>BSBN01000369.1:1200000-1672500 GCA_027924645.1 Cunninghamia lanceolata | reverse complement strand
TCAGTGGTTTGGAAAGATCTCTCTCAGAACAAGGTAATCGGATGACTTAAGTTGTGCATTTATTGCAATAGGAATTTAGGGTTTGCGCAGAGATAAAAGGGTTCTTTTATTCATCACTTGCAAATTTGCATCGAAAAGAAGAAAGGAAGAGCTCTGCAGCAAGATTGTTACAACCCTCTCAAAGATCAACCATAGAATCTGATTCAACTAGCAATCTTTTCTGACCAATATTGTGAACCCTAGAAGCACAAAAAGGTATTTCAATTTTTTAATATCTCTCTTTAAATCTTTTACAAATATGGCTACTCCTATGGTTGTTAAGATCATTGATAGGTTGCATCCAAAGGTCAAGAAACACCCCTACAAATCCTTATAAGTTGATCCCTTAGGTGCCTTTTCTAGCATTCTGCATGGGGTTCTGTACATAGAAGATGTTAGGGTATACATCCATGCCAATATTGAGGAATTTGGAGAATCAAAGTTGATAGATATCTACCATAAACAACTAATAGATGAAACCTTTGAACTCAAACCTCAATACAAGCCCATCTGGGATAAACATTTTGGACATTGCATCCACTTTCCTTATTTTTTAGAAGATGAATGGGTCCGGTATGTTCTTAGCTGAATACATGACAACTTCATGTGGTTGTTGAAGCCTTTCAAGATAACAAAGGATGCAATTAGGGCAGTAACTGGTTTGCACTCATCCGGTGGGTTACCTACTCTCAAATCAGTCAAGAACCAAATAGTAAGTGAGGCTACTAGATCAAAGTTTGACAAAAGAGCAATGACAATAGAAGATATCATAGATCTGGATATCAAATTTGCCTCTATGATAATTGGCTATAAAATATATCATTCTAGTAGGGAGAACTCTGTGTCTGAAACTGCAATTTATACTATATATCAGATGCTAAGGGAAAATGTAGACTATGATCTATGAGAGCTTCTCCTGAGCCAACTATTAGAAAACTTGCAAAAGATCAAGAAGGACAAGAAGAACTCATTCAAATATGGTGGTTTAATACCGTGTTTATTCTTTTACTATATAAATGAGCTACTCGGATCAAGTGGTTGGGTATGGTAAAATGATAGACCGGTTGCCATACAAATTAGAGATTATATGTATGGGCTTGGTGATGCCAAGGCTCAAAGTACAACACTCTGGGGATACTTCAAAAACTTCCAAAGTTTGATGTAGGCCAGAGAAAGAATTCCACAAACAATAGTTGAAAATTACAAGGATACAGTGTGTTTCATGGTAGACATTGATCAATGCGTAATGGAGGCAGTTGAGCCTAGAATAGTCTAGATTATGCCAATGGGCTATGAGGTAGACAAGAAAATCCTGGAGCTGCATGTCCAACACTTGCTAAGTCAGCCTAAGGACCCTGAGGTAGAAAGGTTTGGAACCTTTGAAGAATTGAGTGTAAAAATACATGTCAAACTGAGACAACTAGAGATGAAAAGAAAAGTGAGAAGGGAAGTAGAGGAAGTTGCCAAAAGATATGGCATTTCAAAAGAGGAAATTGATGCAAACAGAGAAAATATAGAAAGAGCTGAGAAAGAGAAACAAGAAGCAAAAAAAGGAAGTGTTTTGGTACAAGCCTCCTCCTGGACCAGATCCTCCAAGAGCTCTGCACCTGCCACCTCTAAGAGCTCAAAATCCTCAAAACTAGAAGCCAAGACATCCGGAAAGGGAGAGAAGAGAACAAAGACAAAGGCCACAAGGTCATACATAAGCCAAAAAGATGATGAAGAAACATAATTTGATGAGGAAGTTAAGAAAATGAGGAAGAAGAAGAAGAAAACTTTAGGGGAACCCTCTACTGGTATAAACAAAAAAGAAGAGGTAGAAGAATTTGTTGAAAGGCCTACACTCTCTCTTGATGATGTCATCAAGGCAGTCACTGTGGATGGGAATTTGCAACCAATGACAGAATTTTATGGTGAGTATAGTGACACAGACAAAAGGATCTTGGAAGAAGCTATAGTTAAGTACCTAAACATTTATAATAAAGCATTCATTGAAATCATCTCTCTAATTCCCAAAAGTCTAGAGAAGATACTTGAACTAAGAAAGGAGAATACCAAGGCAAAGGACCTAGAGATCCAGGAACAAATTGCAATTTAGCTCTATCCTTCTATTACTCCAAAACAAATGAACATGATCTTTAAGGACTGCAAGGATGAGTTTCAGATCAAAGCAAGAATGAACAAGCTTATGCTTGGAGAGATATATCAAGTAGCAAAAGAAATAGAAGACATCCTCTGGAATGCCTTCAAAATATTCAATCTTCTTATCATAGAGGAAATAGATGAAGAACCTTCTGCCATGGATGTCGAAGGATTAAGTACATCAAAAGAAGAATCTACTGAGAAAATTGTAGAAGAGTCAAAGGAGATAGCTAAGGAGAGGACCAAGGACTTGGATTCCTCTATTCTAGAAGAGGAAGTCCATGAAAAAGTAAACATCTCTCTTTCGAATCCCCCTGCAGACTCCAGAACTGAAGGAGAAGGAAGAAAAGAGGAGAAATTGAGTCAAGTAGTGGAGAAAAAGGGAAGAGAAGAAAAACACATAGAGAAGATCTCTGATGACAGTTCTGAGGATGCAAAAGGAAAGAAGACTCTATCTCTGGTAAGAGACACTATAGAAGCAGTGAAAAATTTCTTGACCAAAGAGATGATGGAAATAGATGAACCGAAACTATTTCAAGGACCACTTAACTTTGACTCCCTCTCTCCGGTCCAAACAATGAAGGTAGCATCTTTTGCTCAAGCTAAAGCAAAAGAAAAGCTTATGAAGTCTCACATGGAAGACTGTGAGCTGATAGAAATTGCATCTGGTGTGTGAGAGAAGATCATGCCATCCTTCCAAAAGGATCTTTTAGCCTCTCCATCTGGTAATTTGAAATCTCTGGTTAACTCTGTTAGCACCCATTTTGATTCTTTAGAGAAATCGACAGAAGAGAAAGTTCAGAAAGAATTTTTGGGAAAGAGATTCACTGAGGTGCAGGACTCATAACTAATGACAGGAAGACCATAGATATTGGGATAAAGAGCCTAGAAAATTCTCTTAAAGATGGCAGAGAAATATACAAATTTTCTCTATCTTGGTCCACAGTGACAGAAGACATTGCAATGAAGGTGGAAGAACAAGAGAGTAAACTATCAAGTTTATCTTAGAATTTTGATCCTCTCACCTCATCCATAATGAATCAAGAGTGCTAGGCTATTTCCACTATAAATGAAATAAAGAGTCTTGAAAAGGAGAAGAAGAATAGAATAAGCAGAATGAGTGAACTAAGAGGGATAATTATCCCTAAGTTAGAGGCAATGCATGAGGTCCTAACTAATGCTCTAACTATAGCCCGGACCAGTGATCCGATAGACTTAAGAAGGGAAAAAGCTTTTCAATATTTGTTGAGTGGCCACATTTCAATTTTAGACAAGATGAAGCAGAGTTGGGCAAGAGAAGTTGTATAGTTGAAGACCACCTTTGCGGATATACTTAAGTATATGTAAGTATAACATGTTGTAGTGCCCCTCAACTTGTCGTCTATTGGACTGATGTTTGCTTAGTAGTACTGGACATTATGACAGTATTTTAGATCGTTTGATGATGGATTCCTGGTTATTTTGTTATTTTAGTATGGACCTAATTGTTATGATAACAGATGTTGATGTTGGATTATGTTATTTTATGCTTTACAATTTGATAAATGAACTGGATGTTAGAGATGCTTTGATGTTATTCACTATATGGGATTGGAAGATAGTTGATCATTTCATGTTGTTGACTAGTAATCAGATACCTTGTTCAACATAGTTAATTGTTTATTCATAAACGTGAATGGAACAGTGTCGTATTACTCGCTCTCGAGTACCCTACCCCACTGTGATTTCCATTCACTATAGGACTAGATGTGATATATATATTGTTATGTTTAACTATGCATTGCTGCAGGATGCAGGTACTAGGCACCGACTCCACCTGATTTACCAGGTCTAAGCGTGCCTTCGCCAATGGATTAGTTGATTGGAGTTAACGTGAGGTCCCTAGTCAGTGTTGTCTGGTCGTCAATTTACCCTTGTGGTTATTGGTTGTCATTCGATCATGACTTGCTGTCAGGTAATACTATACCTTGGAGTCTAATTAGGTCCGAAGGTGTCTAAGTGTGTAAGGTAGTGTTGTGCTTTAATTAGAATCATTATACGAAAGAATATAAATGTTGATAATTGAGCATAATGTCGATAGTTGTTAATTATTGTTGTAAATAAATTATTATTTTATTAGAAGTATAGTTGTTAAATAAAGATTGTAAGAAATTTTGTATTATTTAATATAATATTATTTACAATAAATATTTAAATAAATAAAATAGTTGTAATCATGTTGTAAATTGTGATTTATAACTTAATTAATAAAATAAATTAAAATATAGTTACAAAATTATAGATTGACGTAATATTACAATTTTATTAATAACAATATGGTTGGTCGGCTATAAAGAAATTAAATTTTGTCGGAATTATGTGTTAATATTTAAAAAAAAATATCCTTTTGGGATCATTAAATTAAATAAAAATATATCTAGGGGGGAGATGCACGGTATCGCGTGCCGAGTTCCTTGGAAGATGGAAGGGACTGTTTTATAAAAGAGAAGCTTGTAGAGGCAAAGAGGGGGGATTACAGGTGAAAGAAGAGAGAAGAAGGGTGGAAAAAGAAGCTTGGAACTACAGCAATTGAAGCAGACTTGTCGATTTGACATCGTAGTCAGGTTCCACCGAATGCCTTATCTCTGAATCTTATTCTGAATCTGCAAATGTGGTTGTTGTTTATTTCATTCCAAATGGTTTGTTGGTTGAATATCCTCTTTATGATATACCCTAACCTGCAATCAATTTGTATTCTGAGTTTTCCCCACCAAATCTTAAACCCAGTTGCTCATTTCTGTAAGCTGCTTTGTCTACATTTAAACAGTGCAATTCATAGGGTTTACAAATCATTTTTTGCTCAAAGAATTTTGTTGTTTATTTGGCTCCCTCTCACTCCATTTGCCTGAACATTCTATCGCTTCTGCAATTGTTCACCTTCAACAGACGGATTTAGATGTAAATCATTGGGTCTGTAATAAATGGAATTTTCCTTATAATTCTCCCATCGTCCTCCAAACCTATTTAAGGATTAGTGTTTCTATCTGCGAATTAGACGACTTGATATCTAAGGAGTAGATAAGATCATTGCATTCTCATTGATATCTATACTAGATTCAACAGCTTAGTAATGGTTTCCCCAGGTTACATTCAAAGGAGATTGCCTTTATGAGGTTTCCATTTCGTAGATGCCATGATGTGTTTTCTATATTTCATCTTCTCGCTCAGCCATTAGATGCGTATAGCATACAACAGTTTTACTCCTCCATGTTGCATCCTTCTAACAACTTCTATGTAATCGTCTAGATATGCCAAAACGTTGCCATGATGAGTGGAATGCTTTTGAGTCCCATTGAACTCTTTTACATAACATTGACGATGTATTCCTGCCAATCCTGTATGCAATCTTAGATCAGCGCATAAAGGATAGGGGTTGAAGATACAAGATGGCATTTCTTTAAGATCTCTCAAATCTCTCTTTGTAAATTTCCTTGCATAGTTTCAATCATGTGTTTTTTCTCTGCAAATTCTCTCAGACATTACCTGTCCTACCAACAAACAATTTGGCACCATAGGTTATGAGAGTCCTCGGCTATCAAAATGTTAAATGGCAGTAATTTTTAGATTGATGGACTGTTGCCAAAAACCTAGTGTCTCGAAGGAGAACAGGAATAGACTTTAAATGGGCATTTGCATCATATCATGGGCTGATTAATGCCTTATGGAGTGGCAGAAACAAATGAACAGGCAGTTCAAATTAAAAGGGTTTCATGTTTCGATTTGCATCTGCTGATTTGTTTTTGCTTAAAAAATTTCTTAAGCCTTCTTAACAAATCCATTCTGTGCATAGCCTCTCTGAGGCCGTTGTTGAACTTTCATCAAAGGCGTTTGAGTTGAAAATAAAAAAAAAACTCAATCTAAAGGCAACGACCCTAAGCCTTATGTGATCGGCTTGCACCAGGAAGTCGATCCATTCGTTCAATACAGATTTAACTAGTTTCTCAATGAAAAAGTTTGGGGTGTCCTCAAGATAGCCAGCAAAGGCAAGATGGTCAACCATGCACATATAACAATCAACTGTTGGTGTGAGCAACTGATTATTCCTTATATCTTATTGTCTCATTAATGGTCAATTCTCAAACACCTGAATATATTAGAAACTCTATAACAGACTCCACAGGCTCGGCAGCGATAGTGTGGTGGAAAAATCAGTGACTTAGTCCTTCTTGCAAAGCAGAAAGCTTTTCCAGTAAATTAACAAATACAGTTCACTTACAAAGTTGAAATGAGATTACTGTGTTGGCAAAACCCTTATCTTCTTTTCAGATATCACATCATAAACATTCTCTAGTTCCCTAGTTATTCATTGACCAGGTTATTAGACGATTACATCTCTAGTAGTCCTCTGTAAGAACTTAGATGACAACCATAGTGTGCATTATGGAGAGTTCTTGAGTCCCTTGCAACAATTCCATTTCGTATATATCCTGCAATCATTCTATTACTAAGGATTGCTGTTTTACCTAGGCACACTGCTTAGAGGTTCCTTCCTCTAGATCACACCTTTGCATTAGTTTAACGGACTGCAAAACAGTCCACATGACCAACACAGACTTAACAGATATCTCACTGATAGAGTTGGCGCTTCCTCTGAAGGCTAGTGCAACAAGGGAATTCAACTAAGCACCTACAACAATCAACTGTTGAATCCTACAGAGTGTTTGTGACGTCAATTTCTGTCAGAAATAAACTGTTTAAAGTCTGATGCTATCAATTGAATCATTATCATCCCTTTCAATGGTAAAATAGTCGATAACAAGTTAACACCTCCTCTGCAAATTGTGATTGCAAGACAATAGATTATAGCAGCGGTAACAGATATAGCAAAAGCATCTACATGAAAAGCAGAACGCCATGGAAATAAATATAGTTTATGCATCTATCAAGCGTGACGGCATGTGTATGGCCATCCCGATCTTCTTTTTAGACAGATTTAAATCATTTTGATTAAAACATTTCTGAGTCATCATTACGATGAAGACATGCAAGTATATTAAACTATCTTATTGGTTGAGGTTAATCGAAGGACTGTATCAAGGCAGAATCTTGAGGAAAATAAAACAATAATGCTCATCGTTGATGATTTTTCCTTAGTATAACTGTCGCGTAGTTATATGGTATTAATTTAGCATTCTTATTCATTTCATTTCTTGAAAGAGTCAAGCTCAATGGACAAGTTTGAAAGGAAAATGATAAAGATCGTATTGATATGGAAGTGATGTAATGGTAAACTGGAATTGGATAGCAAAATTATATTAAGTGTTTCTTTTACGAATAAATTATTGTAATTATTTAGTTAATCAAGTAATTTACCTTGGAAAACAAAATAAAGATTAGTTAGATAATTAGTTGTAAGGTATTAATTTAATTGTTGCATTGTAATGTTCATTTTATTACGGAAGTTGTTTACACTAAACCGAGAAGGAATTGTAGTGCTTAATCTCCTGAATCTAAATTGAACTAATTGATTTGTTGTAATGAGTCGAATTGAGGGTGGTTAAACTCAAATTCCAGAGGCTAAGTTGTTGTAGTCGAGTACTTGCAACATGTGTATAGTTGTTTTTGTGTTTGTGATGTAATAACGATTATGTGGATCAAACATAGTATGAAGTATAATGAGGTATTGTCAAAGTTGATTATGTGTATTGTAAAGTAATATTTTCTGGTGGAAATATTAATCCACTTGTGATCTTTTTATACCTGTTTGTCGTAATTGTCGTATGGAGAGACCTAGAGTCTGTAAAAGAGTAAAGTGTTGTAATGCTATATGCGATGGATAACAATTGGTGTTATGATTCCGTTTGTAATGCAAGAGGGTTTATACCTTGCAGTGAACATGTGTGTGTACTATTATAATGCCTTGTGTGATGTTTAAGGTTTGCTAGGTGTTAGGAAGGGGAGTGGCTTTCAACGTGGGGCCGGCGCCCAAAGTGGCAGTCAGGATAACCCATTGGAAGTAGATTAATCAAGTGATAACCTAAAAAGAACTAGGGGGTTAAGGGTAGATTTCACATTAAACAAGATTAATGGATTCCTCTCCCATGGCCTGTAGTGCTTGTTTATACAAAGGATGGGTAGAGAAGGCCTGGTCGGCATGATTGACTTCCTTGTCCTCATGAAAGGAAGGTCGATTCCACATGTGTCACCCTATGGGGCCGGCGCCTAGTGAGAGGCTGTCAGGATAACCCATGCTAGGACCATGCGATGACACTCTCCCTACTACAACCTAGCATTCCTTATAGGGTCTCTCCACTTATGTTAAGTGTTGCCTCTGGAAGTTAAGATGTGTTGTGTTGTATTGGCGTTTGGTCGTCCTTGTTCATGTTAGTCCTTGTTTACCTGACTGTCATTGTTTGGGACCTCATGTTAACTCCTAGCTCGGGGGGTGGACCTTAGGGTTCCACATGGTCGGGTGGAAGAGCTTTATTATCCATTGGTTATTCCTTGTCAAGTTCATATGCAGAAAAGATTTATTCCAGTTTTTAGATAATTGTACTTGTACCAGTTGATGAAGATGTATGTGTATAATCTTGTACCAGACTTATGTAACAGATCATTCATAATGTATGTAATGATGTAATGATGTACTATGTGTAAGGAAAGCATTTCAGTTATGTATTTGATCATGTAGATTGTATTATTTGACGATATGTAATGAATACGAATAAGTTATTTAATTGTGCATTGGATTTAGATAAGTTACTGATGCATGTTAGATTATGTGAGTTGAATTGTTAAGTAATGCATCTTTGAAACCTTGGAGAACATGTCATAAGTTTAATGATGTAATTCGTTGTGTTAACATTACTTTATTATTTTAATCACTTAAAAAAAAAAATTGTTTCATATGGCTTAAATGTGAATTTCTCTAAGGTGTTTAGGGCGGGGCATTACACATGTATATATACTTATGCAGCTATGTATAAGTTAATTTTTGCAAATTTTGGTGTGTGGATTCCACCCTTTTCCATTGATGTCAAAGGGGGAGTGAGGAGTAGTGAAAAATGTGGAATCTAGCTAAGGGGGAGCTCTGGTAAAATAGTGCACAAGATAGAGCATCAGCTAAGGGGGAGTTTGCTATGACACTTAGTCATTTTTCATTAAGTGTTGCCATCAATGCCAAAGGGGGAGATTGTTGGCAAGAGACACTGTGTGACTTCATTAATGTTGTCATTGATGGCAACAAAGTCTATCCCACACATCCGCAGCACATAGTGTACCTATACCGGAAGTTAGATTGAAGAGTGTTTTGGTCCGATGAACAAGAACAGAGCATGCAGCAAGGTCTGACAATTAGGTCTGGATCTCTTAGATGGTGTAACTTAGCAAGTTATGGACTTGGACAAGTCAAGAGGAGTACCATGACTACTACATTCTAGAGATTGAGCCTCTGGTGATGAAAGAGTGAAAAGATATGAGCACCTAAGTGTTGGGTTCCTGACAGGTAGAGTAGACTGAGGAAGAACTAGCCGGCAGAGCATCAGACCTTAATCTAGATGAGAAATTGTTCATGGCCAAGCTATTTGAGAGATCATACATGGTTAGTCGACATGAATGATGACTTCTATGCCTATGTCTTTGATACACATCACTTATTAAGCATGGATTCAGCCGACAGATCAGTGTTTTGTAAATATCTTAAGTATTCCAATTGCCGACTGGGAAGATGTTGAAATCCTTGATGCGGATATATATACCAAATGGATTTCAGTATGAAGGGTGTTGTTGTGTGTGGAAGTGTGCGAGGAAAGGCAGAGAGAAGTGTGGAAGCAGCAATACAAGTCTGGTATGTGACAGAACAATAGCATTAGAGTAGAGGAAGAATGAAGTGCATTAGATCAGTATATTGAGCCTAACCAGAACTAAACCTCAGCATATGTGGATGCCTCTCATCAGTTCAAACACCTGGTTACTTTCTATATACCTTGTAGATAGTGAGTCTCTTGTAGGCAGTGTGCCTCTTGTGAGTAGTGTGCTCGGGTAGTGAGCCCTAATTGGTAAGTGCCATTTTGTACTTCTTATTCTTTTAACAGAGAATACAATCTTGGGTTAGTCACCCAGTGGTTTTTCCCTTAACAGGGTTTTCCACGTAATAATCCTTGTGTTATGTGTGTTGATTTTATTTTTGCTCTCATGATTATGTATGCTCCTATGTTTTAATGCTACATTAATATTAAAGAAGAAAATAAAGTCAAGATATTTAAGATAACTGATTCACCCCCCTCTCAGTTATCAGCCTTGTTTCCAACAATATATATCTATGGATATATATACACACACACATATCTGTGTGTGTGTGTGTCTATATATATAGAGAGAGAGAGATAGAGAGAGAGAGATAATTGCTTATTAACACAACAATGTTTAATTTTATTTTTTTAAAGATTTGAATTTTCAAATCTTAAGAGCTCACTCCATGAAGTGGAATTAGAGAGCCTTTAATATGCATTTATTGCATTTTGTGTTAGTGGACTATGGATGGGAGTGGAGGACACTTCAATCACATCTTCTTCAATGCCAACTTAATTTTTGTGGAGAAAGAGGGGTAGAGTCAATGGAGAGATTAGAGGCAAGGATCTAGAAAATTGGGGGATTTCTAATAGAGTTGTTTTTGCTCAAGCTCATAATATCAGGGGGTATAGTGAAAGAGGAAAAAGAGAAAAATGGAGATAGAAGAATGAGGAAGGGGGTGTTGAAGGTAGTGTCTTTGCAAATGTGAAGTGATACTTCAGTATTTGGTATGCTATTCCTTTCTGAGTATTGTCTTGTTCAATAGATAAGCTAAAGCCAAGATTAGGCTTGAGGGTGTTGTTGATAAGAGTTTAAAATAATTGATGTTTATCTCTATTATTTTAATAAGGGTTTTTGAGTGAAAATCTATGTGATTTGGGAATGGAAAACCAAGGGTTTTAAGGATAAAACCAATATAATTTATGAGATCCTTGGGTTGGGTAGGCTATATTCTCAAAGAATATGTTTTTTATGTATCAAATATGATTTTGATGACAATCTATGTAATTCAAATAGCTTTGACTATAGTAATTCTCTCAAGAGTGTGATGATAATGTTACATCAACTGAGTGATGTTTATAGAACTTTTGTATGTTTTTATTAGTATACTGGTATTATGGAATTTATACATATCTATTTGGATATGTATCATGTAGAGTGAATTCCGTAGTTATCTACATATTATCTTGTTGATATGTGTGTATACCATGATGATCTTGGGTATCAACTATGTCAATTATACACTTAATCTTAATCATAATATTGTTAAAAGTTTGGGATTTTCTCATCTCTAAGTACTAATTGTGGAAATAATATCTACAATTCCATTTGTAATATTATTGATGTTATAATGATGAAATGTCATTTTCATTATACCACTAATAAACACATAATATAGTTAATTTGAAAGAGAATTGACACATCTTTATGTGTCAAATGTGATAATTTATTCACAATAACATAGATTTATTTTCAGAGAATGAATATTTCTCTGAGTGTTGGCTGTGATGAATAAAAACCACAATTTTATTGTTGTTGAACAGAGATGAGTCAATTCTGTGTGTGTCAAACTTATTGAGTATTTTTCTTAGACATCATAATATAGAGTTAAGGAATAGGAGATAAATCTTATCCTTGAGTGAAAGTGTTCTTAAGATTAGACTTCAATTATATAAGCTTAAGTTATTTGAAATGTGAAAAATTATTATTTTAATTTATGAAGAACTTTGTGGATCAACTGTCCAACTATTGTTATTAAACTATTATTGATCCTAAGACATAACAGGTTTTACTATAGTGAATTTCACTATTTTTATCTTATGGTGTTAAATCATAATAACCTATAGGGTAATATGATTCTTGGATGGAATCAATTATTCAACAAAACTAGTTCATATTCCAACAAGGCACCCTGAGAATGAGTTAATGAAGTGACTCTCTTATTTAAATAAATTCTTGTTGGTTTTACAACAAACCTTATGATATATACTTCTGTTTATTTATAAATGAATATATGTATTTATAAATATACATATAGTTTCAAATTATAAGGATTATTTCATGTCTTTTATGTAAAGAAATCTCAGATAGAGGTGCATGGAATTATTGAGTTCCATTAATTATGTTACTAAATTGTTGGAAACATATAGTCCGTAAGAACTTATTTTATACAAATTCTGATTAACAATGTTTAAATACATGCGAGTTACCTCTACTTAGAGTTAAGGATAATAGGGAGCAAGTAACTCTGGTTTTTGTCATTATTTTCCATATGGGATAGTTTACTTTGTATATAATTGATGAATTTATAAATACAAGTCTGTCATTTTAGTATGACATTGGTAATGCAAGTTTGCACAACATTATAGTGATAGTCTTAAACTATCTACCTGACCTCTATTCTAAACTTGACTGGTTGGAAATGTAGTTGGAGTTAAACTTTATATTTCACCTAGACAAGCCAAGAATAGGTTTAGTATTTTTATTAAGTTTATATGCTTGAGTTTAGAATATACACTTATGATCACCAATATATGTTATGACATATGTATTACCAGTTTGAGATAGAGGTTTGTGAACATATGACACACATATCTATTTCATGAATGTGTTTGATTTTCATAGAATCTTTGGCCAAAGTAATGCATAATCACTGCTTGCATGTTAGTTCATAGTTTCTCATTAGTATTACATAACAGTTGGTACAAATTATACTCATCTACAGGGAATCTACAGTTATATAAAGGATTGTTTGTAATAGACACATCACTAGTTCTTAGAAGGCATGTCGAATCTTGTTGATTTCCTAATCTACTTCCCTCATGAAAGGCTGGGCCACATCCAGGTGGAAGGTGTGCATGGTACCACTGGTCTATGGTTGGAGGTAAAGCACTCAGGTGATGCTCTCCCTCTTGCAACTGATTATGTTGAAGACTTAGTTATATGTTATGGAAATTATGAATAATAGTATTAAACAACTAAATATCCAATAACTCAATGGAAATAAGATAAAATGCAATAAACAAAATTATACCTTCGTAGACTGATTTCACCTTGTGACTTCCATTGTTCCCTATCTCTTCTTGATCTTATATGATAATGGAGCTCTCAGAAGTTGTACTTCCTTGCTGTTTGGAGATGACAATAAGAGAATAGTTGTATGGTGGATTGTGCAATGAAGATGAAGCTAAAATGCAACTCTAGGATGATTGATAATGAAGATATGAAGGCATGGATGATGATTGTGATATGAAGATGAGATTATGCAAATGCAATGAGTGGATTTTGCCAAAGGTACGCTTGAAGGCTATGGTGGAATTTTTGTAGAGTAAGGGTACTAAAGCTTATGAGTCATGAAATGAGACTGTGAGGGTTCTATTTATAGGCCGTGGATAGGCCAATTCCAAGTGTCATTATCTCAATGGAGGAGAAGAGGTCTTGTGATGTGTATGGTCTAGATTTGGTTGGTTGGAATGAGGGAGAGGAATAAAGAGGATGTTCATCTCACCATGACAAGGTGGAGAGAAAGGTGTGAGCAAGTGGCCACTTATCACAATGCTCTCAAAGACCAAAGAGTGAAGGTCAAAGCAGTCCTAGTTTGTAGGATGGTTGGAAGGAATATAGGGACTTATGAGACAAGTGTCTCAATGTGTCTTTTGACCAAGATGACATGCAGAGACCATATCCATGTGAATAGGGATGGTTAGAGGAATAATAGGACATGTGGGTGAGGAAAATTAGATATTAAATATTAAAATATTTAATTATATGTACAACATGATGAGGTGGATTGGATGATGTGGATTATATGATATGGAATTATGGACTTTTGACTATGGGATATGATGATTGATTAAATAATTTTGAATTATTTAATTAGGGATGACATTAGAAGAATTGATAAATTGATTTGTTGTAGAATTATGATGATGTGAATCATATAAATAAATTAATGAATTTATTTATTGATAGAGGAATGAGAATAAAATAAATATTAAATATTTATTTAATTTGACTTAGACATTTTTAGGTGTATACATTTTGCCCCTATTTGAGACAATGTGTTTTATCACATTGATTCAAAGAATAAAAATTTTTGGTGTGATATTGATACATGCCCCAATTTGCCCCTTGTATAGGTTAAATGTGTTGGCAAGAGACATGGTGTGGCTTCATGAGTGTTGTCATTGATGGCAACAAAGTCCATCCCACACATCTGCGGCACATAGTATGTCTATACCGAAAGATAGACTAAAGAGTGTTTTGGTTCAGTGAGCAAGAACAGAGCATGCAACAAGGTCCGACAATCAGGTCCAGATCTCTCAAATGGTGTAACTCAGTAATTTGTGGACTTGGACAAGTCAAGAGGAGTACCATGACTACTACATTCCAGAGATTGAGCCTCCAGTGATAAATGAGTGAAAAGATATGAGCATCTAAGTGTTGGGTTCCTCACAGGTAGAGTAGACTGAGGAAGAACTAACCGTTAGAGCATCAGACTTTAATCCGGATGAGAAACTAATGGTGATCAAGCTTTTTGAGGGATCATTCATGGTTTCCTGACATGAGTACTGATGTGCATCAGTTCGGTGGATCTCACAGTCATATCTTGTGGTTCAGATTGATGACGGGAAGCTGCTACTCAGGGGGAGCAGCTGGTATGATTCTGAAGTGGTGCAAGTATGTGCCCTTTGCCATTGATGTTAAAGGGGGAGAGAAGACATGTGAAAAACAAGTAGTTGTTGATCAAAGGGGGAGTAGTAAAGGAAGAGAAGACATGTAAATAGTTGTTGTTAATAAGGGGAGTTATGTCAGTAAGGAGAAGTTATTGTCTTGATGGTTAAAATAGTTTTTCACATCATATGTTTCCATCAATGACAAAGGGGGAGATTGTTGTAAGTATGGGCCTAACCAGTGTTGTCATTTATGTCAACATACTCCTGCTACATTGATGATAAGGATTAGATGAGCTATATTCTGAGGATATTGAGAAAATTATTCTTATTAGGAATAGAGAAGAATAGTGAAGACAGTGAGGTAAAGATCCCAGTTAAGATGAAGATCAAAGGATGCGCATCAAAGGGTTTGTAGAAATGTGTCTTAAGATGATCTAGTAAAGATTTTAGAGGTCCACATGAAGATCTAAGAAGTTATACCCACTTAAGTAAAACCAGTTCTAGTAGGTGTTCAGAGGTGATAGAGTGACACAGATAGGTCCGGTGAGATCCGAAAATGCAATATCTTGTTCTGTAGATTTGGTGGAGTGTTTAGGAAGTCAATGTGAATTGACAAGTCAATTGGTTCGTGGTCTAGAGGTCTACAAGCATCTATTCCAATATGACAGTGATGACAGACTATGCTCTTGACATTCCAGATAAAGGAGAGAATGATTTTAGTAAGTAGAGATAGTGTGGATGTTCTTAGTGATTCGAGCAAGCTTGTGGAGGTCTTTGGATTGTGTCCAGTTCATTTTGATGGATGATGATGTTCTTCCTAAGGCTGGTAGATCGGATGAGTTACACATCCTGTAGATGATCTTGAAGAATGGAGTGTTCATAAAGGAAGATTGAAGTCTTAGATACCTGTGGCCGACAATGTGTTGATCCGCGTGAAGTCTTTTTGTAATAAGTCATGTTGTATTTATGTATTTGCTCTGTAATGTATGCCGACTTGGATGATTATCCCTTAGTTGATGTCTTGTATAAATAAGGAGTTGTAAAGTCATTTCAAATGTATCTTGTGGTGATGAGAGTGTGGTAGAGAGGAGAAGAGTGAAAGGAAAAGCAAAAGTATTGGGATTAAATGGAACTAACTCAAGCATGGTGAAGATGCTATTCTTTAGTTCAAGTATGTAATACTTATTATTTTGTAGACAGTGTGTCTCCTGTAGGCAGTGGGCCTCTTGTGAGCAGTGTGCTCAGGTAGTGAGCCTTAATTGGCATGTGCCATTTTGTTCTTTCTATTCTTTTAACAAAGAATACAATCTTGGGTTAGTCACCCCGTGGTTTTTCCCTTAACCGGGTTTTCCACATTAAAATTTTGGTGTCATGTGTGTTAATGTGTTTCTGCTATTGAATTATTGCATTATGTTTCCATGATTAATTTATTATTATGCTGCTGAATTAAGAAAAGGATTTAAATGATTAATTGGAAGAAAGTTTTGGACAACTAATTCACCCCCCACTCTCAATTGTTTGTCCTAAATCCAACAGTTCAATAAACCCTTTTTGTTTTATCAAATTTGAATAAAATAAAAGTTGTCAGAATGGAGGATGAAGTCTGAAGAAGATGGTGAAACCTGTAAACATGTTAGAGTTGAGAGAAACTCAACTATGATAGTCTCAAGCCTAAATCCAAGGCATTCCTGAGGCATAATGGATATCAATTTTATAGAGCCAGGAACGGATATCCATTCCTAGGAAATGGATATCCATTCCTAAAAGACAAATTTTACATCTTCTTCCTCTTCTATCAATCTTCCTCTCTCTATATATCTCTATATCTCCCTCTACCCATCACTTCATGTCTTCTTCTTCTCTGTATATATATACACTATAAGCTCTCTTTCTCTATTCTTCTTTCTCTGTCAATCTCCCTCTCTCTATCTCTCTATTTTCTTATCTCTATGTGCATATTTCTCTTTACTCCCACCACATAATGCATGTTTACTCCTCAATGTATGTGAACCATGGCACATGAACTTAGTATCATCACTTGAGATGACACCCTATGACAACTCATGCAACTTGTCTAATTTTTTGAAAAACATATATCTACAATCCTAGAGTCACCACTCAACTCTTATCACATTCTCACAAATGTGTTTTCAACTACAAAGTTAGAACTATTGCCTTCCTAAGGCTATGGAAATCCATATACACATTCCATGGAAAGTTCTTCCTTTAACTTAGTAAGCTCCTTCTATGGGAACAATCAAGAGATCACAATCCTCTAATGTATCTCCTTCTTCAGGTATCACTTCTAAAGTTCCTAATCCTTGATGACAAATTTTCCACATCAACATCAAACCAATATGTCCTCTTAATTAATGACACTCCATTCATGGTATCTCACTCTCCAACTATTCAGAGTCAATTATCTAGCCATAACTCCATTGTTCCATAGAATTATCACATGTTTCTTATATGGAAACTATTCCTCATGTTTACCTAATGGTGTTTGTCCCACCAAAAATATATAAGAAAAAATATGCCATTATCTCCTTCAATTTACATCTTCTTATGACCATTTTTTGTTACCTCTCTTTCCTTCCTACCCTTACTATTTCATCCTTTGATGGGTCTATGTCCATTGTGTGTTGACCAAAACCTCATAGATTTTCTTTTTTATTGGTTCATACATCTTTTATCCACCTATTTCCCATGCTATAATTTGTTATCCTTTCAAGTGTCATCATAGGCTATGTCACTATCCTCTAATCTAGAATTTCTACTCCATCTACACCTTGGTGAAACTCCTTTGCTTTCCTACACTTGGCCTCTTCCAACCAAGCAACTCTACTAGTATAACATACCCATACAAAGTATCATGATGCATTCCTTCATATGTATATTGTACATGATATTCTATATGATCCCTATAAAAATTTCATAGGTTACACTAGTGCCTTTGCCACTTGAAATCTCTAGTGTGTCATAAACACCCTTGGAAATGTCTCCAATAGTCATATGGAATGGTGTTTTTCTTCTATATCCATCCTCTGATTTTTTCGTTCACACCAGGATACTACTACAATATGCATATTCATTCCTCAATTTATATGTTAACCATAGCACAAGAACGTTGTATCTTCAATAAAGATGACACCCTATTACAACTCATGTAACATGGCTACATTTTAAAAAAGAATATATATACAATCCTAGAGTTGCCACTCAACTCTTATCACATTCTCACAAATGTGTTTTCAACTATGAAGTTAAAACTATTGCCTTCCTAAGGCTATGGCAATCTATAGACACATTCAATGGAGAATTGTTCCTTCAACTTAGTTGCTTCTTCTATGGGAACAATCTATAGATCACAATCCTTGAATGTATATTCTTCTTCAGGTATCACTTCTAAAGTTTCTAATCCTTAATGAAGATCACATCCTCTTCTTTAAACCACACATAAGTGTTCACCACATTATTTCTTATTGATCCTTGAGCCTTATAATCTAAACCCTATTAGGTAATTATTATAAAGAGCATCATTGATCAACTCAAAAAATATTATTTAAATTTTCCACATCAAAATCAAACAAATATTTTTCCTTAATCAATGGCACTCCATTCATGTCATCTCACTCTCCAACTATTCAGAGTTAATTATCTAGCCATAACTCCATTGTTCCATGGAACAATCACTTGTTTCTTATAGGGAAACTATTACTCCTCTCTACCTAATGTTGGTTGTGTCACCAAAAATCACCTTACTCTTTGGCACCTCTTTCTACTAAATACCCTTATCATAAATGGATTTCTAATCCATGTGAACTCCTATTTTATTTACTAAGCAATTAATTCAAAGTGTCATGCCTCCTAATGACTTCATCAACTTCTCCTTTCTCATCCTTTGTTCCTCTAGTTTCTCCCAAAGTCTTTCTAATGTCTAATCTCATAACTATATTTGTACCTTTGGCAATCAATCCTTTAGTCTTCATCTCATCGACAAGGCCCACAAAGTTACTTCTCAATTTAGATCTCTTTCACTTCTTATACTTTGCATCAATTTAATAATATAGGCAAAACAAATATTTGTTTTATAGAATGGATATCCATTTTGCAGAACTAATATACATTATCTAGATAGTTGTTGCCCAAAATATTTGGCTATAGGTAACGGATATCCATTTTGGGAAAAAATATCCATTTTGAGAACAAATATCCATAACCTTGGTGGTGCCCACCTAGAGTTTGGGTTTCAAGTATTCATCTGCAGGCCTTTTCAGAGAAACCCAAGAAATTTCTAAGTCCCTTAGCCTCCAGTTGTATGCATGTGTGTACTATTGTCACATTTTTGTCTGGCCCCAAAATATTCCTATTTCCCTCCTTTTATCAGAGAAAGCCTAAATAGAAGGAGAGAAAGCTTAAATTTTTCAATTACCCATGCTCTACCTTGCCAAAAAGTCCCAAAATCTCACCTTGAGAGTCTTTGCCAAAAACCTAGAAATCTTTTAGCCTCAAGTATTTTCATCATAGAGATTTCTCAGTTTCATCCTTTGTATTTATGTATGCATTCTTGAATGTATATTCACATATACATTCGCCATTGTATGTTTACATATACAAAGGTGATATGCAAAGGAAAATATGCAAGGGACAATGTACAAGGGGGTCATCAGTGTGACAACCCTCATCGGCAGCTCATTTCAAAGTTTCTATGATGGGCCGATGGCACATACAAAGGGAGAATGCAAATGGAAATGTACATCGGTGAACATAGAAAGGTTCTTTCCGCGTGACAAAGGTCATCGGCAACTCAGTTTAGGATCTCTCCGATGGCCTATGTAGATACAAGGGTGAACATACATAGGGAATATACAAGGCAGATTGTATGTTAGAAATATACAAAGGAAAAGGGTACAAAGGGTCATCGGCGAAGCTTTGTTTATTGGTGGCCAAGTCTAAAGTTTCTCTGATCGGCCAATGCATATACAAGGGAAGGATGCAAGTAGAATATGCAAAGGCAAGATACAAAGGGTGGGGTCCACTAATTGTATATATGTTCAATTATATGTTTGCATATGCAATCAAACATACAGGGGAATGTGCAATCCTTAGATGCAAGGTGCGGACCCAAAATAAACATACATTTTGGTTGATAAAGGCAGAAATCTGATTGAATGTACGTTTTTCTTGTATATTCACAATTGTATGTGCGATATACAAGGTAAAGATGCAAAGAAAAAACATACAATCTAGACCTGACTGGAGAATCAAATGCAATGAATAATCATTTTGGGGTCCACAGCTTGTAAGATGAAGTTCTTGTATATGCCAACATACAAAAGGAAAAGATACAAGCATATACAAAGGTATATGCAAGGGGATTTTCAATGTGACAATGATCATCGGTGGCTCAACTCAATGTTTCTTCGATGGCCGATACGGTGGATACATTACTCAATGATGGGTCCCAGGCTCAACCCAGTGACCAACTAGGTGGTGCCACATGTTAGGAGCGATACAAAGGCTGATTCAAAGTGATGAAGTCTGAGGTTGTATATTGCACTTGTATATGCAATATACAAGGAGATGTACAAGGAAGAAGAGATACAAGCCGGACCTATTGCAAAGTTACAATATGGTTAAAAATAATTTTGAGGTCCGCGCGGTTGTATGTATATGCTTTTACATATACAAAGATATGAATGTGCAATGGGAGAAAAAGGTAAAAAGTATTTTTACGCTATGAAAAGTCAAAGGAGAGAAAGCTGCCTACTTGGTGCAATTTCATTGGTTGTCAACTTTTCAGCGTGATTTCAAGCCATTGATCTCAGTAGGAGAGGGGAAATCGATGGCCCTATTTTGAATGCCCAAGGAAGGAAGGATTTCTTTGTATCTGCAGCCACATTTTAGGTGGGAAGAAACTGTGAACCATTGCTGCATCCTGAAATTGGTAGGTTGGCCATTAATGGAAAAATTACAGAGCTATGGTTGACAAATGACGAGCCAGCTACCATTTTTAATGCAAAATCTCCAGGCGGCTGCACGACTCCCAATCTCACCTACTTCTTTCCTCTGTCTCTTAGCTACATTAAATATTTTGGGTGCCATTCTCATGGTGCATTGTATCTGACAGAATTTTGAATTGACCATGTAATTAATTGCTGAGTACACGTTCTTGCTATATAGCGAACTGTGTTACTCATTTTTTCAGTTGTTGAAGACTTGGGCAAATTTTTGGACGAAATAATGAAAACAGAGTATTTCTTGGTTGTTCTGTCTCTTTTGTGAGTTTATGAGTTGCATTTGAGTGCACATTGCACATATTTTCAGTTTCATTGTTGTTTTATATGAAAAATGCATTGTTGCATGTGTTTAGCTATTTGTCTCCATTCGCTATATGCATCACTTCTTCTGAATCTGGTTGCTAAGGGTTCCTCAAATTCTAGAATATAGACTTTTCTTATTGCATGCTTGATCTGTGACTTCGATTCAAGGAGCGGATTAAACTATTTTAGGTTAAGTATGAAGAAGAATGTATGTCAGTTGGGATATTCGTAAGTGGAGGCAACTAAATACTTAGTCTTGGGTGGTGTTTGTAAGGTAAATACTAGTCCTAACCCCTTGAAACTTGAATGCTAAATGCAAATCATTCATTTGTATACGTCTAGTTGACTCCTTGCCCTGAGATAGGCACTGGTCTACCCTTGTGTAGTAGTTATGATCCAAAACCCCCTGTCTTGCATCCAAATCATAAATAGCAAATCATTTCAAAATTTCAACATGTTAGTTTGTAGGAGTAGAAATAGGACCCCTACATACTCTCATTCCTAACTAGTTAGATATGTCCAAGAACATTGCCAACCTTTTGATTTGCCACACAAATCTTGGTCCTAAAATGAGAGTATTCTGCCTGTTGTTGTAAAGTTAAACCTTTCTGTCATTGGGTGAGTCAAAGTCAAATCTTTAGCTATAGGGATACCCCCCTAGGTGTGGCAAAACTAGAAGTGAAGGGGAGGCAGCTCATGCAACCTCCTGTATTTGTTGGCCAAATCTACCTATGCATTGCAACTGGCAAACCCTCTGTTGATTCAGAGAGAAAGAACCAACAAACCTAAAAGCCAAAAATGGCAAAAAGGATATCATTGGTCTCGACAATGACATGGCCCACAGACTCTCTATTGTCGACAAACCCATGATCTCTGCATGTTACAATCAAAAAACACTTTTCTACACTTTTGGACACAAAATTTACTTATTTAAATTATTAGGGTGATATTTGTTCCCCTAATGGGGAGCATTAGTCATCATAAATTAAAATGGAGTAGTAAAGTTACAATGGAGGAAATTGAAGTAATTAGGGAAAAGGAAAAAGCAAGGAAGATGATTGGAAGACCAAGTTTCATGGATGCTCATCAAGGTGAAGCTTCTTCTTTACCATCTAGTGACATGAAAATTGGTGTTGATGTTGAATGTAATGAAATGTTAGATAAGAATGAAATTGGCCATGATATTGAAAATTAAAATGTTGCAAAATGTTATGTAACACCTATTGATAAGAGCAATATCATGGACAAAAAAGAAGAAAAACATAGATATTTTCTTGAAGATTGTGGATATGAATATCATGATGTTGAATTTGCACTCCATAATCTATTTGTTGATAACATGGATGAACCAATGAAAATCAATGTATCTCCCAATTACATAAGAAGAGAAGATGTTTTTCAAAAAGAGAATGAGCATGATGAAATTGTAAAACATCCAAGAACCCAAAAATGGTTACTTGAAATTGATAAGAAAATAATGGAAATAATTGAAGACAAGAGGTCGTCACGGATGGTTTAGTTGTGGGATTCAAAAAAATTTAAATGAATAATTTGAAAATAAAACATTAACTGAACAATGCCAACTTTTTGTACAATTACTAAAGATGTACAAAATGAGACCTTTACTAAAGAAATTAAAGCTTCAGGTACACAAAGTGTTCGATCAGAATAAAATTATTGTTAGAAGTCTTTTCAATGCACTCAATTCTACTGGAAAGACTAGCAAGGAGAAAGATAATAGAGTTGATCATAGTGTAATAACAACCTCAATAGTGAGAAAGCAATTAAGAGAGTCTCAATTAATGAGGAAAAATTGTTTAGACTTAAGCTTGAATCATAAAACATTGCCAAATGCACTAGCATTAAGATCAAGACCAGATAATCCTTTTGGAAATGATACTTGGGCTTTCAGTGGTAGGCTTCCACAAGTTGATAAGAAGCTAATCAATAACACAAAGGATGAAATTGAATGATTTTCACACATTAACTCTAGGGTATCACCAAATGTAAAAGATGTTTTAAAGTTAAGAATTGGTGATAGAGACTGCACACCACATCCTAAACATTACTTCGAATGTAGCCAAACAACATTGTACAAACAATATTGTGAAACACACCTAGGTATGACAATCTCACAAAGAGCATTTGAATCTTGTAAGCCATTTTATTGTGTGCCTCTTACAATTCATAATACATGTTGTAAATACCATGTAGAGTTTTCTATGTATCATGAATTATTATGCAATATTCATTCTACTTTACACACTAACAAAATGGTAAGGAGTGTGGTGAAATTCAACTACCAAAGTCATCTAGGGATTTATTGGATTTATTTTTATGTATTAGAGATGATGGTTTTATTTTCTACAAGAATAATTTTTTAAATGAAAAGTTTTTACAATGTGGTGGGTTATCAAAGTCTATATCATGTATTCATGAGGGCAATGAGCATCATTTTGGAAACAAAATGGTTGAGAAAAAGAGATATGAGATAGTGAAATACAATTTGAAAAGTGGTGGTGAAGTTTCTTGATGTGAGTTGATTGCAAGAGAAGTAAGTATTGCTGATTTTAAGGAAAATCTTTTTACAAGTATGCCAGACACAGCCACAGGTCTTGATGGTTAGATCAACAAATCAAGATGTGTAAGGACTTTTTCCCGATTGGAACTATTGTCTATGTAGTTGATTTTGCAAAAAAACTACATGTTGCAATAACAAAATGAAGTACAATCCCAGTACTACAATTCTATTCATATTGCTATTTTACGATGGAAATCCATCCACAAAGGGTTGGAGTACTTAGATCTACTTATGTAGTTGGAAACAACATTTTGTGTATTCTACCTAGACCATAACTATGTTATGAGTATGACTTGAGGTTACAATGGAAATACATCCACCATTGGTGAGTTAATAGTAGGTTAATGTTTATTTTGTTTGACAAATCTTAATATATAAATGCAAATGTTTTTGAGAATAGAGCTATTGTAAATTCAAGGGACTAAGATTAGTGGTTAAAGAATTTATCTTTCATTTTGGAGACATTTGATACAATTCCTAAGATAACATATAAGATAGAATTATGAACTTAGTGTTTCTTAATCTTTCATCAAAGTTCTTATAATAAATATTAAGTTAGTTGAATTTGATGGTGTTTACTTTGCTTAACAATTTTTTAACTTATAAATGCAGGTGTTTTGGACAATAAAGCTATTTTATTCAAGAAATTGAGATTAGTGGTTAAAGCATTTAGCTTTCATCGTGGAGACATTTTGAGGACATTTTGTATTTTTTTTACATTTTAGATTTTAATTGGTCTTTTCATATCCTATGAGGATATTATGACCATAACATCATCATTTTACTATGAGTTTTAATGACAAAGGTTTCATCTTACAAACCCTCGTAATGTTTCTTCACATTTGATGCTAAGAATTGATAACATTTTCATGTGATTTTACTAGCACATTGTTTAAGCTATGTCTTTTCATTGTGTTTATGCTAAATATGATTGTGAGGGTTTTATGTTAATATTTTGTTTTGATTGCGAGTAAAGAAAAGGGTTTTATGTTAATATCCTAGACATGATACTTGTAGGAATGACCTAGTTGTAGTAAGACAATATTAATGCATATATAGGAGTTTTTATCCTTTATTAGTTTATATATATGGTGATTTGATGTCATGAATAATTTAACAATAAACTAGTATATATCTTCAAGGTGATATCTCATACCACGTGAAATTTGCTATATGATATTTATGTCCCAAAACCTCTTAAAATCCTTGAAGCTCTTTATAATTTTGCAAATCCTTTCCTATTCAAATGTTACATTAAATCCATGGGAAGGTGTCATAGGTCTCCTCCTATGAAAACTAGGGTCTTTTCTTATGAAAAAGACATCTTCTTGCTACTCCCACAGCCTTAGGACTGTCACAATTATGCATGCATTTGACAGGGATATTGAGGGTTTTGGATGCTCGACAAGGTTAACCTCCCCTCATGAAACCCTCATATTATCCTAACAATGCTTTCATTTATGATCTAATTACTAACCCTCCCTAGAGTTTGGTGAGTTTCCCTCAGAAACCAAACCCTAGGCTTTAATTGAGGCCTTCCTCATGGGATCTTAGTGAAAGACTTGAGAAGAAAACCTTGAATCATACTCAAAACAAATAAATAACTCCTTGGACCCATTGAATGGCTTGGATTAAGCTATTGTATTATACCTACACCATTGTTGTGTTATGAGTAAACCCAACATCCAAAAGTATGCACAAACGAGATATTCCTAGATGCCTCCTATATCATACTGTAATGCCTACCCAAGAAAATATCAACAATTCACAATAATAAAATAATAAAATATGAATTTAAATATGAATTATGAAGAAATACAAGTTAAATATCTTATAGGTCTTCTTTTAGGAATGATTATAACAAAGATAATAACAGTTGAAGTCATCAATCTGATCATAAGAAAACAAAATTAATAATAAACTTACAAGATCCAATAGTATATATTATAAAAACATCATGGAAAAGATAGTATTGTCTTATATTATACAGAAGCTCCCATTACTACATAGTCACAATATTAATACGAAATAAAATAAGGATTTTGATATGATATCAGTTTTATGTTTATTTACAAATATACTAATATCACAATATGATCACATGATTTAATCTCTTTTCTAGCTTAAAATATAAATAAAAATTACGAGGAAAATGTTACATTGCCAAATGCTTTATCTCGATATTATTGTATAGTGTGGATTTATGACTCTAATGAGTTAATACAATGAGATTCTCCTGCAATGGTTTAATCAAGATAATGAGATTCTCATGCATTACTTGTTCAACCATATCTATCACAACATAGCACCAAATTTGTTATTCAAAATTATTAGTAATAATCTCTCCATTACTTATGGTGTGATGCTAAAATAGATATTCAATCAATAATGTTTCTGATTTAAAGCTATGTTGAAAACAACATCTTTAGAGAATAATAATATCCTATCAATAATTACATACACTATATAATTTTGTTCATTATCAACCAAATAGTATAGTGGTGCTTCTAATGTAAACACCATAAGATTAGATATACAGAAAATATTACTTGCATTACAGAAGATATTCGTTCTCTTTTACTTGCAATTTTAGATGTCTTGGACACTTTGTGACTTACTGTTCAACCATTAAACTCATCAATAATAAGAATAATAAGGATGAAAATATTTAGATAACCTTCCTATCATTAAATTTTAATTAGTATTAATCCCAAAATATGCATGCTGAGAAGAGAAACACAATTCTACTCTTTATACAACTATACATTTCTTCACCATATGTAACAACAAGCTTAAATCAACTATATTGTTGTCCACCCAACCACCCCTAAGAGACACTAAGAAAAACAAGATTTAATATAATAGAGATTATTTATCAATTTTAATATCTCGCACAGAGCATTTGATTGTTTCACATAGAGCATAGCTATGGCTCACACAGAGCACAAAGAATGGTTCACATAGAGAATAAAGTATGGCTCACACAGAGCACATACACAAAGCATAAGTATGGCTCACATAGAGCACATACATAAAGCATAAGTATGGCTCACACATAGCACATACAACATAAAGTATGGCTCACACAGAGCACATACACAAAGCATAAGTATGGCTCACACAGTGCACATACATAGAATATAGGTATGGCTCACATAGAGCACATACAGTTTGTCATTTCCAAAACAATCAATAATCTGACAAGACAATAGTATTATTAACCAAATTTCATACCTCCATTGTTCAAGCTTCCATCCCCTCCTGTAGCTTATAGCCATTCTTTTTTTTCTTCCTTTCCAAGTCCCTTCCAGAATCTTTTACAAAAGATTGCAGCCCTTTTTCTTTTCCAAAGCCTCCTTAATAACTCACTTTCCTCTCTTTTTATATATCTTTTGTCAACCTATTCACATTTCCTAGTAAATAATTTAATCAAGAAACTATTTATCTTCTCATAACCCTTTTACATAAAGAAATAAGTAATTGTCTAATCATTTGATAATTAAACTTATTGTTTTATTTAACATAAATAATTAATCATTTGTTAAATACATAAATATTTAATTCTCACAATCAAAACCTCATGAATCAAAACTGACTCATAATACAAACCAAAATATAATATCAAATAATCATCTAAAATAATATTTGCTAGACCCTACACATACACCAACCCACCGTAACATGTAGGGGCTATTAGTTAGGTCCCGCAAGGTAAAGAACACAAAATATGGCTCTTGGCACCTTTACACTAAATGTCATTAAGGCATTTTGCAAGAATGCACCTATCATTGGCACTGTCAAATGATATTGAGTTGGTCAAAACTGAGAGAGGTTATTGTGGACGGACATGACACCCAACTATAGGTCCTGTAGACACCTAAAATTGTCCCATTCCCAGATCAGGCATTCATCTGCCATACTCCACATTAATTAAATAATTCTTAATTATTTTATTAAGTTCATCTATCGATGATCATCAAAATAATCCTCCATATTAATTAAATAAATAATTTAAATTTATTTAATTAAAGATAATATTCTATTTCTTCAAAATAAATAAAATTCAATAGTTTATTTATTTATCCATGTGCATGAAATTAAATAATCAATTTTTTAAATTTTGTATTATTCCCTCTTCTTCATAATTCACTCACAATTAGTTTAGATAACTAATCGATCAAATTAGTTAACTAAATCAATCAAATCAATTAATATGTTAGTCAATCTAGTCAACTCTCCAATCCATTTAGTTTACTACCCAATCAATTCAGTTTTCTGATCAATCAAATTAGTCCTCTCGTCAATGAATTCAATCCTCTAATTAATAAATCAAGTTGACTCATCAATCAAGTCTGTTAGCTTCCATGATTCATGAGAGAGCAAGGACACTTTTCCCTCTCTCATTTGTGCACAGTCTCTCAACCATTCTCAGCCATTGATCTTGCCAATCTTCCTCCACTATTGATCTACATTTCAACAAGTCTATAAATTGAACCTCATCCTCCATTTCTCAGCCTCTCTCATCCAAGTAAACTTATGCTCTCACTATTATCATTCATCATTGGGAGATCATGATCTTACATTAATGAGAGAGAAATCGACATTCTAAAGAACAAAGAGCAATCCACTTGAGGTTTAGGTGCTACCTCGATACACTTCATCAGTGTGGTTTGTTTGTGTGCTTGGAAGCTAGTTTGCATTTTTTGTATTTCTTTCATCTTTATTGCATAATCAATCTAACCTCACTGTTGAGTCTGGGAGGCCTCACAGGTGAAAAATGACATAAAATGCCCCTACTTTTCATTACTGGAATTTTTATGAATTTTTTATTCTCAGTCCTCACACAGACCATAATGTATAGATCCATACAGTCACCTATGTAGGCAGACCATAGGTTGAAGCTTACAAGTTTTTAAACCAAATGAAAAAATATATATACAGCAAATGAAAATTGTGGTGGCAGCCACTTTAGGTTTCCTTTTTATTAATAAATTTCAATACAAAAAAATTACAAGCCCCTAGGGCCACCTCCCCGCTACTCCCATTCCCCCGTTGCCTACTAAAAATCCCCCCCTCCCAGCCTGCTACCAACCCCCCGCTCAACCCCGGCTCACCTCCCATCTCCCACGCCGCCTCCCCATCGCTCCAGCTCTGCCCCCTTGCCACCCTTCCACCCTGTACACCCTTCTTGTCCCAACTACCAAACCTCTCGTTCTCTCATCTCCTAAGTGATGGCACCTTTAAATTTTGCAAATTTGAAGTGCCTATCCCCTTTCAATGTATCAACAAAGGTTAGGTCGACATACTACTAGATCTACCCCGAAGCCCATCTTCATTGATTAAAATTTTTCAAATCATAGGTCAGCTTGTAAATCTATATGATAAAATATTTTTTGGTACATATGGTAGTGTGCCTATTTAGTTTCATGCTTCTAGGATGATTTTTTGATGGGCTGTTTAATTCTTTTCTAACTACGACCAAACTAAATTTGGTGTTCCAGAAAGTTGCAAATTTCACAATTATGAAGGTAAGCCATTTCTTGTTTTGGTCTAAAACATCTCCAGTTCCATTTTCATAAAAAAATGGAGTCCATATGGTGCATTATTTTAATGTGTTTTGATTGCAGCGAACACGTCTGGCATGCCAATTTACAGAGGTACCTAAATTTTGATTGTTGGGCAAAATCTAATTTAAAACCCATGTTTTAAATAATTGATTGTGGCCACATGCAAAAAATCTCAGCTCTAGGGGGTATAGTTTGTGTGCAGTGAATTTTCCCCATTTGGGTAGGAGGCAAAATTAAAATCTCACTATTTCCTAATGTTTAAATTGTAAATGTTTAAAATATTTTAAATATTTTAAATAATTTTAAAGTGCACAGGAATAGGAAGCATTTAGGGCAAATTTAATATTTGCCACATATTGTAATGTTTTAGACTTTATTAACATTTGCTTTCCTTGCTAGTTGCTGAAGCATATAAATAGACCCAGCAAAGTAAGAACCCCCTATGAAGTATGATTTGAAATATATTATTTCTGCCAAGCCAACAATCAAAGGAGAAGATCATATTAAAAGGCTATATTTACCTCGTTGAAAGTGAAAAATGGACTCAGTGATTATGAGAGCTCCATAGAAAGCATTTTAAAAATTTTGTTTTCTGTCACATCAAACAGTTAGATGAAGAGAAAAATCATATGAATTAACTTATTATATTCTTATCTTTCCATTTAGCTATTCACTGGAAGGCAAAAATAGGCTAGGCAAAATTGAAATCTCTGGCAAAATTGTTGAGACAATGGAGGGGGCATCTTATGTGTCACATTTTTTTTATGTTCTCCATGAATAAAAGTTGTCGAGCACTTGCAGAAATGTCCTAGAACCTTTTAAAACATCTAGGCATTATTTTCTAATGCTCCAACAATGTTTTTTTAGATTGGGAATGGAGAAAAATGACCTACCAAATGTAAAAATGACCCATCAAATGTAAAAATGCCCAACAATGGAGGTCATAAGAAATATGATGAAAAGTTTCATTTTCCATTTCACTGTGCAGCTACAATAGTCAATGAATGTGGCATGGGTTTGCAGTCAAAGATGAAGATTCATCAGAGTTTTAACAAATCCATTTTTATTCGGTGACCAAACTCGGGAAGTGTCTGGTTATTTGCTTGAGGGGGTTTCATCTTCTAGATGAATTTGTTTTTCTAAATATCAAAAATGGGATGGAATGTATGTGAATGAAAGGATAATTGTTCAAGCATGAGGTTGTAGGTAATGTATTTGACGAAATGTCTAGTTGAGTGTAAGGACAAATGCTGATGTTGTGAGGGGCAAAATACACTAATAAAAATTGAAATTTTACTTGTCAGCAATTGGGTAAAGTCTTGAGGGTTATTTTCTTTACTTACCAAGTGAAAATGCAACTAGGAAATCATTTTTACTAGCTGGGTAAAAATGTGGACATGAATATAGAATTTGAGGAGAATACATTTTCAGTTATAGGTGAAGATGAAATGAAGAGGAAGCTAGATGATGATTTGGCATATTCCTCATGCCAATCAGTTGTAGGATTGAGGGGGTTCAATTGTTCCATGTGTCATGTCTCAGTTGAATATAGGGTTTCTCTTCTTCTTCTCTCATAAATTGTAAATTTTGGGTAATTTTTTAAAGGTTGATTCCAATTTTTCTAGGTCTTTGAATGTTATAATTTTGTAGAGGGATTGTCTCTAAATTAGGTGTTTTTCAAGTTTCAAGGTTCAATATTGTAATCCATCTGTTAATAGAAAGAAAATTAGTTTGCATGTTATGATGAACTATGTCATATTGTAATGTCTCTAGAATGTATGCATTATATTTTTAATCAAAGTAATAAAGGATTATGACGTTTTTTATTGTACATTTGTTTAATAAGTATTTGAATTGATAGCCTGTGTTCAAGGAACAGGTTAAAGTGTGCTCTCATTTGAATGTTGAATATATTGTATTACATTCAAGATATATAAGAATGTTGCTAATATGTCCTAAAGGGACCTTATTATTGTAATTCAATAATGACTTAATGGTCACTAGTTTTGTGTTCAGGCTATTATTAGATAGGTTATTTCATTTTGACTCTATTATGGATAAGGTACCGGTCTAGTGTTTTTCTTTTGTGTAAACCCTTGAAGGAATCATCATTTAAAATCTTAAAGAATCTTTCCCATTTTCATGTTTAATTTATTTCCTGGTTTTCTGTATCTTCATGGATATTAATGGATGTAGGGGTCATGCTCTAGAATGATAAAGTTTTAACCCCTTCTTATTTGAGATGAAGATACTCTTATTTAATCAGTTCTCAATGCTTATTCAAGGTATAAAGGGATCATGCCTAGAGATGAGTAATTGTGTAAACACCCCTTATCCATTTGCTTGAGAGCTATCTACATTTTAAAGGCTTGTAGTGAGTTGTCTAGTGCAAGTTTTGTCATATATCTAGGCCCAAATTAGGTACACTCACCTAAGTCCTGTGGATCTCAAAGAGTAGAAGGCTATGTTTAGCCTTGTTTGTTGGCCTTTCTTGTCCTCAATCTAATGATAGTTTAGGATCTTTGCCTTGGCCTATTGATCCCCTAGCTTTGGTATTGTGATTTTCCTTAGGGTTGGGGGTGACAAGAAAAATAACCAACAAATTGGTGACTCTATTGGGGATGAACTAAGAATTGTGCCTTATCCTGAGTCATGTTCCCCATGTTTACAAATATTCACACTCTAGAAGCCCACTGCTGAGAATTTTTTGCCCATTCAAGCCACCAACAAATTGGTGACTCTACTAGCGAGACTTAGATGCATATCTATTTGGAAAGAGAGAAATAATTTGAAGACTAGAAAACCCAGTTTCTGATGGAATTATTGCAGCATGCCTAGTTATTTTTTGACAATAATGGTGCTTTGTTGGTGGACTAGACTCAGAAAAGTATTTCATCTTTGAGGAGATTTTAGTTGCTTGAAGATTTTTTCCTCTTTGAAGATGTGGCAACTCTACATATGAACTTGATCAATTGTTGAAGAATTGTTTCTATTTATGCAAGTGTATTGCATATATCTACAAAGTTTCCAATCATAAAGAGAAAATTATGAGGTCTGCAATAATTTCTAGGTATTTCATCCTTAACTCTAGTTTCATTTCTAAAGCAAAATAAAACAAATGGGTTGAAGTTATTTGTGAATGCTTTGTGTAGAATGTTACTCCCATGTTGAATGAAGGTCTATAATGGTGAGTTAAGGATTTCGTTGGAGAGATTCAAGGTTTTGTCATGAGTTACAACTATCATAAAGTTGTTGTGAAGAAAGTCAGTTGTTGTTGAAAGCATATTTGAATGAGGGTTGTTATTCTTTCTATCTTTCCTTACATTTGAATGCCAAAATGCATCACGCATTGCAACAACAATCATACCCTTAGAGAAGGGATTTCTCTATTGAAAGATACAGAGATTTGGATTTCAATGGTACCCAAAATTATTTGAACCTTGTTCCTAATATAGTTAAGAATCATCTACCAAAGTTTAGTGGTGGTAGGTCTGAATCAGCAAGTAGGCATCTGCAAGAGTTTATTGATTTGATGGGAGACTATGAACTTGATATTGAGGATGTTGTAATGAAACTATTTGTTCAATCTCTAAAAGGAGATGCAAGAGATTGGTTCTCTTATTTACCAACATGCTCAGGTGTGTGCAAGAAGTTGTGTCCACTTATTGGCCAAAAAGTGGAAGTGTTTTCCCTGATTTTCAGAATTTGTCACATTTGACCTAAAAATTTGAAGCACTTAACGGTGGAATCTTGGAAAAAGTCACTAAATATGAAATGTAGTACTCAGAGTCTTGTTTCCAAATATGTAATTTTTTTCAATACCCAGATGATAGAAAGTGATTTTGAATAGGTGTTTCTAAAAACCACTGTTTAAAAGTCACTTTTTTTTTTACTATACCATGTACGTGTACGTCATCCATATTTTGACCTAAATAATCAGATTTTTCAAAATCCTTTTGGAAAAGAATTTGTAACTCATTGAAGCACGTTTTCCATATTTTTTTGTAATTTTTTATTGAATATATTTTTTTTATTAATTTTTTATTGGCCATTTTTGGTCTTTTAAAAAATCATCGTGTACGTCATGCATAAGATGACCTAAACTTAACATTTTTTGAAATTTTTTTTTTAAATTGAAAAGAATTGTCTAAAGTACGTTTTCCTACAATTTTTTTTCAAAAAAGTATGTTAATAAAAAGTTATTAAAATACTAAAATACCCTAATAATTCAAGTTTATGGACCTATTTCATCAGAAATTGATTAAAAAATAGAAAAATTAATCCAATTGTAAAAAAAATACATATTTGGAATCTACACTATCTCATCTATAATGGGTTTTAATTTTGTCAAAATATTCTGCAAAATAGACCTTCAGATATATGCCCAAAGTCACTATTTTGTTGTGACATTGACATGACCTTCAAGTTGCAGGTCAAACCTGGTCCAGAGGTCAAGTTCGGGTCCCCAAAGCATTTCCCGAACTTGGTTATAAAGCAAAACCTGAGCTTAAAATTCAAATTTTAAATAACAGGATCCCGTTTTAAAACGGGATCCCATTTCATAAAAGGTTAATATTTTAAGCTTTATGAAATGGGATCCCGTTTTCAAAACGGGATCCCGTTTCATAAAGCTTAAAATATTAACCTTTTATGAAACTTAAAATGGGATCCCGCTTTTGGCTCGGGATTCCGAAGCAAAACGGGATCCCGTTTTGGTTAACCCGATTTCGGATTTTTTTCTAACTCCGAAACTTCCACCTTAAGTGGACACAACTTCTTGCATTTACCCGCTCTATCTATTCTTGGGAGGAGTTCAAGCCAGTGTTCATGGAGTAATTTGGTGAAAGAATCAACGCTAATTTTGTGTTCAATAAATTTATGAGGATTAAGAAAGAAGAGGATGAGTTGGTCCCAGCATTTAACCTAAGATTTGCTAAAATTTTGAGAGATATTCTTGAGGTTATTAAACCAAATGATGTAATAGGTTTAATTATTTATTTGGGAGCTTTTGGTAGGAAAATGAGTTACCAGTTGAGATAAAGATCCTATAACTTTACATTAGGACTATGAGATAGCCATGGACATTGAAAACAACTAAAAGTATGGAATGCACAAGGATTATTTGTCTACAAGTGTTTTCTTCCCTAAGGCATCCAATGTTGATAAAAGGTGTAATTCATGTATTAAAAATGAATGTTAGAGCACTTTTACCCCTATTGTCCCAGTTTATACATCAGTCCAATGTGATTATACAAGAAGTACGGTATCTCAAAATGGGGATAGCAGTTGTCCTATTGAGAAAAATTAGAACATGATGCACATAACTGAAAAGAGTATATCAAATAATAAAGATTCATCTTGTGTAAATAATATTAGTGAATGTAATCATCCCACAAGAAACATATATGTAGATCAATATATTAGTGATGATGCTAAATATACATGGTATGATGACAAAATTGATATACATGAAATCTCTCTGTGTGATATCTTGGATGATGAAGTAAAAGAGATGCAAGATGTTCTTTATGTTATGTTTTTTTCAATGATGACACTGCAAGTGTTGCAAATATTTCATTGTAAATCAATGATCATGATTTTGAAAATGAAATTTTAGGCATTCCTTCTAAAGATTCTGAGCATGGTTTATGTAGTGATGAGTTTTCTTGTGATAAGGATCATGATGACAACAAACCTAATTATTTTTCTATGGATTATGAATTCTTCTATGAGGATGATCTAGAGTTGTTTTCTTTTCATAAATGATGTAGTGATTTGAATGTTGATGAAGTCACTTGTTCACAAGTAAATGAACAAATTTCATTTGATGAACACCTACAATGTAATTCAGGTTTGTTATCAATGGAGCATACTAACTATATGAATGATGATGACTTTGAAGATAAAAACTTGTGTGTTTAGTTTCCTAATCCTAAGCACAATGTTAGAGATGAAGAGGATGTTGATGTGCATAACACTGGGAAATGTGTTGATTCAGATCTATATGTGAAGCCACTAGCTCATGAAATTAATGGTGGGATGGAATATGCTTGTTTCCTTGTAGAAATGAACATGTTTTCATTTAATGAGGGGTGCAATAGTGTAAAATTTGATGAAGACACGTGCTTGCTTGTTGGTGAACAAGAACCATGCTATGATGAATCCATTGAATATCCAGATTTTAGTGATAAAAATGACAACCATGTGGATTTTGATTTGCAACTAAGTGACGCTTATAGCTCTTATGGAGATTAGGAGGAAGAAGCAGTGGAAGATGCAAAAGAAGCATGTTCACTCAGCATTGACCAAATTTTAGGTTTGTTGGCCATGGAATATCAGAGGTATGTACATGAAGATGGTCATGAGGTTTTGTTCCCTACTCACATAAACTTCAACAATGATGATGTTCCTCTGGGTACTAAGTATGACACATGTCCATTTGTTTCGCGTCCACAAATGAACAAGATAATTTGTAGGATAACAATGCTTATGAAGAATTTCTTACTTTTGAGCATACATGGGATGTTGATAGGAATGATGTTTCTTGTGATAACCCTGGTTTGAATGATGACAAGGATGCTATGGATTTTGACAAATCTTATTTTCAAACCATTGGGGCATGTAATAGAATGACTAATTTGCAGTGCTCAAGTGAGTGTGAATGTCAATATAATACAAGTTAATTTGAGCATATGCCCATGTATGAAGAATTTATGTATATCACACAAAATGAGTGTTTGTTTGGAATGAGACAAAAACCAGATGGTGACTCTAAGGTTTTATATGAGTCTTCTATTCAATCTAATTTTTCAGACCTGGAGCTGCAATTTGACTTCAATAAATTAGGGTATATACTCCTTGATGGGACTATTGAACAAATTCTTTATGAAGTTTTTATGTTTGATATGCAAACTGAGTATGATTTCAAGATTAATGATGCCAACTATCAAAGACACTATGATTGTTGTCAAATTTTAGTTCAGTTGGATGAGCATTTAGTACAACATGACAATGAGATAAATAAGGTAAAATGTCACATTGTTTATGGATTTCAGTTAGTTCAGATTGATAAAGTAATGTTGATAGTGGCAGGCTCAGTGATATGGTTAAGCATGTCAGTGATAGGGTTAGTTTGTGGTAGTTTATGTTGGTGCTTTCAGATTTGACCTGATGTAGTTAGATGAAAATTAGGTATTTGATAGAGGAAGGTTTTGGTTCTTCCTTTTTGGAGGCCCGAGGCATCCAAATAATGTTTAAAAATTGTGTGTTGGTGCTCTGCAAGTTGTAGGTTGGAGCAATTATAGAGCTGCCCAATGGATTTGGCACTTGGTCTACTCCCCAAACATCTAGAATCTCACCATGCCCACAAGTAGCATGAATCCCTAAACATGAACCACCGATGGCACTTTCAGATTTTGCAAATTTGAAGTGCCTATCTCCTTTCAATGTGTCGATAGAGGTTAGCTCTGCATACTGCTAAATCTATCTTAGAGCCCATCTTCACTCATTAAACTTTTGTAAATTAGAGGTCATCTTGTAAATCTATATGGTAAAATGTATTTTTGGTACATATGGTAGTGTGCCTATTCAGTTTCATGCTTCCAAGATGAGTTTTGATGGGCTATTGAATTCTTTTCTCACCATGACTAGGCTAAATTTGGTGTTCCAGAAAGTTACAAATTTCACAATTCTGAAGGCAACCCATTTCTTATTTTGGTCTAAAACATCTCTAATTCCATTCTCATAAAAAATGGAGTCCATAGGGTGCATTATTTTAATCTGTTTCAGTTGTGGTGAACACATCTGATAGGCCAATTTACAAAAGAGGTACCTAAATTTTGATTACTGGGCAAAATATGATTTAAAACCCATGTTTTAAATAATTGATTATTGCCACTCACAAAAAACTTGGCTCCAGGGGTTACAGTTTGTGTGCAATGAATTTTCCACCTTTGGGCGGCATGCAAAATTAAAATCTCACTATTTCCTAATGTTGAAATTGTAAATGTTTAAAATATTTTAAATAATTTTAAAGTGCATGTGAATAGGAAGCATTTAGGGCAAGTTTAATATTTTTCACATGTTTTAAAGTATTAATTTAACTTTATCAATATTTACTTTCCTCACTACTCATGGAAGCATATAAACAAACTTGACAAAGTTGTTGTCAATCAGGATTGCACCACTAGCCAAGTAAAACTTGACTATCCTATTGAAACATGGAAACCCTCCCAGATTGTGGGTGCTCTATGTCGAGAGGGAATCTCCAGAGCAATTTGGTTCTCTTTATGATTTCTTAAACTACTGACTTGTAGAGGAAAAGGGATAGAGGGATAACTTAAAATGAAAATCCTAACAATAAGGTGATACACCGAACCTGAAACTTTTAAGGATCTCACTCACAAACAGGTTCCTGAACAATAATTCTCACAACCATATCAATGACATACAATTCATCAGTACTTTTATTTAAGGTTCAAACAAAACACAAACATGAAACCTAAACTATATTGCAATTTGCATCATCCTCACAATTTCAAGACATAACAAGGACATGCAATCTGTCACAATGCAACATCAAATTAAAACTGTAATTCTAAAACAAATAAGGAAGGAAAATTCTATTGTTATGTATAACTGAAGGAGTAATGAGTACAAAGAATGAATACGACACTCTCAGAGTGAGAGGAAGACTCTAATATTCCTAACTCTGATCTCTACTCTATGCTATAAAACTGCAACTGTAATTGCTGAAAAAGAAGTATATCTCTAACATATATCCTATGAAAATCATCTCTCCCTGAAAGCTAGAACAAAGCTTCTAATAATAGACCTCCAAGTCCATTTTTGAGCTCCTCAGAAAAGCCAAAATAAAAGCTCTCAAAATGTGTCCAAACTATGAAAACAATGTGCCAAAAAATTCTCTCATGTGGCCCCACCAAAAATTTGCTTTTATCTACACATGAAATCTCAGTTTTTGTCCATATCTAGCTCAAAATAAAACAAATCAAGGAAGAATATTTTGATTTGCTTTACTAGTTTTAACTAACAATATGAGTAATGATCTTTCTTTTTCATTGCATCCCTTTTGAGATTAAGGGGAAGCAACATGCTGGGCTCAACCCTTGTGGGAGCCCAGTTGACACCACATGCTGATATGTCTTCAATCAACTACATGACTTATCCTATACCTACACATGAAACAAATAGATTAGAATAAAAATAATGAAGTTCCATGATTGTTTATGATGTTCATTGACTAGTGCATTATAGGCAATGTGTTATGCCTCTTCTGATAGGACATAGAGATCTCATAACTGGAGCTCTAACATAACTTTTTCCAACTTTTTGTAGGTTCTCATCAGATACTAGGAGCAAGGATAGGATGGCAACCTTAGATATTGAAGATTACAACAAGGCAATGATGGCTATGACCTTCTCTCCCTATCTTTAGATGCACAGTACTTTTCTTATATTTGCATTTTCTTCGACTATTCCCATGGCTTGTGTGGGACATTTGATCTATCATTCCTTCATTCAATGCAATGTTTATCCTTTTATGTACCTCAATTTCTAAATGAATAATCATTGTAGTGAATGAAATACTTATCTCTCTTGTGAATGTTCTGCAATGCAATGAATGATCTAAAAACTTTTATTTTCTTAAACAACTAAATTGTAATATCACTGAAACACAAACATCTATGCAAATAACTTATAACAGAAGAATGTTAACCTTCACTTTTAAAAAAAAAAATTACTACACCAGCTCTGCCAATTTGAGTTGTAAGTGAAAAATGGTAATTTTTCTGGTGACTTCTGCTTTATGCTTTCCTTCTAAGCATTACATTAGTTGCCTTGAACATCCATTGGGCATTGAGTCATACTCTACTCTTCGTAAATTCATAAAACATTGTAATTTAGATCTCCAAATGGTCCAAATAGTAGTAGAAAAACTAAAAGCAAACTAACAGGCCCTAATGGCCAATAGGAATGTGTAGCAACACTTAGGGAAACAAAAATATTAAAAAAAAATGTGCAATAAGCAGTTATTAACTACAACACTACTCTACTATGATACAAAGGTAACTTGAGGTGGATCCCATTAATTGGGATAGACAACACCTCTCCACTTAACTTGCATATTTAAAATGCATTGTTTTGTTTGTACTCTATGATTACATAAGGCCCATCCCAAATTGCATCAAACTTGCAATGTTTTCTAGGTCTGCTTCTTAGTTCATTCTATTTGAACACCAAATCACCAACAATGAAGCTTCTCAGTCTTTCCCTCTTGTCAAAAGCATTCTTCATTTGAGCTTGATGTATATCAAGCTTCCTCAAGGCCTATTTCCTAGTCTCTTCTTACTCCATAAGCTGAGCTAGCCTGACTACTAAAGGTTGTTCCTCTAGCAGCTCAAGTTCTTTAATGAAAGTCAAAGTTGGTAATTCAACTAAAATAGGTAATCTAGCCTCTTTACCATAAGTAAGTACATATGGAGAACAATTAGTAGCTCTCTTGGGTGTGATTCTGTTAGCCCAAAGAGCCAACTTCAATTCCTCATGCCATTTTCTCTAGTTGTCATCAACAGTCTTCTTGATGATCCTTATCAGATTCTTATTGGTGGATTTGGCCTGCCCATTACCCCATGGGTAATAGTTAGGAGAAGTATTCAAAAAGATGTTATTTTTGACAGACTAATCTAAAATTCTTAATCCAATGAAATCAAAACCATTATTAGAGATAATTGAATCTAGTATACTGAATCTTGATACTAGATCCTGATAGAAACTTAAAACAATAAATTCATTTGCTTCTTTGAAAGCAACAGCCTTGGTCCACTTGGTGAAATAGTTTGTGGCAATCAAGATCCACTTGTGACCTGCACTTGAATGTGGGTTTATTAGTCCTATGAAATCAAGACCCCATTTTGCAAATGGCTATTTGACTTTAATAGGATGTAGAGGTAAGGCAGCAAGCCTTTGCTTACCTATAAATAATGAACAATTCTTGCATATTCTCACCCAAGAAAAAGCATCTTTAAACAAGTTAGGCCAGTAATAACCAGGCTGTATAATCTTTAAGGTAGTAATTCTAGCTGCAAAGTGACCTCCTGAAGGTCCATTGTGAAAATCCTCTAATAGTTTATCAACTTGAACTGGTTCAATACACCTTAGAAATACACCATTAAAATCTTTCCTATACAAAATATCATTAATGATAGTATAAGAAGTAGCTCGTAACTTGAAATACCTTCTTCCCACCCTATCTAAACCTTTGGGGCATTAACCAGTCTGAAGATAGTGCTTCATATGCTGCACCCAGCTAGTGGTAGGAGCTGGTATAGTGGCTAGTACACTATTATTTAGTACTATTTATGTGTTCTCTTCATGTTCTTGAAAGTGTTCTTCACTTTTAGCAAGCTACTCACATAAGCCTTTGCCCCTAATCAGCTTAGTTACTTTGATAACAACATAAAACTCCATAACTTTGGTTATCCAATGAAACCTCTTATCATTTATATCTTTGTTAAGTAAAAAACTCTTAACAGTGGGGTGACCAACCATTAAATGAATTATGTTATTAGACAGCATGTGTCTAAATTTCTTGAGGCTTCTAACAATAGAAAAAACATGCTTCTCAACAAAATAATACTTTACCTCATAGTCATGCAGTACTTGGATTAAAAATACTATTGGCTACTCCGAACCTTCATCATTTTGCTAACATAACATTACTCGGCTAGTGTCAGTACCCCCAAAAGCATATAAAATAAAATCCCTCTCATAAATAGGATTAATGAGGGTAGGGGCAATAGTGAGAGCGTCTTTAATCTACTCTAAGCTTCATTTTCCCTCCTTAGTCCAAATGAATGGCACATTCTTTTTTAGCATGGCAGTGAGAGGTTGTAACAAAGCTGCAATGTTTGGAATAAATCTTCTCACAAAATTAATTATGCCAAGAAAGATCTACAAGCCTTTCTTATGTGCTGGTAGCAGTAAATATAGAATAGTTGAAACTCTCTTAGGGTCAATAGAAATACCTTGTTTTGAAACAATATGGCCGAGAAGTTTACCTTCATGAACTAAAAATATGCACTTTTGAGGTTCAATGAAACTCCAAACTCTCCGTACCTCTAAAAAATCTACTTCAAGTGGTCAAAGTGATCATTAGCATCTTTGGAAAAAATTGTTATGTCATCTAAATACACCGGCACTATTCTATTCATAAGGCCATGGAAGGCCATATCCATTGCTCGTTGGAAGGTTGTCCCTACATTGGACAAACCAAATGACATTTTCTAATAGGCCATGGTACCCCATTTGGTTGTGAATGTAGTTTTATATTGGTCTTCCTCTTTGACCAGAATCTACTTGTAACCCTTGTTACCATCTAACAAGGAATATCTATCAGAACTAGAAATAGTTTGCAATATTTGATCCATGGAAAGAAGAGGATAGTGGTCTTTCAATGAGGCTTGATTTAGATCACGAAAATTGACATAAAGTTGAATTTCCCCATTATTTTTCTTGACTAGTACTAAGTTAGAGACCCAAGATGTATGTTTGATTGGCAATATTGTGCTTCTCTCAATCCGTTTGTTCAACTCAGCTTTCATTAAATGCTCAAGTTTTGGATTGAGGGGTCTTTGTTTCTACCTAACAGGCTTGGCATTAGGCTCTAATTCAATGGTATGTTTGGCCAAACTAGGATCATACCCTCTTAAGTCTTTATTCTCCTATGCAAAAACGTCAAAAAATTCTTGGCATAACTGAACAAATGACTGCTATTCTTCTTTTGTACATACCTTTCCAAGTTTTAGCAGTTTGTCCTTGAAAATCTCTATGGTTTCATAATATTCTTGCTTCACTATCATGCTGCACTTGTCCTTTCTGAACTGATCATCTGTGTTAAACATTGATTCTAATGTCACCAGTCCTTTGGGTAGCTTGTTGGATTTTAGTTGTACAATCTAATCTTCAAATTGCTACTAGTATTTATGTTGATTATCAACTGTAAATTTAGCTTCTACACTTAAAAAACTTAAGATTTGTTCATCACTGTCAAACACTTGCCAGTAAACACTATTGTCCGGTACAGAAGGTCTGACAACTACTTTGAGATATGGTTGTAATTCAATGTTATGAATCTGATCATGAATCTCAAATTGAGATACCAAGGTTGAAAGCTTATCTACATACTTATTTTGGTTTCTAGGAATTGAGAATAGATTAAATGCATCAAAAAATTCAATCGAATCCAACACTCTATGCTTCTGTTTTTTAAGCAGGTCATTCTTAGTAACATTTAGGTTCCTAACCTGAATAACGATCAATTCAGAATCACCATAAACATGGATAGATTTGATAGCTTTTTTTCCGGGCCCACTCTAAACCATGAATCAAGGCTTCATACTCAGCCACATTGTTTATGCAGCTGAAAGTGAACCTCAAGGCTACATAGTACTTGTCTCCTTAAGGTGAAATCAACATAATCCCTCCATAAGCACCTATTTTGGTCCTTGATCTATCAAAGTATAGCTTCCAAAGTTGACCTTCTCCTTGTCTTGACTGATTTTGGTCCTTAATTGGATTAGGAATCACTGCATCAGGTTGCTATATCATATAAATGCCTAATCCTACCCCATCAGTGTGACAGAAAGGGTCACTTTCATGATCTTTAGTTGCCCAATCATCTAAATTTATGTCTCCTATAGGTGCATTGGATGTAGGCTCATGGGTTCATCCTGCTGCCCATGGGTGATGTAGAGATTAGCATTTATTGGGATGGGAACATAGGGCTCAACATGATCCTTTACAAGTGGTTCAGATTCTATGGTTACTTTCGTATCATATCTTGTTCTAAAAACAAGTGGGACCAATCCGAAAATAAGAACCCACCTAATTTGGCAGTAAACTCCTTGGAAAGGCATAATGCAAAGCTAGGTGGTAGACCAATGATGTAAATGTCCTATTGGATTGTGATGCAGGGACTTCCGGAGGTCATAACTTTTGACTCGGATGTGGGTTTTCTACGAAATTTTATAGGTGGATGCGTTATGAGGTGGCCAGTGGTTTCCGAACTGCCCTAGCGGGTTGGACCTTGTCTTGGCACTTTTTCGAGGCTTCAAACTTTCATCTTGGCCCTCAAAATGGCAAATTAGTGTTTTTTTCTAGTTTTTTAAAAGTTGCTTTTTTTAATAACTCGAAACTCATGTTTCGAATTTAGGATGTTAGTTGGTTTTTCGTCCTACCTTAGCTTTATGATCTTTTTGGGAAAAAACTGGATTCTCAAGATATGATTGTAAAATTACCTAAAATGGCAAAATCTGACAATTGTCAAAATCTGCCAAAAAAGGTAATTTTTTGTTTTTTTGTTTTCTTAGATATAAGAGAGTTTTCTCTCATTGTAGCAGCAGAGTTGAGGAATAGAAATTTTGTTATGTTTCAGCTTCCAAATTTTTGTCTCTCATGTTTAATGGCACAATTCTGTTGAGTGTATGTTGTGTGCTGCATCAGATTGCAAAATTGGGACAAGCATGCAGTGTAAGTGGCAAATTTTTTATTATTCCTACAGTACTAAGTGCAGACCCATCTAACTAGACTACTCCTTTTGTAAGGGGCTCATAAACCAATCCTAATGAATCTACTAGACTCTTGGGCATGACTAAACTGCTTGATCTAGAGTCTATCATGCAGTTATGAACAAGCTTGTCACCAATAATCATACTTAGATAGAAAGGAGGAGGTTTTACCTTGTTTGTTGGCTGTCCACTCTTGATTTCTAAGTTGTTGGCAAGTACAAATTTGGCCTTTTCTTGATTAGAATGATTATAAATGGAAAGTTCAGCCAATGCCTCTTGTAGCAGATTCTTTTGGCTAGGAATGTGCAAGGCATCCATAACTAACATACTCACGGTAGATTTCTTTAGATGGTGTACTATGTTGAAAGAAATAGGATTTACTTTTTGTTGTCCTTTTGCAGCAGTAGCATCATTCTGCCTCTGTGAAGGTTGTTGTACTTTGGGGTGATTTTTTACTGGTATAGTTAGATCCCTTTGCAGAATTTGTACTTTCTGTTGTGATATAAGGGTAGCTTGTAATGGGAAAGTCTAAATTTTATCTCTCATAGGCTACTATTGTACCACTGCAGCTTGTTGATTAATATCTGTAGCTCTCTATTTTGACCTTGTGTTGGCTGAAACAGGTGTATTTTACTAATTTTGGCCTTATGGGTAACATATACCATAGAAATTAGAATCTTTCTAGTTCATTAAGGCCACATCAATATTATTTTGCTGATTAGAAACTTCACCAGAGACACCTTCTGAATTTTCATAACTGCTCTACACCATAAGTGCCTGATTTCTTACACCTTTTGTGTATGTAGCTTGATTATGTGGTTGGTGACATGGATAACACTAGTCACTATCCTGAGCTAGGTTGTTCTGAGTGGGCACAAGCTCCTTTGAGGTACTGGCAGCTTTGGGTTGTAAGATTGGAAGGGCCAAGGGTTGTAGTTTCTTCTTTGACCCCGAGGATCAGCTTGGAAAGGCTACCTATACTATTGATTGGGCTGATATGGAGCTTGGTAAGGCCTATACTCTTGACCAAACTACTTCTTTATATTAACAATTTTGTTGCTAAGGATTTTTAGTGTGTTATTAAGTGTTTGAAAATCCTGGATTGGTGCAATGGATTCTTGGGCTACAGGCAGCTGGGTTATTGCTGGAATAGGTGGGACAACAACCAAAGGAGACACTGCTATTGGCACAGATGGCTAGATTTCTGGGAAAATGGGTAAGAGAGGCCTTGGGGCTATCTTTCCTACTTGGATAAGGCAATTTTCTGCTCTAACAACAACCTCAAAAGAGTCAGGAAGGGTGGTTCCTCCCATAGACTGGATCATTACAGAAATTTCACTGTTCAAAGCTTTAAGATAAAACAAAAATGCATGCCTTGGTAGGGGTTTTACAATTGTGGAGATTCTATCATAGGTTCTGTGAAATCCATAGTTAAAATCTACCATGTGTTCTGTTGGCAAGAGACACTATATGGATTAATGAATGTTGTCATTGATGGCAACAAAGTTCATCCCACACATCTACAGGACATGGTACGTCTATACCGGAAGTCAGAGTGAAGAATGTTGTGGTCCGGTAAACAAGAACAGAGCATGTGGCGAGGTCCAACAGTTAGGTCCGGATCTCTCAAAGGAAGTATCTTGGTGAAGTGTAGATTTAGGGAAGTCAAGAGGACTACCTTGAGTGATAGATTTCAAGGATTTAGGCTCTGATCATAGATGAAGAAAAAGATATGAATACTTAAGTATCGAGTTCCTAATTAGCAGTGTGATAGAGGAAGAACTGACTGGTAGAACATCAGACATTATTCCAGATGTGTTACTGATGTTAGTAAAGGTTATGAAGGCATAAATTATGTTTGGCTGACATGATTAATAATTTCCACAAGTATATCCTTGATCTACATTACTTGGTAAGCAAGGATTCAGCCGACAGATCAGAGCTTATGGACAATATTGACTATTCCAGGTGCCGACTAGAAAGGTGATGAAATCACTTGTGTGGATATATATATACAAGATGGATTTAGTTATGAGAAGTGTTGAAGTTGTAAGTGATGTGCGAAGAAAAGTAGTAGAGCTGAATAAAAGCAGAAAGGAAGATCTAGTATGTGAAAGAAGAGCAGCATAAAAGAAGAGGAAAGATGAAGTGTAGCAGATCAGTATACAAAGCCTAACCAGAACTGAACTATAGCATATGTTGATGCTCCTTATCAATTCAAGTATTGTATTACAGTCTTTATAATTTGTAGACAGTATGTCTCTTGTAGGCAGTGTGCCTCTTGTGAGTAGTGTGCTCGGGCAGTGAGCCCTAATTGGCAAGTGCCATTTTGTAATCCTATTCTTCTAATAGAGAATACAATCTTGGGTTAATCATCCTATGGTTTTCTCCCTTAATAGGGTTTCCATGTCAAAAATATTGTGCCATGTGTATTTCCATTTCATGGTTATGTTTGCTTGTTTGATGCTGCACTAAGTATTAAGAAAGTTCAGAAAGTAGAAATAATTAAGATAACTAATTCAACCCCCCTCTTAGTTATCAACAATTGGTATCAAAGCTAAGTTCCTCCTAACAGAAGTCTAACAGCTTGAGGAAGATTTGGGAATTCAAATGGATGCATATGGTTTAAGAGAGCAACTCAAGACTGCCCTTGATGATCTTGAATAGTCAAACTCCGAAGTCAATGAGTTAAAGGAAAGACTCAAACATGCTGATGATTTCATGAGAGAACTAAAAGACAAATTAAGTCTCTCTATGAAAAAGAGAAAGGAGCTACTTCAGCAATTAGCAAATCAAAGTGAAGCCAATGATACAAATGAAGATCTGAAGTAGAAAACTAAGTTATGTGAAAAGCTATCAAAAGAAATCATTACGGTAAGACATGAAATGGAATTAGGAGTTATAAAGTTTACCCAAGAGATTGAAGAGAAAAGAAAAACTGAAGATAATCTAAGACAATCTCTCAAGGAGAAATCAGAAGATTGCCACAAGATGGATAGAATTATCAGACATCTTGAATCTAATCTTGAAGATGCTAAAGATAATGAAGAAAAACTTGAGGATCAAATTGTCTCTCTCAAAAGGGATCTTCAAACAACAAATGAATATAAAGAGAAATTCAAGATAAGTTCTGTCCAACTTGAAGTTCTTCATCAAAGCTAAAAGAGGGTAGATGACAAGTGTGGTTTGGGATATGAGAAAGGAGAAAGCTCTGGATCCAGTCAGAATAATTTTAGATCAAAAAATCCAAGGAACATGCCTAGAAGTCCTCCGGTAAGGCAGCCTAATGCTCAAAGATATCCATCCTTCAATGGATACTACCACAACTACAATAAATTTGGTCATAAACCTAATCAGTGCAAAAGGAGAATGAATCAGACTAATACATCCTTCTCCAGACAGTGCTTCAACTGCAAAAGGTATGGTCACAAATTTCATGAATGTAGAAATATGCAAATGAACAATTCATTCAATGGTAGATGCTTTGCATGCAATAGAATGGGTCATATGGCTAATCAATGCAGATCAAGAGGATATCAATCAAATATGCAAAGAAATGTTGTTTGCCAAATTTGCAATAGATCCGGTCATATAGCAAAATTCTGTAGAAGCAAGAATCAAGATAAAAAAGGTCCAGTATATTATAATCAGAATCAAGATAAGGGAAAATAAAAAGTAAATGCGGATGAAGTTTAAAGTGAGATGAACAAGATTTGGGTGGAGAAAAGTATAGAGAATGTAGGGGATGGATCCGCATCAAACTTTGGTGCTAATATTCCTTTCAGAAATTAAAAAGTGAGCTCTAGCTCAGGGGGAGACACAAAGAAAACCTTGTTCCCCCATCCAGTCAATTGGTGCCGAAACTAGCACAAGGAGAGCTGCAGATTAAAAGGGCTCATACAAGAAACATCTAAAAGGGGTATGGTTAAGATTTGAGAGATCCGCAAGAAGATTTGAAGAATCTAATCCTTCCAGAATTGATCCGGTAAAACAGTCTTCCAGTAAAAATAGATTCTTTACAAGTTTGGTCCAGTATGATTCAAACTATGGTATCTTAATCTATAGATAGATCAAATGACTAATGAAAGGAAGATAGATTATCACTACTCTCCTAGAATAACTTCAAAATCTGTCTCAGTGATCTGAAAGGTTTTTTTTTGAATAAGGTAAACAAGGCTAACCAGAATGAATTCGGTTGCGCATTTATTGCAGAATGAAAATTAGGGCTTCTCAGAAATAAAAGAGTTCATTCGCTCATCATTTGTACACTCACATTCAAAGAAAAGAGAAAAAGAGCTCTGCAACTACTTCTCCCAAAGATCAAGATGATTCTTCATACAGCTCAATCCAGATTTCATTGTGTGTGCCCTAAACAGTGTAAAAGGTATTCTTTGTTCTTGATATCTCTAAGTAAGATTCCTTGATGATGGCTACTCCGAATATAGTAAAGATTTCTGATAGACCAAGCCCCATATTTAAGAAGCATCCATACAAATCCTTGGAGGTAGATCCCCTAGGAGCCTTGTCTAGTGTTTCGCATGGTGTTTTACATAGAAGATATTAGGGTTTACATACACGCAAATGTTGAAGAGTTTGGGGAATTCAAACTAAGAGATATCTATCACAAACAATTGATAGACGATGCTTTTGAGCTTAAACCAGAATATAAGGGCATCCAGGAGAAACATTTTGATTAGTTCATTCATTTCCTCTGCTTTGAAGAAGATGAATGGGTTCGGTATGTGTTGAGTAGGGTACATAACAACTTTCTATGGCTTAACAGACCTTGCAAAATCACCAAGGAAGCAATTAGGGCAGTAACTAGTTTACACTCCTCTGGAGGAATACCTATCCTCAAATCTGTCAAAAACAACATTGTAATTGAGGCCACCGGATCAAAACTTGATAAGAGGGCAATGACCATTGAAGATATTACTGACCTGGATATCAAGTTTGCATCTATGATAATAGGATACAAGATATATCACTCCAGTAGGGAGAATTCAGTATCCGGAATTGCAATATATACTGCCTATGAGATGTTGAGAAAGAATGCAGAATATGATCTATGTGAACTTCTTTTGAGCCAATTAATGGAAAACATACAGAAGATCAAAAAGGATAAGAAGAACTCCTTTAAATATGGTGGACTAATATTATGCCTATTTTTCTACTTCATGAATGAGCTGCCCATATCAAATGGATGGGTATGGCAAAATGACAAACTAGTAGCAATTCAGACCAGAGATTACTTGCATGAACTTGGGGATACTAAGGCAAGGAATATAACTTTGTGGGGTTACTTCAAGCACTTTCAAAATATAATGCAAGTCAGAGAAAGAATCCCCAAATCAGTAGTTTGAGAAATACAAGGATACAGTGTGCTTCATGGTAGACACTGATCAATGCCTAATGGAGGTAGTAGAGCCAAGGACAGTCTAGATCATGCCTATGGGGTATGAAGTCGATGAAGAAATTGTAGAGCTGCATGTTCAACACATGCTTAGTCAACCAAAGGACCCAAAAGCAGAAAGATTTGGAACATTTGAAGAACTAAGTGTGAAAATTCATACAGAGCTAAGGCAGCAAGAGATCAAGAGGAAAGTGAGAAAAATAGAAGATGTTGCCAAAGGCTTTGGCATCTCAAAGGAGGCACTTGATGCCAATAGGAAAAATGTGGAAAGGGCTGAGGAAGAGAAGAAGAAGGTAGAAAAGAAAAATGAGGAAAGTGCTCTAGCAAAACCTTCCACCCGGACCAGATCATCAAAGAGATCTACACCTACCACTGCCAAAGGCTCAAGGACATCAGAACCGGAAGCACAATCATCCGGCAAAGGAGAGAAAAGAAAAAAGACAAAAGCTACAAGAGCTTATGCTAGTCAAAGGGATGAAGAGGAGACTGAATTTGATGAAGAAATTAGGAAAATGAAGAAAAAGAAGAAAACATCTGGTCAATCCTCTACCAGACAAAAGGAAGAAGAAAAGACAGAGGAGTATGTTCAAAAACCCACTCTTCACATTGATGACATAATCAAATCAGTCAGAGTGGATGGAAATCTTTAGCCAATGGTTGAGTTCTATGATGATTATGGTGAAGCAGATCAGAAAATATTGCAAGATGCCATAGTCAAGTACCTAAATATCTACAACAAAGCATTTATTGAAATTATATCTCTGATCCCTAAAAGCTTGGAGAAGGAACTAGAAACAAGAAAGAACAATGCCCAAGCTAAAGACCTAGAAATCTGGGAATAGATAGCAATTTTGCTATATCCTTCAATCGACCCCAAGACAATGAATATGGTATTCAAAGATTGTAAGGATGAGTTCAGAAGCAAAGCAAGGATGAATCAACTTATGCTTAATGAGACTGACAAGGTAGCCAAGGGCACAGAAGAGATCCTCCGAAAGGCCTTCAAAAGATTTAATCTTCCTATTATAGAGGACTTGGGTACTGACCCCTCGACCACAAGTGTTGCAAAAGAGTCTACTGAGAAAATAACAGAAGAGGTAATAAATATCGGTGCAAAAACAACTAAGGACTTGGAATCCTCTACTCCGGAAGAGGTGGCCCATGAACAGACCAACATCACTCCTCCAGTTTACCCTGCTGACTTCGGATCCAAAGGAGAAGAAAGAATAAAGGAGAACGAAGCAGAGGTGAAGGGAAAAGAAGATATCAGTACAAAGGTTGTGGAAGGGGAGAAAGCTCCAAAAGATAGTTCTGTGACTGCAGAAGAAAAGAAAAATTTGTCTCTGGCAAGAGACACTACAAAATCAGTCAAGGACTTTTTGACAAAAGCAACTATGGAGATTGATGAACTGGAACTATTAAAAGGGCCATTAGATTTTGACTCTCTATCTCCAGTGCAAACAATGAAAATAGCTTCATTTGCAAATGCGAAGGTCAAAGAGAAACTACTGAAATCTCACATGGAAGACTGTGAGCTTTTAGAGGTAGCATCTGGAGTGTTGGAAAAGATCATGCCATCTTTTCAGAAGGATCCCACAGCCTCCTCCGGTAATCTCAAAACTCTAGTCAACAGTGTTAGCACACATTTTGATTCTCTAGAGAAGTCAGCTAAAGAAAATGTCCGGAAGGAGTTTTTGGATAAGAGATTCTCTGAAGTATAGGGTCTGATAACAAATGACAGGAGAGTTATGGATATTGGGATAAAGAGCTTGGAAAATGCTCTTAAAGATGGAAAAAATATGTACAAATTTTGCTTATCTTGGTCCACAGTGACCAAAGATATTGAGAGGAAAGTAAAAGAACATGAGCATAAACTACTAAGTCTGTCTCAAAGTTTTGATCCTCTCTCATCCTCTATAGTAAATCAAGAGTGTCAGACTATTGCAATCACAAATGCAATAAAGAATTTTGAGAAGGAAAGGATGAACATAGTTAGCCGGATGGGTGAGCTTAGAAGGATCATTATCCCTAAGTTAGAGGTCATGCATGAGGCCATAAGTGATGCTCAGACTACCGCCTGAACCAATGATCCGATAGATCCTAAGAGGGCAGAAGCTTTTGTGTTCTTGTTGAGCGGTCATATTTCAATTTTGGACAGAATGAAGCAAAGTTGGGCTGCAAAATTTATTCAATTGAAGATAACTTTTGCAGACATACTTCAGTATATGTAAGTATGCCATATGTATATACTTATGCGACTAAGTATAGTTGAATTTTTGAACTTTTTGATATGCGGACCCTACCCTTTACAATTGATGTCAAAGGCGAGTGAAGAGAAGTGAAAAATGTTGTAGCCAGGTAAGGGGGAGCTCTAGAAAATGTATATAAAAATAGAGCATCAGCCAAGGGGGAGCATAGTGTAAACACTTAGTCATTTTTCACTAAGTGTTGCCATCAATGCCAAAGGGGGAGATTGTTGGCAAGAGACACTATATGGATTCATGAATGTTGTCATTGATGACAACAAAGTTCATCCCACACATCCGCAGAACATGGTATGTCTATACCAGAAGTCAGAGTGAAGAATGTTGTGGTCCGGTAAACAAGAACAGAGCATGTGGTGAGGTTTGACAGTCAGGTCTGGATCTCTCAAAGGAAGTATCTTGGTGAAGTGTGGATTTGGGGAAGTCAAGAGGACTACCTTGAGTGATAGATTCCAAGGATTTAGCCTCCGGTGATAGATGAAGAAAAAGATATGAATACTTGAGTATCGAGTTCCTGATTGGTAGTGTGACAGAGGAAGAACTGACTGGTAGAACATCAGACATTATTTCGGATGTGTTACTGATGTTGGTAAAGGTTATGAAGGCATAAATTATGTTTGGCTAACATGATTAATAATTTCCACAAGTATATCCTTGATCTGCATTACTTGGTAAGCAAGGATTCAGCCGACAGATCAGAGTTTATGGAAAATATTGACTATTCCGGGTGCCGACTAGAAAGGTGATGAAATCACTTGTGTGGATATATATACAAGATGGATTTAGTTATGAGAAGTGTTGAAGTTGTAAGTGATGTGCGAAGAAAAGCAGTAGAGCTGAATAAAAGTAGAAAGGAAGATCTAGTATGTGAAAGACGAGCAACATAAAAGAAGAGGAAACATGAAGTGCATTAGATCAGTATACAGAGCCTAACTGGAACTGAACTATAACATATGTTGATGCTCTTTATTAGTTCAAGTATTGTATTACACTCTTTATAATTTGTAGACAGTGTGTCTCTTGTAGGCAGTGTGCCTCTTATGAGCAGTGTGCTAGGGCAATGAACCCTAATTGGCAAGTGCCATTTTGTAATCCTATTCTTCTAATAAAGAATACAATCTTGGGTTAATCACCTAGTGGTTTTCTCCCTTAACAAGGTTTCCACGTCAAAAATATTGTGTCATGTGTGTTTCCATTTCATGGTTATGTTTGCTTGTTTGATGTTGCACTAAGTATTAAGAAAGTTCAGAAAGTAGAAATAATTAAGATAACTGATTCACCCCCCCTCTCAGTTATCAATAGTGTTCATGGGGTGCCCTTTTGATGGTGCTCAACTGCTCTAGCAATGAGAGATGATCAGATTTGTCCTCGAAATGTTTGTGCAATCCATCTCCCAGCTCATCCCACAATGTGATTGAGTTCTCTGCAAGACCTCTAAACCATTGTAAAGCATTACCCTTGAGTGATGCAGCCAATAATCTGATTGCTATGTTTTCTTGGGTAACATTGTGTACATCACACAAGGTTGCCACATCCTGAATGTGTTTAGCAGCTGTAGTATGGTCTTCTCCAGTGAAATATGGCAGTCCTTTAAGGGCTGCAACTGGAATATCCTCTCTTTGGGCAAGTTGTAATGGGCTGCCTTCATTAAAAGGCACAAATGCAAACTATCTAGCTATTTTTGGTATTTGAACTGTCAATATTAGGTTTCTGCTTCTTTTTATCGGACTCAGAGAACTAAATCTTGGAGATGTAGATTTTCATCTTCTTGATGATTCAGCTATTTTGCTTGCTGATTTGCCTCTTCTTTTTGTTGTAGATAGCTACAAATAGTCAAATGGGCTAGGATTAGATTTGGTTTTCATAGGATGATAACACTAATCTACATGCAAGACAAGAGAAATTAAGTCGCCAGGTATACTGTAAAAGCCTCCAAAGGCTAGAATATTGCTGCATATACCAGAACAATAGCTATGAGGGTATAAAACTTCTCTGAAATCACTTTCAGAGTCCCACTGGGCATGCCAAAAACTATTATCAATCAAGATTGCGCCACTAGCCAAGTCAAACTTGACTATCCTATTGAAACATGGAAACCCTCCCAGATTGTGGGTGATCTATGTCGAGAGGGAATCTCTAGAGTGAGCCACTTCTCCTTAAAATTTCCTAAACTATTAACTTGCATGGGAAAAGGGACAGAGGGATAACTTAAAATGAAAATCCTTACAACAAGGTGATACACTGGCCCTGAAACTCCTAAGGATCTCACTCACAAACAGGTTCCTAAACAATAATTCTCACAACCATATCAATGACATACAATTCATTAGTACTTTGCATTAAGGTTCAAACATAACACAAACATGCAACCTGAACTATATGGCAATTTGCATCATCCTCATTATTTCAAGACCTAACAAGGACATGCAATCTATCACAATGCAACATTAAATCAAAACTGTAATCATGACACAAATAAGGAAGGAAAATTTTGTTCTTCTATATAACTGAAGGAGTAATGAGTACAACGACTAAATACAATACTCTCAAAGTAAGAGGAAGACTCTGATACCCCTAACTCTAATCTCTACTCTATGCTATAAAACTACAACTAGAACTACTGAAAAAGAAGTATATCTCTAACATATATCCTGTGAAAATCATCTCTCTCTGAAAAGTAGAAAAAAACTCCAAATAATAGACCTCGAAGTCCATTTCTGAGCTCCTCAAAAAAGCCAAAATAAAAAATCTCAAAATATGTCCAAACTATGAAAACAAGGTGCCAAAAACCTCTCTCATGTGGCCCCACCAAAAATTTGCTTTTATCTGCCCATGAAATCTTAGTTTTTATCCATATTTGGCTCAAAATAAATCAAATCAAGGAAGAATATTTTGATTTGCTTTACTAGTTTTAACTAACAATATGAGTAATGATCTTTATTTTTCATTCCATCCCTTTTGAGATTAAGGGGAAGCAACATGCTGAGCTCAACCCTTGTGGGAGCCCACTTGACAACACATGTTGATATGTCTTCAATCAGCTACATGACTTATCATATACCTGCACATGAAACAAATAGATAAGAATAAAAACAATGAAGTTCCATGTTTGTTTCCTTCTCAGTTCCTCTTGCATGTGAATGATGTTCATTGATCAGTGCATTATAGGTAATGTGTTATGCCTCTTCTAATAGGACACAGAGATCTCATTTAATTAGAGCTCTAACATGAATTTTTCAAACTTTTTGCATGTTCTCATCAGAGACCAGGAGCAAGGATAGGATGGCAACCTCAAAGATTGAAGACTGCAACAAGACAATGATGGCTATGACCTTCTCTCCCTATCTTTAGATGCATAGTAGTTTTCTTATATTTGCATTTGTTCAGCTATTCCCACGGCTTGTGTGGGACATTTGATCTATCATTCCTTCATTCAATGAAATGTTTATCCTTTTATGTACTTCAATTTGTAAATGACTAATCATTGTAGTGAATTAAATACTCATCTCTCCTATGAATGTTCTGTAATGCAATGAATGATCTAAAAACCTTTCTTTTCTTAAACAACTGAACTGCAATATCACTGAAACATAAATAACTAAGCAAATAACTTATAGTAGAAGAATATAAGCTTCACTTTAAAAAAAATGAATTTGCTGCACCAGCTCTACTAGTTTGAGTTGTAAGTGAAAAATGGTAATAGAAGTAAGAAACTCCTACAAAGTATGATTTGAAATATATTATTTCTGCTAGGTCTGTATTCAATGGAGAAGATCACATTAAAAGGTTGTATTTAGCTCACTGAAAGTGAAAAATGGACAGAATAAATGTGAGAGCTCCACTGAAAGCATTTTAAAAAAAAATCTCTATCATGTCAAATAGTCAGAGGAAGGGAAAAATCATATGAAGAGACTTATTATATTCTTGTCTTTTGATTCAACTATTTGGTGGAAGGCAAAAATAGGCCAAGCAAAATTGAAATCTCTAGTGAAATTACTAGGACAATGGAGGGGGCATCTTATGTGTCACATTTTTTGTTGTTTCCATAAATAAAAGTTGTCCAGCATTTACAAAAATGTCCCAACACCTCTAAAAATGCCCAGGCATTGTTTTCGAATGCTCCAACAATGTTTTTTTAGCCTATGAATGGAGAAAAATGACCTAAGAAATATAAAAAGAACCCAGCAAATGTAAAAACTCCCAGCAATGGAGGTCATAATGGTTGAGAAAATATGCCTCAAACTCATTGATAAAACACCAATTCATCTCCCAACAAGCTCAAACTTTCTGAAATGTTGCATCTATTCCTTTACCGCAATACCACCGGATTCATTTGATAGAGGTATGAGCTGGTGATGTGAATAGTTACCTGGCAGGAGTCTCGTGATGGTCATGCGGTGTTTCAGTCAATAGTTAGAGATAGTTCACACTGCTAACCCACTACAAAGTGTGAAGTCACTTGCGGTAGTGCGGGATACACTGCTACCCTACACGATGTCTTGGAGAGATCAATGGTAGAGCGGTATAGATACTGCCATACCACAATGGTCTAATAGTTGGCTGGCAGTACAGTGGTGGCTACTTGCCACCCCGTGGAGGTCTTCGTTTGACTGTGCAGCAGTGTGAGGAAAGTCTTTTACTTCCATATCGCGATAGATAATTTTGGATGTAGCAGTGTAGTGGTGGATAGTGATATGGAATTTGGTGGGACAATTAGTCTTGGTAGTTAAACTACTTGTCATCAATTAGCTATGGGAAGTTGTAACGAGTATTGAGAATGTATGTTGAACAAACATCAAACATTTTGTAATGGTGTGTGGTTCAATTTGAAGAATGAGGCTCCTCAAAGAAATGTTATGCTCCCTGAATTGTACTGTGAATTGACACCTGTGGAAGTGAAGAATCTGTAACTTTGTATGTAATTGACATTTTACTATAATAGAAGTGATCTTGCTTTGGTGTGTGGGTTTTTCTCCCATAAGGGTTTTCCCACATAAATCTGGTGTTCATTCTGTATAATGTTTTAATTCTCTATTCCATTATTTTTCATGTGCATCTTAAGTGAACTGCAATTGTGCAAATTTTAATGAACTTTCTCTATCTCTCTCCTAAAATTGGCCTTAGGAAGGCATATTCTACACTTTTCTTTCCTTACAAGTGGTATCAAGTCCTAGCCACTTGTGTTATCCTTGTGGATAAGACAAATTTTTTGTGTTGATTTTGTTTAGTGGGAGTTTTATAGAAATCTAGTTTGAAATCTTATTGCAGATTTACGATGGTGAGCACATCTGGAAGGATAGAGATTGAGAAGTTAAATGGTGGCAACTTTGAGTTGTGGAAACTTAAGATGGAAGATTTGCTTGTAGATCATGATTTATGGACTATAGTGTCCTCAAACAAACCATCAACAACCTCGCAAGAAGACTAGGATGCAATGGACCAAAAAGCCAAGGGTGTGATCAGACTATGCTAAGTTGATTCTATTCTCTTGAATGTCCATGAAAAGAAGATAGTGAAACTTCTATGGAAGAAGCTTGGTGACATTTATTAGGGAAAATCTCTGGTAAATAAGTTATTTCTAAGGAAGAAGTTGTACTCTTTGAAAATGGAGGATGGAACATCCATTGTAGATCATTTGAATGTGTATAATATGATCATTGCTCAGTTGGTGTCTATGGGTGTGAAGATCAAAGATGAGGATCATTGCATTCTCCTATTATGTTCATTGCCTGACACATGGGATCCCCTGGTGATGGCTATTGGGAGTAAAACAACCACTTTCTAGATGGAAGAGGTGGTTGCTTCGCTGCTTTCAAAAGAAATATGGAGGAAGTCTTTTGAGATGGACAAGAAGGCCCTTGCTATTCGAGCCAAATCGAAGGAGAAAGGCAAGAAAAAAGATAAGAAGTCTAGATCCATGTTAGAGGGGAGATCAAAGTCTCGTAGAAAAAAGTCCAAGGTGAAATGTTGGGATTGTGGGTAGACTGGACACATCCAGAAAGATTATAAAGAGGAGAAGAAGAAGAAAAAGAAGAATAATTATTTTGATGATGAATCTTCTTAGAGTGAGTCAGATGCCTTCATTATAGCCTTGACAACTTAGGCATCAGATGATTTTTGGTTGATTGACTCAAGTGCATCCTTACACATGACATCTCATAGGGATTGGTTTTCAAAGTATGAAGAATACAATGGTGGTAGGGTGTATATGGGAGATGATTCTCAACTACAAATTGTAGGTTGTGGAAAAATCAAAATTTAGTTTCCTGATGGAAGAGTGAAGGGAATCAATGGTTTAATACATATACCAAGTCTAGCTCAAAATTTACTTTCTATAAGTAAGCTTAATGATACTAGTGTACAAGTCTCTTTCTCAAATGGTATTTTTAGAATGACTAGAGGCTCTATGGTGCTAGCTTAGGGTGCACTAATTGGCACTCTATATAAGCTGGATGCATATGCAGTTCAATGTAATAGTGCTTTTACAAAGTCCAGTGGGTGCTAATTCTTTGGAGATGAAGCTCCCAGTAGAGAAGACAATGTTGTGGCATCAAAGGCTTGGCCACATTGGAGAAAAAGGCTTAAAAACCTTAAAAAATAAAAATCTCATTGAAGGGTTTGATGATTGTAATCTGGAGTTTGATTTTTGCGAACATTGCATATATGGAAAGCAACACCATGTTTCATTTTATTCTAGTCAAGTCATAAATCTTTTGGAATTATGGATTATATTCACTTTGATGTATTTGGTCTAGTTAATGTCCCTTCATTATCAAAATCTGTGTATTTTGTTTCGTTCATAGATGATTATTTTGAGAAGGACATTTATTTATTTTCTTAGATGTAAAACTAAAGTTTTCAGTCGGTTTAAGGAATTTAAAACCCTGGTAGAAAATTAGACTGGTAGAAAAATTAAGTGCTCGAGGATAGATAATGGTGGTGAGTTTTGTTCTATAGATTTCGATAAGTTTTGCAGGGATCATGGAATTAAAAGACATAGGATGACTCCTTACACTCCACAATAAAATGAAGTTGCGGAAAGGATGAATAGAACATTAATGGAAAGGGCAAGATGTATGTTAAGCAATGCTAGTCTAGAATAGAAGTTCTGGGATGAGGCTATGCCTATAGCATGTTACTTGATTAACTGATCTCCCACTTTAGTGCTCGTGGACAAGACACCTATGGAATGTGGTCTTGTAAGAAGCCATCTTTGAGACATATTAGAGTCTTTGGTTGTGAAGCATATGCATATGTGCCTAGTGAAAGAAGGTCTAAATTGGGAAAGAAGGATGTAATATGTATCTTTATCGGTTATGGAATTGGTGTGAAAGGGTACAAGCTTTGGAATCTAGTTACAGAGAAGGTGTTGTATAGCAGAAGTGTGATCTTTCGTGAGCTAAAACCTTCTACTATTGGTCTGCAGCCAGAGATGAAAGAAGCAAAAAAGAAAAAGGTAGTTGAAATCCCTCTTACTCTAGATAAGGATGATCTACATACTCCTAGTGAACCTGTTAGTGAAGAGAGCTCAAGCATCTCTAAAAATTTTGAGCAGGATGAAGAACCTCAGCCTCAGCTAGTGAGGAGGTCTACACGAGATAAGCGACAACCTGAAAGGTTTGGTTATTCTATGTTGGATTCTAGTTGTGCCTATGCTTTGATTGCTAAAACTGATGAGCCTAGGACTGTTAGAGAGGCTATGGGTATGTCTGATTTAGATTCCTAGTTAGAAGCCATGAATGAAGAAATGACATCATTGAAGAAGAATGAAACTTGGGATCTAGTACCTTTTCTTGAAGGTCGAAAGCCTATTGCATGTAAATGGGTGTTTAAAAAGAAGATCGGTCTAGATGGTAGTGTTGGGAAGCATAAAGCAAGGTTGGTCATGAAAGGTTATTTCCAGGTGGAGGGAATTGATTATGGAGAAATATTTTCTCTTGTAGCTAAGCTAACATCTATTAGATTTCCATTGTCACTTGCCGCAACAAATGACTTAGAAATTGAGTAGATGGATCATGTGAAAATGGATTTTCTTCATGGTGATTTGGAGGAAGAAATTTATATGTCCTAGCCAGAGCACTTCACTGAAAAATGTAAGGAAAACTTGGTTTGCAAATTAAAGAAATCTCTGTATGGTTTGAAGTAGTCCCCTAGAATGTCATACCAGAAGTTTGATACCTATGTGTTGTCTTTAGGGTTTGTGAGATCAAAGTTTGATCATTATGTTTACTTTAAATCTAAAAAAGACCATCTTCTTATAATTTCCCTGTATGTGGATGATATGTTGTTCATTGGGAATGGTAAGAGTATGATTTCTAAATTGAAATCTCAATTGTTAGCACAGTTTAAAATGAAAGACATAGGTTCAACTAGGTATATTCTAGGGATGGAAATCAGAAGAGATAGGGAAAATAAAAAACATTGGCTTAGCTAGAGAAAGTATATTAATACTTTCCTTGAGAGGTTTAATATGACAAATTTCAAGCAATTAGTTGTTCTAGTGTTGTAGGGAACAAAATTCTCTATTGAAGATTGTCCAAAATCTCCTACTGAGATGGAGGACATGACCAAGGTGCCTTATGCTAGTGCAGTTGGTAGTTTAATGTATGCAATGGTCTATACAAGGTCAAACATTACCCAAGCAATGGGAGTACTTAGTCAGTTTATGGCTAATCCAAGAAGACCACATTGTGATTCTATGAAAAGAGTTTTTAGATATTTGAAGGGTACTGTTGAGTATGACTAGTGCTATCATGGTTACTCTACTGGATCTTAGAGTTCTATTAGCATTCGTGGATATGTGGATTCTGATTGGGTAGGGAACATTAATGGTAGAAGATCCACCAGTGGATATGTATTCATGTTGTTTGGTGGTACAGTTAGCTAGATGAGCAAGTGGCAAACTATAGTCACTTTATCTACTATTGAGGAAGAGTACATGCTAGCAACTCATGCCTCTAAGGAAGCCGTTTGGCTTAGAAGGTTGTGTTCTGATATTTCTTTCAATGCAGGGTAGATTACTATCTTCTATGACAGTCAGAGTGCTATTTGTTTGGGAAAAAATCTAACTTTCCATGCCAAGATGAAACATATTGACGTGCAGTATCATTTTGTTCATGATATGGTGGAGAATGGAAAGGTTAATCTGGAAAAGGTGGATACTCTGGAAAATGTTATTGATGCATTGACAAAATTAGTGAACATAGATAAGTTCAAATGGTGTGCCAATTCAATGTGCCTTGGGGCCTATGATTTATAGTGACTTCAAGAATTGGAAGGGGTTTATTGAGTTCTTCATCAAGAGGAAGAATGTTAAGAAAATATGCCCCAAACTCATTGATGAAACCCCAATTCAGCTCCCAGCAAGATTAGACTTTCTGAAATGTTGTGTCTACTCCTTTACCATAATACTGTCAGGTTCATTTGATAGAGGTGTGGGCTGGCGATGTGTACCACTACCCCACGAGAGTCTCGTGATGGTCATGCGGTGTTGTGCTAAATAGTTAGAGATGGTTCACATTGCTACCCTGCTATGGAGTGTGATGTCACTAATGGTAGTCTGGGATACACCGCTACCCCACGATGGGTCATGGAGAGACCGGCGATAGACTAGTATAGATACCACCATATTGCAATGGTCTAAGAGTTGGCTGGCAGTATAGCGGTGGCTACTCGCCACCATGCAGTGGTCTTCATTTAACTATACGGTAGTGCAAGGAAAGTCTTTTACCACCATACAATGACACACAATTTTGGATGTAGTGGTGTAGTAGTGGATGGTGATATGGAATTTGGTGGGACAATTAGTCTTGGTGGTTAAACTGCTTGTGGTCGTTTGGTAATGGGAAGTTGTAATGACTATTGAGAATGTATGTTGAATAAACATTGAACTTTTTGTAATGGTGTGTGGTTTGATTTGAAGAATGAGGCTGATCAGAGAAATGTTATGCTACCTAAATTGTATTGTTAATTGACACTTATTAAAGTGAAGAATATGTAACTTTGTATGTAATTGGCATTTTACTTTAATACAAGTTATCTTACTTTGATGTGTGAGTTTTTCTCCTGTAAGGGTTTTCCCACATAAATCTGGTGTTCATTATGTGCAATGTTTTAATTCTTTGTTGTGTTATTTTTCATGTGCATCTTAAGTGAACTATAATTGTGCAAATTTGAATGAACTTTCTGTATCTCTCTCCTAAAATTGGCATTAGGAAGGTGTATTCTACACTTTGGTTTCCTTAAAATAATAAAATAGAGGGAAAGTCTCATTTTCCATTTCACTATATAGCTACAGTAGTCAATGAATGTGGCATGGGTTTGCAGGCAAAGATGGAGATTCATCAGAGTTTTAACAAATCTAGTTTCATTCAGTGACAAAACTTGGGAAGTGTCTAGTTATTTTCTATGAGGGACTTTCATCTTCTGGATGAATGAGTTTTTCTAAATATCAAAAAGGGGATGGAATGTATGTGAATGAAAGTAAAATTGTTCAGGCATGAGGTTGTAGGCAATGTATTCGATGAAATGTTTAGTTGAATGCAGGGACAAATGGTGAAGTTTTGAGGGGTAGAATACACCAATAAAATTGAAATTTTACTTGTTAATGATGTGGTAAATCCTTGGGGGTTATTTTCTTTACTCAACAAGTGAAAATACAGCTAGGAAATCATTTTTACCAGCTGGGTAAAAATGTGGACGTGAATACAAAAATTGGGGAGAATGCATTTTTAGTTATAGGTGAAGATGAAATGAAGAGGAAGCTAGATGATGATGTGGCATATTCCTCATGCCAATCAGTTGCAGGATTAAGGGGGTTCAACTATGCCATATGTCATGTCTCAATTGAATCTAGGATTTCTCTTCTTCTTCTCATAAATTGTAACTTTTGGGTCATTTTTTAAAGGTTGGTTCCAAATTTTCTATGTCTCTGAATGTTGTAATTTTGTACAGGGATTATTTCTTAATTAGGTGTTTTTCAAGTTTTAGGGTTCAATGTTGTAATCCAACTTTTAATGGAAAGCGAATTAGTTTGTAGTTATGATGAACTATGTCATACTGTAATGTCTCTAGAGTGTATGCATTGTATTTTTAATCAAAGTAATAAAGGGTTATGATGGTTTTTATTACACATTTGTTGTAATAGGTATTTAGATTGATGGCCCCTCTTCAAGGAATAGGTTGAAGTGTGCTTTCATTTAAATGTTGAATATATTATATTGCATTTAGGATCTATAAGAATGTTGTAGGTATGTCCTAAAGGGGCCTCATTATTGTAATGAAGTAATGACTTAATGGTCACTGGTTTTGTGTTCAAGATATTACTAGATAGGTTATTTCATTTTGACTCTATTATGGATAAGGCACTGGTCTAGTGTTTTTTTTTTGTGCAAACCCTAGAAGGAATCATCATTTAAAATCTTAAAGAATCTTTCCCATTTACTTGTTTAATTTATTGTCTAGTTTTTTGTATCTTCATGGATATTAATGGATGTAGGGGTCATGCTCTAGAATGATAAAGTTTTAATCCCTTCTTATTTGACATGAAGATACTCTTATTTAATCAGTCCTTAATGCTTATTCAAGGTATAAAGGGATCATTCCTAGAGATGAGTAATTGTGGAAACACCCCTTATTCATTTACCTGAGAACTATCCACATTTTAAAGGCCTATAGTGAGTTGTCTAGTGCAAGTTTTGTCATATATCAAGGCCCAAAATAGGTACACCCGCCTGAGTCTTGTGGATCTCAAAGAGCAGAAGGTTATGTTTAGACTTATTCGTTGGCCTTTCTTGTCCTTAATCTGATGATAGTTTAGGATCTTTGCCTTAGCTTATTGATCCCCTGACTTAGGTATTGTGATTTTCCATAGGGTTGGGGGTGGGAAGAAAAATAACCAACACCACACTGCCTCCACCACTCAAAGTTACCCCATCGTTGTCCAACCTCCCACTCCCTACCTACTATTCTCTTCTCCTTGTCCTCGTCCCCCTTGATACACCCTCTGCTCACTCCTCCACCTTGCGCCTCCTGCTCCACCTTGTACACCTCCTTGTATCCTCCATTCATCATAGCCTACAAACCCTAACCACCATCAACAAGGACAAATTAACATTTCATGTTAGCCCTCAACTCATAGAAACAAATAAAAATAAAATATAATCATTACAACAAAACAACAAATCAACAAAAATAAAACCTAAAACAAATTACCTTAATTTTTAATTTATAACTTTGTGTGTTATTTTTTATTTATTTTTTGATATTTCTTTTCAGTAGTTATCCCTTGGTCACATGGGTGACCAAGGGTGTACTTAGCTTCCAAATAATAAACTTAACTGCCAACCTTTAAATAGTCAATGGAACCAAAAATTGCACTAACTACTAGCAGTTATTTACCTTCAGATTGCCTCCTTTGCCCTCCTACATACCAAAATAGGGCCTTTTTTCCTTTCTTGCAGAACTTGGGAAAATCATTTATCAAAAATGTACAAAAGTATAGTTGTTGGAAAGCTAATTTGACGTAATTTTCAGTGGTGAAACTTTCATCAGTAAATTTGGTCAAATTTCTTAGGTACACTCAGTCAAACATCATAGTTGCTTGCAAACATAAAATTGCCATAACTTTTGCATCTAATTTTATGAAGAATATGATCATAATATCCATTTTTTGTCACTAATCATCTTTCTCAAAAATTTTCTAGATTGTTCATTTGTCCCTAACAAGTTGGCTTCCATGTTGGTGGAATCTAGGACAACAACAGGAGCTGCACAACAGCAGCATCAACATCAAATTTGAAGAGAAAATTTTTAGGTGCACTCAAGAGAACTTTTATCTTTTCATTTCAACAAAACATTGTTTGCAATCACACTTCGATTTGGGCTTAAAATAAATGATTGTTTGCATCATCATACTTGAAATTTGGTATAAAATGAACATATGTATTTATCATCACATTTGGATTTGTGTATAAAAAAACTTGTGCTTGAATTTCTTAGTGGATTTGAGTGTGACTCAGGGTGTGTATGCTCTTCTCATGCACTTTGTGTGACCTTGAGAGTCAGAAAAATCCCTTAATCCATTCATCTTCACACACACATTTCCATTTCTAAGGGTAAATTAACATTATGAGTGTGAGTCAAGTGTGTGTCTATGCTCTCTCCTCGCATCACAAGGTGATCTTGGAGATCAAAATCACTCATTTGATTTTCTTTTGTCACCCTTCTTAGGAGGCTTTCTTGGAGACACACCACTCCAAGGGATGATGTCAACTCTTGTGTTCCGACATAGTATAAATAGTGAGGAGTGAATTGAAAGACACACCTCTTAGAAGTTGAAATATTGTCATTTGGCCAAATCCCCCAAGAAATTTATACCTTGGGGAAGTGAAGGTGAAGGGTTGGTTACCCTCTTCTCCTAGCCATGTGGCATTATTCCACTTTCATTTCACATAATTGGGCCCCCTGTACCTTGTGTATATTGGGGACATCCTTAGACAACTTGTTTATCCTAGAATGAGGCGTATTGGACATACCCACTTGATTAATATTAGGCTTGTTGATGTTTCCTCAAGTGTCTTCATAATCATACCAATCAATCTTGAAATACAAACTTGCCATTGTGTCTTGTGTGTGTGATTCATGCATGTACAAGTGAAATCTTTTATTTGAATATTGCCTAAGTCAAGATCCCAACATAATAACACATTCCACATCATCCTAAACATTTTTATCATCAAATCCATCCTAAGCCAATTCATCTCCATCGTAATCCAACCCCTCATCATCCTACTTGTCATATCCACACCTTCATAATCATTATCCACCTTAATTAATTTCAAGAGTCTACCTGTGTATTTCACCCTTGCCTATCCTCTCGTGGGGGCATCATTCCAAATCATCCAATCACCATCATCCTAGTAACTTATCCAATCATATTCATCCATATATAATACAAATCATTCAATCACCAGCATCTCAATCTATCCATAATCCAATCAATTTCACCCATCTCATCATCCTAATCATAATCCAATTTTGTCCACATAATCCTTGTCACATTCCTTTCTTTATCATCCTTGTCAAAATGGTTGACATTATAAAACATGAACTATGAGGATGATCATTATGGTGTTCAAAGAATGTTTGATGAACTTAAGAGTTTATATAGAAAAGAACAAATCATACAACATTAACAAATTCCCAATCAATCCTATCTGTCACCCCCTTAACTTCATACCAACAAACCACGCATCATGTTACACCTACATCAATCTATCTTGATTCTTCCATTGTTAAGCCATATCTATATCAATACATACCTCAAGAACATCTAACCAAACCTGAGCCAAGCACATATCATGTTACCCCTACATCAACATATCCCACTTCTTCCATTGTTAACCCCTATCTATATCAATCCATACCTCAAGAACATCCAACTCCTTATGTTAAAATAATTTCACCTCACCACAAAATCCATTCACAAGACTATCAAGTTCATTCACAATAAGAACATGCAAGTCAAAGTTCCCATTTGCACCAAGATCATGTGTACTTAAGTCCTCATAGTGCCTTTGACAAGGGGAAAACCACTCTAGCTTATACATCCTATGGGTATCCTCCATCATCATCCAATTAAATACCAAACCAAGAGCCTACTAGTCCTATACCAACACCTCCATGTAGACCCTATTATAGTCCATTGGGCCATCAACCTTCTAATCCATCAAGCCCTTCATTACCTCCATCACCATGTTCCTCTAATCTTGCACCAAAGGATCCCTCAGAGATGACTTTACGACAATTGATCCAAATAACATTGCCTAAGCTACCCCCGATAAAGCCATCCAATTCAAATCCTACAACATCCACCCTTATTATCCCTCCACCTAATCTCATTCTAAGCTTACAACATGATCCACCATTATTATTCATCCATTATATTACCCATCCACCCATACACTTATGAAGATGTGATCCAATGGCTGTTAGCAAGGAATAAACCATATCCATGTCATCAAACACCTATGAGCCTTTAAAAAACATGTCTAGTCTTCCAAATACATCATCTAGCCCACAACCCATCAAGCCTATTTAAGAGTATCCTACCATGAGCCCAAGTCAACATCCCTTATACCCTCATATTTTTGAGTATCTATAGCCTATGAAACCTACCCATGACTCTTCCACTCCCATTCAAGAAAATTAAGAGTTATGTCAAGAGTAATATCTAAAGCATATGGGAACATTAACCCCTCATCCAAATCAAGATAAAATTACTTCCACTCATCTTCTCAATAATCTTCTCTATGATCAAGATATTATCTATGATCAAGTTACTAGCAATGAGAAAGTAATTCAAGTTCATCCTATCCAAGGTCACTATCACATTATCCATGTTAATCCTCTCTATGACCAAGAGCCTATCCATGAGAAAATTGATCCTATCCATAATCTCACAACCATCCATGAGCAAGATAACCAAAATATCACTATCCATCCTCCACCTAATCCTATCCATGATTCTAGAACATCCACTTTCCTTGATGAGACACTTGGACCCCAAGTAAACATAGATGATCAACCAAATAGCTTGGATCTTCATGAGCATAATGATAATCAAGATCCTAACAATCCTATATCACCCACTATTGACCATATTTCAAATCCACCATCATATACCCTTGGTCTTACCACCTTCATCCATGAATGTTCCTCCTTCGAAGACCAACAACCATTACCTACCACATCACCTTCCCCATCAAATAATGAGCTTGCATCTAGTGTCCAAATCACCCATAATCCCACTGTCCACCCCATCCTCCAAAAAAAGAACTATCAAGGTAAAGGCTTAGGCCTTCCATGAACAAGGTATTTTGGAGCCTATTGATGTCAAAGTCCCTCCATGCTCATATGGCCTTGGTTATATACCCTAAGAAAAACAATCTCAAGATATTGGTACTATCTCCATGCCTTCTAAATCCACACTTTTCCATCATAAACTGCATCATATCCCCAAAACATATCTTTTCATTCCTCCCCCATCATCCTAAAAATCCCAAAAGCATGTGACCATACACCTTCCTCCATCCACTTTACCTCTATTACTTCCAACTCCTAATATCCCTCCATCCACTCTACCTCCAATTATCTGAATGCCTAATACCCCTATCATCCAATCCCCTTATCCATTTATCCATAAATCCACTCGCATTCCTAATCATGATCAACAAATGCACACATTGACCAAACATGAAGCTTCCACCAAGTCCATGGGATTCACAAATAAAATTTTAGATGCCTCTACCCATAGAGAAAAAAATCCTAAAGATATTTATGCCTTAGTGCATTAATGCAAAGAGTCCAAACAGACTCTATCCAAAAGGCTACCCAAGCCAATTTTTTCACAAGAAAAGTCAAAAAAATAAAATGGTTTGGGTCCCTAAGAGAAAAGAAATAAAGTCAAATGAAGCATCCACATCCCAAAAAGATCCCAAAAATCTCACTTCATCCATCAATCCCAATGCAAAAATCATAAAAATTCTAAGTCTGTGTTGGTACCTAAGTTGCTACATAGACCATCCCCTAAGCAAATAGGTTCATTACTTCCTACACCTCCTAACCAAAAGATTCAATGTTTATCATGGTGTCTACAACCATTGGTCTTGGTTCCTTTCCATTCCACAACATTTCCACATACCTTCATCTCCCCTTTTTTAATCCATTATCCCACATATTTCACCCATCATATCCCTATGGTCCATGCTTTTGCATAATGCACAACATAATCCACTATCCTTCCATCCATAATCCACATCATACTCCATTGTCCTTCCATCCATAATCCCCATCATAATCCACTATCTCTCATCCATCCTTGCATAATCCTTCCATACATAATCCATGGCATAATCCATTATCCACCTACTCCACCTCCCCTTCATGAAATTCCTTACCAAAATCTATGAGCATAATGACATTTGACATTATCCATGTGCATCATCCATCTTTAAATGGGACTATCACCTTTTATGTAACTAGATGCTTGAGTCCTTGTCCATATCCACCTATTTCATTCAAGTATTCCAAAATGATGAAAAAAATTAAAAAATTAAAAAAAAATCAAAATAGTAAAGAGAAATCCCTTCATCCAATGGTGAAAACCTAGTAAACAGGAACCTTGGATAAGTACCATGATGAAAACCTAGCAAACAAATGTCATGTTTAGGTTGACTATCTATGTGCCTTACAGTTGGGGCCACATTGTCTCATCTAACCTATCATTTCCAACCTATCAGTTCCTTCCTATCTCCCTCATCCTATCATATCCTATCTTACCATCCTTAGCCATTATACCCATATACCTATCCCATGTATCCATCCATCCTCCCTTCCTCCTTTTGATCTTGATAAAGGATTGGGGGCAAAATGTTGAAAAATGCTTTAGAAAATATCTCAATATATCTCATCCATTCCAACTAGTCCAATCATCCTCTCGTCTTAAGTTTTGTCATGTAAAATCCTAAACATACTACCTAGAATGGGGCATGTTATTACTAAGTGAAATAGTCTTTAGAGATCATGTCCTAACTCACTTGTGAAACATGCATCCATCCCACACACTATCGTCTACCCTTTTATCCATCCCATTATCGTGTGTCTTCCATCCCATTTATTATCACCCATCCTTTTGTCCACTTATCTAATCCCATCTTCATCCTTGCATATAGACCTAGTTTTCCCTTGTCATTGGTATCCAGCAACAAGGCTATCAAAACTCTAATACGATGCCATCCAATAAAACAAAAATATCTAAAAACAATAAAAAATCTTAAAAATATCCAAAAATGATAAAAAAATATCAAAAATATCTAAAACTAACAAAAAATACTCAAAAATACAAAAAACAATAAAAAATCTCAAATGTATCCAAAAACAATAAAAAAATCTCAAAAGTATCTAAAAACAATCATAAAATCTCAAAAAATACAAAAAAAATCAAATATTCAAAAACACTCCAAGCAATAAACCAAATGTAAGCCATCCTTAATCCACACCAATCTAGTCAATCAATCTAGCCAAATCATACAGTCACATCCTTTGGTCTTTATCCTAATCTTGTTGTAAACCAAATCAATTAATCATCATCAATCAATCATCAATGGGATATTTCACTCCCGCATCTTTGTTTTGATCTAGGGATATATCATTCCCCACAATGACAGCACTATCATCATCATCAAATCCATCAAATCCATCAATCGATCATCAGTTTACAACTTAACATGGGCAATACCTTGTTTGTTTTTGAATCATTTGTGCATGCATGCTTGCTTGCTTGTGTGTGTCATCTTTTTTATCTTGCATTTGTATCAAATCCATATCTTTCTAGCTAATATTCATATCTTGTGTGTGTTGGAATAGCTTTTTGCATTATCCTTTGCATCTACGGTCATATCATACCTTCTATGCATTAGGACTTTAATTCTCTAAGTATCATTCATCATACATCTAGACAAGGTTGTATTACGCTGGTGCACAAGACACATCGTCACCTTCGTCCCTATAACTTGGTGCATAATGTCTAGTGCTATATCAAACTATATGATTTCTCTACTCAAGTCAGCATAACTACTCCCCGTATTAAATCTATCATCCTATCATCCATTCTTTTATCTTCTTCATTTTTCTCTATGTTGTTCTCCATCTTCTATCTCCTTCTTTTCTTCATTTACATTCATTTCAAGAGCACACCCATATTCTTTCAATTCATTTGTCATCTCGAGGGGGCATCATTCAGCCTATTAATTAATCTAGTAAGTACTTCTTTTACTCGAATAGGGCATCATCATTTCTAATCCAATCATATTGTTCTTCTAAACCAAAATCTTCTTCTATCCAACATAGCACTATGTTTTAAACTTCTTTGAAATGATGTTACTTTGAAACACCATCTCAAAGAGGGGCAAAATGTAGACACCTAAAATTGTCTCGTTCCTAGATTAGACATTCATTTGGCATACTTCACATTAATTAAATAATTCTTAATTATTTGATTAAGTTCATCTATCAATCACCATCAAATTTATCCTCCATATTAATTAAATAATTCGAATTATTTAATTAAATCAATTTATCCTCCATATTTAATTAAATAATTCTAATTATTTAATTAAATCATTTTTCCTCGACTCATTAATTAAATAAATAATTTAAATTTATTTAATTGAAGCTAATATTCCATTTCTTCAAAATAAATAAAATTCAATATTTTATTTATTTATCCATGTTCATGAAATTAAATAATTTATTTATTTAATTTCCTTTTATTCCCTCTCCTTAATATTTCACTCACAATCAGTTTAGATAACTAATCAATAAAATTAGTTAACTAATTCAATCAAATTAGTTTATAGGGTAGTCAATCTAATCAACTCTCCAATCAATTTAGTTCACTAACCAATGAATTTAGTCATCTGATCAATCAAATCAGTCCTTTGATCAATCAATTCAGTACACTGATCAATCAATCCAATTGACTCATCAATTGAGTCTGTTAGCCTCCATGATTCATGAGAGAGTGAGGACACATGTTCCTCTCTCATTCGCACACATTCTTACAACCATTCTTTGCTATTTATCTTTCTGATCTTCCTCCACTGTTGATCTACACTTCAACAAGTCTATAAATTAAACCTCATCCTCCATTTCTCAGCATCTCTCATCCAAGGGAACTTACGCTATCACTATTATCATTCATTATAGGGAGATCACAATCTTATGCTGATTAAAGAGCATTAGACATTCCAAAGAGCAAAGCGAAATCCACTTGAGGTTTGGGTGCTACCTTGGTATGCTCCATCAATGTGGTTTGTTTGTGTGCTTGGAAGGTAATTTGCATTGTTTTTGTATTTCTTTCATCTTTATTGCATAATCAAATTTAGACCATTGCAAGTCCAAATGGATTTTTTGTAGGTGCCACAAAGTTTGAGAACTATTCCGTAAAAGTTTGGCAATTCTTTTGTAACGCCAACTTAAGAAATTAAGAATTAATAAGAATATTTTAATAAATCATTGTAAAATAATGAAAATATAATATGATTATAGCAGAAAATTTTCTTATTATAAATAATTAACATCCAAAATTCATTGTAATTAAATTACAAGATACAACTACTTTATATAAAAATATACACATTTTCAATAAATGACTTAAGATCATCCTTTTGCAAGGTGGAAAAACACTTTCTTAGCTCTGGCATCCTGCACAGTGTTCAGATCTAAATCTACACACTAAATGTAAAAATTAGTTATACATAGTCGTTAAATACACAAAACAAATATGAATTGCATAAAATGACAAGCCTAAGGCCCTAAGGGTCGACCTATTGTCTCGGAGGCTCACCCAAGATGGGCTTGCCTACATACACGTAGCATAGAGACTTCGTAATTCAGAACTATAACCTCCGCAAGATATCGACATCTCCACAAACTGAGATACACATATTATAGAAGTAAAAATAAGTAGACAACAACTATTGATCAATAAGACTCCATTCAAATTACACTAGAGATTTAATGTTAATATCTTAAATCAAGAAGATACAATCATCTCAAATCCACATCCTAGTTAATACTAACTAGAATTCTATTGCAAGGATACAACTATGTAATTCCAACAAATCCTCATTTAAACATCTAAATTTGAAATGAATCAACCTCATATCGTATATTTAATAACATACTCTTAACTTATCCACTTAAAAGATTCAAAACCAATCTCCTAATAACAGAGTCTAATACAAGATGAAATCATAAAGTTTTTACCATTAGTAACATGCGTGATCGTATTTTTACTTAAAATGACTATAAATAATCCTAATAAATTCTAAAGTAACTTAATCCTTTTTTCTAGGATAAGGATAAACAAATATAAAATAATAGGAACATCACTAAATCGACAATAATCAAACTTATAGAGAAAATAAAACTATAGCGTCAAATTATAATAGCTAGACTTAAGAGGGAATATGTTCCAAATATATGGTCGAAGTTTTTATAAGTATCATTGCACCAAACAAATAACATTATTAATTTAAATATTCATAAATTACAAACTATGTTAGACTATCTCTTGCTTGCTAATTTCTTGATATGCCTAACATCTTCAACTTTTCATATGTTTGCAAGTTCTGTAAGTATAAAATATAGTGATAGCTACACTCATTTTCACCATTGCATCTACATTATCAATCATGCATATAGAAGTCGAGATCAATTATAGTTTATACTTCTCAACCTAGAGTTCATAATGAAAGAAAGAGAGACAGTAAATAGAATGATCATCATAATATCAAGCTAGAGGGGTCTGAACTGCTACAGAACTTGACCAAGTCATTATTATTTGCAACATAATAGCTCTATCTAGTGGAGACAAGAAATTCATTGTTTTATGATCATTCTAATGGGGCATTTCATTCCCAGTACTAACAAGATCTCATAAAAAAATACCAGCTCTCAGCAGATACTTCAATCTCATACAAAGAAATATCAAGCTGAAGTAAATTAGTAAATCAAGATTCAATATATTGTATTCTATAGTGGAGGTTTTCTCAAAGATCATTCCCTGAATGTTTCCATATTAGATAGAGATCTGAGGTCTAAAACAAATAGATTTCAATGAATTTAGTACTCACACAAGACCTTACAAGAATCTCATTTGAAAACTGAACATATAAACTTCAGTGTCAATGGAAAAGAGTTCCTTTAAACAAGAAAATCTCATGGTATCGTAATAGTGTTTATGACTTATTGTTAAGACAAGTCTGATGCCTTTTAGTGCATTGGAAAGTATAATCTAATATTAACAGTCTTAATAGTCCATGAATAATTGATGTCACTAAACAGGGTATCAGACATATTGTAAATTGCAGAGATATAAACAAGCAGTCAAAGCATTAGGACTTGTATTGCAACCCTTCAAATAAAGAGTTATCATTCCTTCAGAGACTTAAGGTAGAAATTTTTGTTAAAGAAAATTTAAGAATTCAGTTAGCCTCGGCTCCAGGCACTAAGAAACAAGAAAGAAAATAGATTTGTTGAATCGGTTACAACGTAATGAAGTTATAAATTAGATATAAATCTCCAAGAATTGTAATGAGTATAGGATATGAACAAAACTGGATGATAGCAATGGGCTGCAAATTTATACAATCACTAATAGCAACAGTCTTCAAAAACTTATACAGTTCTTTCTAGTCAATCACAGACAAATCTCACCACAACAGATAATGGGAAATAACAAGGATAGACAGGAGATTCTTAAAATAGATAATGATAATAAACTGAACCAGAAACTATAGATTCAATGTGACAGAAATTGCCGATTCTATGCAACTACATAGGACAGGAACATAGATAATTATGAATCAATTGCAATTGATAGTCTTACAGCAGGAGAGACCCCAAAAACTAATATAAAAACATAGTTTATTCTTTATTGACTTCCTTAAATAATTACATGTCACTCATATCACTTCTCTGCGGCCTGATTACATGGTCATCCCCCCCATTTCCTTTGTGTTACTCCTCTACTTCTACGTTCTTCCTCCTTCCTTCCCAGGCGCCCAATGACTTTCCAAACTGACCCTCCACAACAACTTCCAACAAACTCCATCTAACTTCCAAGTCATCAGCACCAGTTTCATTGATTGTCAGAAAACAAAAATAGCTTAGGAAGTATTGTTACTGTCTAAATATTGACAAGACGTGATATGGGGCAAAGAACTCATTACAAAATAACAGAAGAAAACTGACACATACAAACTATCATATTTTCCATAAGGTAGAGAACAGACTAACTAAAAGTTAGGAATGCGATGCTCCTGCATCATTGGATTAGGAATTTCAAAACCTAGCGAAATAAAGGTGTCTAACTAGTGTAATCGGCCAGCTAGGAAGGCTTTACAAAAACTAGTATGTAAAGGTAATTTGTTGTTAGCTAAGTTAGACTCAGAGAATAAGCCATGGACCGATTCTTGCACCTCTTTTAAGAGAAATCACTAAAATTTTCAAAAGGAAAAATCTAAAAAAACGGTGCTCAGACTAGTCGCCACTTTCTGGACAACAAACAAAAGGTTCAGGAAACAACGAAGGGTTAAAAGAAGTTTTGCTACAATAAATTGCACTAGAAGAAAATGGTCAAGCAAAATCACAAAGTGGCCCCTTAAGGTTTTTGTCTTAAAGGCTTATGAAAAACTTCAATCATGGCATAGAATTTAAAGCATCAATATTCCTTTTATACATTTAAGATAGCATGGCGTAAAGTGTGATGATCCTCAATGCTAAAAGCAAATGCCATATAAACATGGTGCAATGATTTAATTGATCCGATTCATGGTGTAATGATAAAAGAATTAAAACAAATTGAATTAATCAAATCATTTGAGAATCTCCAAATTCAATTGGTAAAGAAGAGAAGATATCAATATGCAGATTAGATCAAGCATAGACAAAACACACGATCTATTTGCTAGAAAGGATCGGAGCGAAGTCATTTCTAGAATACAGTGAATCTAGGGTATTCTTCAAAATAATTAGTTGAAAAACATTTCGAATCCTTCAGGAAAAAACAAATGTGGAAGCATAAACAAGAAACAAAATGGTTAGTCGAATACCTCAAAAACATTGTTATCAGCAACACCAAGCATGGAAGTATGGCATAATCTGATACTTTTTTTTAGAATCAAGTGGGAAATCCAACTAGATCCTTCTTCTTGAGTTGAGTTGCATATCAAGACAAATGCTTCTACATTCTTAGGTGTAACCAAACTAGCTCCTGTGAAATAATCCCCGATATCATCCGAAGAAAGAGAAGAAAGTGAATCCCCCTCGGTAAAATAAAAAATGATCTTTTTGAAACCAAACAAATGACTCTTCATATGCCAATAAAGAAAACAACCACTTCTTAGCCCATAATTAAAATATAAAGAAAACTCTTTAAAAAAATATGTAAACACGTAAAGACAATTATCTAGATATTTATTTCAAATAAAAGAAATTGATTAAGTATTCCCAATTAAATATCAAAATTAATAAAATAAGTTTAGGTGGCCTTACATTCTTTCCCCCTAATAATGGACTTCCTCTTGGAAGTCATCTAGAAAATGAATATTTCCTAACTTCAACACATCCAATCAGTGTTAGCTTGTATGATCTGTAACCACAAAATTAGTAACAATCCAGATTTGCTCATCCATACTAATCTTCATATCACAAGAATAGAGTTAGTTTGCAAAATTATATAAATCTAGATCAGCTCACTTGATCACACAATTAATAACATACCAGATTTGCTCATCACCCAACCATAGGATCAAATTGGTCGAATCCACCCCCAAACAATTAAAAAGAAACCATTTCCTTGATAATTATCATAGTAGATATATTACAATATCATTTTCAAGAATATATTTCACAAATTTAACTCATTTTCTTCCATAATAAATCATTAACTTTCAAAATCTCCCTTAACATCAACTCCTAGTAACAAAATCTCTCCCAAATTTTCATATATGATAATTTTTTTCTGAAACACCATAAACAACAATCTCCCAACAACTCCCATATACAACAAACTCCCTAAACAATATAATTTCCCAAATCATCAACTCCTAAAAATTATTTTCCATCTCTACACGAATTTCAAACAACATAATAATACTCATGTAAGAATTCATCATTCTTGGCAATTCAAACAATAACAAAACAAATTTCTCCCAAGATTTAACTTCAACATTCTCTTGATTCAAAAATAGAAATGCAGTTCATTATTTTCTTACCTTCGCTGTCCAAGTTCAATTTAGCCCATAGATTCTTTATAGATCTTCCTTTCTTTCTTCTCCAACAACACACAGTAATTCCATTATTCCAAAAAATTTCAAATATTCTCACAAAGCTGAATATCATAATCACTATGTGACTACAAATGAGCCACTTAAGGGGAGGAGGGAAAGTGTGGTGGTCTCAACCCACATGGAACTCCAACATATACCACAAAAGATGTTAATTATGAAACTTATACATTTATGAGCATTCAATAGTTTTGAATAATAAAAGTTTAGAAAAATCTCTTTTTCCACAAATATAGCTCCCTGAACATAGTAGTAGGTCCCATACAACAATAGCTCCCAATAAATAAAATAATAGCTCACACAGAGCAATCAGAGATCTCACAAAGCAACCATAGCTCACACGGAGCAACCATAGCTCACACAGAGCAACCACAACTTTGAATACTCTAGTATGATGTAGAGTGGCACAAGCGAAGCAACAAAACAAGGGTTTATTCTCCTTAGCCCACTCACCCACTTCACTTCTCCAATCCAACACAAGTCACATTCAAGGGTATATGGAGGATTTGTTACCTAGGCTCTTGTCCAACTCTGAAGACTATGTCTACACCTTCATGCAGGTGTGTAAACACCTTTTTGATAGTTGGTTTGGTTCCCAACTTCACACAACTCTCTAACCTTGACTAGGCCTAGTGAGGCTACTAGCCCTCCTAAACTAGTTTTCTCAACACAACTTGACAAAATCCCAAATGACCAGGCAAGTAAACGACAGATTTGAATACCTTCAAGGAACCCTAACAAACTTCCAAATCTCTTGTTCCAACTCTACTCCAGCAGTTCAAAACACCCACTAGGCCTCTAGGCCTAATTGATCACTTTAGGTCTAGGTTACAAAGCAAAGGGTTCAAATTGGGGTCCTAGATCAGGGAAAGGAATTTGGAATGCCTCCTCAACCTTCAAACAACTCAAAACCATCATTCATTCACTCATCCTCTCAGGGTTTTGTCTTCTACAACAACAAATTGCATAAAATAGGTCAAATATATGGTAATACTTGACCTAGGGCATCACCTTAAAATTTGAAAACAGCCTTTCCCCAACAAATACTTTTGGAATCCTATAGAGTACATCCCTAGCCTACATTTCACTAGTTGTCATGAATTTTCACTAGTGGGAATGCATTCTACGGGCGGATTTCTATGACAAACCCTAGAAAACAGGGTTTCTAGACTAGTCTGCACTAAAACTGCAATATCTCCCTACTGGAATTACTTCAAAACCTCAAACTAAATGCATTGGAACCCTGACTCAACCTAATTTTATAAAAAGTACATTGATCTACTCTACCAATCCGTACCGTCCGTACAACAACAAAAATGTAGGGAAAAATTGATTGTTTTCTATTGTTTCAATGCCAAAACTCCATACCAGACCTCCTCTGCTATACAGGAGTGAAAATCACCATCATATCAACCCCTCTAGGTTGGTACATAACTTCTACAAATAGTTTCATCAACCAAATTGGAGTTGTAACCGGTCAATGTGTCATTGACACTATTGACAATACTTGACATTAGGGCATTTGGCCTTAGCACAAAGAAACCGATTGGTTTAACTTGTGCAATGGATCTCAAATGACCAACACACTCCCTAAAACATGATAAAACACTAAAACAACCAAAAAGGCTAAAAAACCAATCCTTAGACCTACTAGGCCTAAGGGCACAACTAGGTCCAAGTGGACTAAGAAGGATATGAGGTTTATTAAATTACCCCAAACCTCTTGACCACACAAAAATAGACCTTCCAAACATGGCTATCAAAAGCCTTATTACAAAACACATCAAACAAAACTCAACTTATCAAAGATGCTATCAAAATGCTTGTAGGAATCAAACTACTCCTAGGTGTCCTGCACCATACACCCACTGTGAAATAGAACTCAAGTCTCTTGAGTTAGGAATGTTATTAAATGTGAAACCTGCCTTCTCAATGTCTACTCTGCTCATCCAAGTGGCATCCTCCTAAGGTTTATTTAGCCACTTCACCAAGTACTCATAGTAGGTGTGCCTCCTAGTCTGTTTTGCAATCCTCTTATCCAAAATGCACTCAATCTGATCAAGAGATGAAGGAATCAATTCTTGGATTGTTTGATTAGTTTGGTTTTCTTCATCAACAGTCTGAGGATTGGATCTTTTATAGCGATAAAGGTCTGAAACATTAAAAATTGGAGACAAGGCAATGCCATCCGAAAGTCTGATTTTATATGCATTTTCTCCACATTTCTTGAGCACTTCACAAGGCCCAATCTTCTTCATGAGTAGCTTGGTATATTTACCTACAGGGAGTCTCTCCTTCTTAAGGTGGACCATAACCAAATCTCCTTCTTTGAACTGTAGATCCCTTCTCTTCCTGTCAGCAAACTGTTTATATTTCTGAGAAGTGGACTGTACTTTTTGTTGTACTTGTTCATGGATATCTTTCATCACTTGAACGAAGTCTTTAGCCAAGGCACTATTGTTTTCCAATCCTCTAACATCCCTAATTTCCAAAATACCCCTTGGGTGATTGCCATAAACAATTTGGAAAGGAGATAGGCCGGTGCTTCTATTGACAATGTCATTGTATGAGAACTCTGCCTGTGCCAAAACTAAATCCTAACTAGTACCCTGCTCCTTTGTTAGGCATCTTAGGAGGTTGCCAAGTGACCTATTAATCACCTCTATTTGTCCATCAGACTGAGGGTGATAGGCAAATGATAAGGACAAATTTGTACCTAGTCTTTTCCAAAGTGTCCTCCAGAAGTGTCCTATGAACTTGGGGTCTCTGTCTGAGATGATTGACAAAGGCAAACCATGTAATCTAACTATTTCCTTGAAGAAAAGACCTGCTATGTGTGAGGCATCATGTGTGGTTTTACAAGGGATGAAGTGAGCCATTTTTGAGAACCTATCAACTGCCACAAAGATGCTATCATGTCCATTCTTGGTCCTAGGCAAACCAAGTACAAAGTCCATGCTAATGGAATCCCAAGGCTTTGAAGGAATAGGTAGTGGAGTGTATAAACCTACATTTGATGTATGCCCCTTGGCTCTTTGGCAAATTTGACAAGTTTCAACAAACTTCCTTACATCGGTTGGCAATTTTGGCCAAAAATAGTATCTCCTAACCAATTCTAGGGTTTTGAAGGCAGTTTTCCACTCATCCCCTTCCATTATCCTAATTTGGTGATAACCACTTTTTAGATCTATCTTGGTAAAATACTTAGCCCTACCCAAGCAATCCATTAAATCTTCTATTCTAGGCATTGGAAATCTATACCTGATAGTAATCTTGTTAATGACCCTGGAATCAATGCATAGTCTCCATGTTCCTTCCTTCTTGGGTGCAAGTACTGCAGGTACTGCACATGAACTAATACTCCTCCTTATAAGTCCTCTATCTAACAAGTCTTGGATTTGTCTTGCCACTTCAGCATTTTGCTCTGGGGTCAACTTGTAGGCTGCTTGGTTTGGTAGGGTGGATCCCGTGATGAGATCAATGCAATGACTAATCTCCCTCTTTGGTGGAAGGGCATCCTTACTCTCATCAGCTATCACATCATGGAACCTTTCCAATACTTCTTCCACTTCCTTTGGTCCAATCCTCCTAAGAGGTTGCTGCACTTTGACCTTCTTTGGATTTACCTCCTTGGGCTTGATGACTACTGCAAAACATGGCAGTTTCTATTCCTTGAGGTTAGCCAAAAACTCTTTATCACCTACCAACATAACTGAACTAGAAATGACCTTCTCTTTGCAATCATCAATCAAAGGAGTCATTGTGAAGTTTTCACCAATTTTGGACAAATGAATCACATTTTTCTTACCATCATGTTAGGCACTTGTGTCATGTTGCCAAGGCCTTCCAAGAAGAAGGTGGCATGCATCCATATCCACTATCTCACAAAGAATCCTATCATGATATTCACCTATCTTGAATTCAACCCAACATTGCTCTTTCACCACACTTTGTTGTTCCTTGGTTAGCCAAAAGACTCTATAGGGGTTAGGATGGGGTATCCTTTCCAATCCTAATTTAGTCACCATTTCATTAGAAGCCAAATTTTCAGAAGAACCCGAATCAACTATTACCTTGCAAACTTTTCCTTTCACCTTACAAGTGGTTCTAAACAAGTTGTTCCTTTGGGGCTGCTCCTTGGTGGCTGGCATGATGAGGGATCTATTAAACATGATGCACTCTCCACTCTCAGGTGCTACAGACTTGGAAGAGGTGGTTTGGTATGATGTGGTGCTTTGACAATCCTCTTCTTGGAGGAGTTGCACTCTTCTATCTTTCTGATTTGCAGCAGTGTTTCCAATCTTCTCTAGGCATCTAAAGGACTGATGTCCAATCTAATTGCAAGAGAAACACCTTCCAGTAAACACATTGGGACCCCTGCCCCCACTTCTTCCTCTACCATTACCTCTCCCTCTAAACTGACCCTTATCAGCATTGTCTTTGTCAGTAGCCCCTTGACTGCCTTCTTGAAATCTGCCACCTTGGGGTCTTGAATAATTATCTTTGTTTTGAAATCTGCCTCTGCCCCTAAAGTTCAAATTTCCTCTGCCTCTACTGCTGCTATTTGAATCACCTTTTCTCCTCTTCTTATCCTCAATCCTCAGTGCCATTTGAAAGCACTTATGGACTATCTTAAGGCCATTGAGATACCTTGCAAGCTTCTGTTTTTCATTCTCAGGCATCTTGGCTTTCAATGTCATATTGTGAAACTCCTCTGTGTAGGTGCTCACGTCCATGTCCTTCTGTCTCAAGTTGTCCAACTTCTTGTTTAAGTTGACCTCATAATCTTCAGGGACAAATTGCTTCTTGATTTCAAGCACCATCTTCCTCCATGTAGAGATAGGGTTCCTATCATCTTCTATCCTCTCATTTTGAATAAAGTTTCACCAACACAAGGCTAGCCCTTTCATTCTTGATTTGGCAATCATCACTTTCTGATTTTTTGCCACTTCTTCACATTCAAAATAGTTCTCCATTGCCTCAATCCAATCAAGGCAATCCTCTGGGTTCATCTTACCAGGAAACATAGGTAAGTTCCCTTTAGTGTCCTTTCTACTCAACATTCCAAGTGCATCTAGGAATTGTCTTTCTGACATGCCTCCTTGTGGCTCTTCCATAGGCACTTCTTCTTCTTCATCTTGATCCTTTTCATCTGAATCTAAGATGACTTCTGGCTTCTTCTTCTTTTCCTTGTCTTTCTTCGACTTTTCTATCTCAGCCTACATCCTTTTGTTCTTGGCTGCTTGCTCTCTCACTATCTTTGCCAATTCGGCATTGGTCACTCTTGAAGGGACTTCCTCCTCTTCTTCTCTATCTCCCATCTCTTTTGATGGCTCTGATACCACCTCATGTAGAGTGGCACAAGGGAAGTAACAAAACAAGGGTTTATTCTCCTTAGCTCACTCATCCACTTCACTTCTCCAATCCAACACAAGTCACATTCAAGGGTATATGGAGGATTTGTTACCTACGCTCTTGTCCAACTCACAAGACTATGTCTACACCTTCATGTAGGTATGTAAACACCTTTTTGATAGTTGGTTTGGTTCCCAACTTCACACAACTCTCTAACCTTCACTAGGCCTAGTGAGGCTACTAGCCCTCCTAAACTAGTTTTCTCAACACAACTTGACAAAATCCCAAATGACCAGGCAAGTAAATGATGGATTTGAATACCCTTCAGGGAACCCTAACAAACCTCCAAGTCTCATGTTCCAACTCTACTCCAGGAGTTCAAAACACCCACTAGGTCTCTGGGCCTAATTGATCACTTTAGGTCTAGGTTACAAAGCAAAGGGTTCAAATTGGGGTCCTAGATCAGGGACAAGAATTTGGAATGTGTCCTCAACCTTCAAACAACTCAAAACCATCATTCATTCGCTCATCCTCTGAGGGTTTTGTCTTCTACAACAGCAAATTGCATAAAATAGGTCAAATACATGGTAATACTTGACCTACGACATCACCTTAAAATTCAAAAACAACCTTTCCCCACCAAATGCTTTTGGAATCCTGTAGAGTACATCCCTAGCCTACATTTCACCAATTTCATGAATTTTCACTGGTGGGAATGCATTCTAGGGCTGGATTTCTATGACAAACCCTAGAAAACAGGGTTTCTAGACTAGTCTGCACTAAAACTGTAATTTTTCCCTACTAGAATTACTTCAAAAATTCAAACTAGATGCATTGGAACCCTTACTCAACCTACTTTTAGAAAAAATACATTGATTTGCTCTACCAATCTGTACCATCTATACAACAATAAAAATGCAGGGAAAAACTGATTGTTTTCTATTGTTTCAATGCCAAAACTTCGTACCAAACCTCCTCTGCCATACAGGAGTGAAAATCACCATCATATCAACCCCTTCAGGTTGGTACATAACTTCTACAAATAGTTTCATCAACCAAATTGGAGTTGTAACCGGTCAATGTGTCATTGACACTATTGACAATACTTGACATTATGGTATTTGGCCTTAGCACAAAGAAACTGATTGGTTTAACTTGTGTAATGGATCTCAAATGACCAACACACTCCCTAAAACATGATAAAACATTAAAACAACCAAAAAGACTCAAAAACCAATCCTTAGACCTACTAGGCCTAAGGGCACAACTAGGTCCAAGTGGACTAAGAAAGATATGATGTTTATTAAATTACCCCAAACCTCTTGACCACACAAAAATAGACCTTCCAAACATGGCTATGAAAAGCCTTATTATAAAACACATCAAACAAAACTCAACTTATCAAAGATGCTATCAAAATGCTTGTAGGAATCAAACTACTCCTAGGTGCCCTGCACCATAGTACCATCCTCCACCATACACCATGAAAACCACCCCCAAAGAGGAATCCACCACTCTTTTCTCAACAAGATAATTTAATTTTAATAAATCAAACAATAATCTAAATAAGAAAATAGAATTATCAACAAATTTCATACCTTCATTCTTTAGGCTAGGATCAACCCCTAGAATGTTCAGCCATTTTTCCTCTTTCTCTCCAAGATCCTTCTAAGAATCTGTTACAAAAGTTTACAACACTTTCTTTTTTTAAGAGCATTCATCAATATGAGACCCAAAAATGGGTTTACATTACTAATACTTTTACCCCAAAGCTCCCAAGTGTTGCAACCTGGTGCTCTAATACCTATGTAAAACCCACTCAGGAAATTAATAATTAATAACAATATTTTACTAAATCATGTAAAACAATGAAAATATAATATGATTACAGGAGAAAAATTTCTTATTCTAAATAGTTAACATCCAAAATTCATTGTAATTAAATTACAAGTTACAACTACTTCATATACAAATATACACATTTTCAATAAATGTCTTAAGATCATCTTTTCGCAAGGTGGAAAAACACTTTCTTAGCTCCAGTATCCTGCATAGTGTTTAGATCTAAATTTGCACATTAAATGTTAAAATTAGTTTTGCATGGTCTCTAAATACACAAAACAAATATCAATTGCATAAAATGAGAAGCATAAGGCCCTATGGGCTGATCTAATGTCTCGGGGGCTCATCCAAGATGGCTTTGCCTATGTATGCGTAGTGCAGAGACTTTGTAGTTCAGAACTATAACCTCCAAAAGATATCGACATCTGCAGAAACTCAGATACACATATTATAGTAGTAAAAATAAAGAGACAATGACTATTGATCAATAAGACTCCATTCAAATTACACTAAAGATCTAATGTTAATATCTTAAATCAAGAAGAAACAATCATCTAAAATCCATATCCAAGTCAATAATAACTAGAATTCTATTGCAAGGATACAACTATGTAATTCTAACAAATCCTCATTTAAACATCTAAATTTGAAATGAATCAACCTCATATCATATATTAAATAGCATACTCTTATCTTATCCACTTAAAAGATTCAAAACCAATCTCCTAATAACAGAGTCTAATACTAGATGAAATCATAAAGTTTTTACCATTAGTAACATGAGTGATCATATTTTTAGTTAAAATGACTATAATTAATCCTAATAAACTATAAAGAAACTTAATCCTTTTTCTAGGATAAGGAAATAATGCATAAACAAGTATAAAATAATAGCAACATCACTAAATTGATAGTAATCAAACTTATAGAGAAAACAAAACTATAGTGTCAAATTATAATAGCTAGACTTAAGAGGGAATACGTTCCAAATATATGGTCGAAGCTTTTATAAGTATCATTGCAGCAAACAAATAACATTATTAATTTAATTATTCATAAATTACAAACTATGTTATACTATCTCTTCCTCACTAATTTCTTGATATGCCTAACATCTTCAACTTTCATATGTTTGCAAGTTTTGTAACTATAAAAGATAGTGATAGCTACACTCGATTCCACCAATGCATGGAGATTATCAATCATGTACATAGAAGTCAAGATCAATTATAGTTTATACTTCCCAACCTAAAGTTCATGATGTAAGCAAGAGAGATAGTAAATAGAATGATCATCATAATAACAAGCTATATGGGTTTGACCTACTACAGAACTTGAGTGAGTCGTTATTATTAGCAACATAATATTTCTATCTAGTGGAGACAAGAAATTCATAATTTTATGATCATTCTAACAGGGCATTTCATTCCCAGTACTAACAAGATCTCATAGGAAAGTACCAGTTGTTAGTAGATACTTCAATTTCTTAGAAAGAAATATCAAGCTGAAGTAAATCAGTAAATCAAGATTCCATATATTGTATTCTATAGTGGAGGTTTTCTCAAAGACCATTCCCTGAATGTTTCCAGATTAGACAGAGACCTAGGGTCTAAACCAAATAGATTTCAACGAATTTAGTACTCACAAAAGACCTTGCAAGAATCTCATTTGAAAATTGAACATATAAACTTCAATGTCAATGGAAAAAAATTCCTTTAAACAAGAAAATCTCATGGTATCGTAATAGTGTTCTTATGCCTTATTGTTAAGACAAGTCTGATGCCTTATAGTACATTGGAAAGTATAATCTGATATTAACAATCTTAATAGTCCATCAATAATTGATGTCACTAAACAAGGTATTAGACATATTGTAAATTGCAGAGATATAAACAAGCAGTCAAAGCATCAGGACATGTATTGCAACCCTTCAAATAAAGAGTTATCATTCATTCAGAGACTTAAGATAGTAATTTATGTTAGAGACTTAAGAAAATTTAAGAATTCAGTTAGCCTCAGCTCCAGGCTCTAGGAAACAAGAAAGAAACCATATTTGTTGAATCGGTTACAAAGTAATGAAGTTATAAATTAGATATAAATCTCCATGAATTGTAATGAGTATAGGATATGAACAAAATTGGATGATAGCAACAGTCTACAATATTTATACAATCTCTAATAGCAACAGTCTTCAAAAACTTATACTGTTCTTTCTAGTCAATCACAGACAAATCTCACCACAACAGTTAATGGAAAATAACAAGGATAGACAGGCGATTCCTAACACGGATAATGAATTCCTAAAAACAAAATAGATAATGATATAAACTCAACCAGAAACTATAGATTCAATGTGACAGAAATTGTCGATTCTATGTAACTACACGGGACAGGACAATAGATAATTATGAATCAATTGCAATCGACAGTCTTAGAGGATGAGAGACCCCAAAAACTAATATAAAATAAGAGTTTATTCTTTATTGACTTCCTTTGATAATTACATCTCACTCATCTCCCTTCTCTGTGGCCTGATTGTGTAAGGCTCAACCCTATTTTGATGCTAAACACATTGTTGTGATTAATAGTCCTAGAACTTTAGCTAAACAATTACAATACATGTGACCTTGTACCCTTGATTAGTGAAATCATGTTGATGATACTTTCCAATATTATTTTTCATTGTGTAGTTGACTAACTATTTGTTGTTAATTGATCCATTATTAATAAAGAGAATTAATTTGAATAATTAATTATAGTTTTGATTGTTAACAAAAAAAAACTATTTATGTGAATTGATCATTATTAGATTAATTTACATAAATTTATGCCTACATAAGATGATGATTCTATTTAGACTCATACTATGAGGTAAAAGTGTAAACATCAAAGGAAAGTGTGACCTACTTTCTAGAGTGACTCCCAAAACTTTATTGTAAGGTTATAAAGATGTGATTTAATGTAGATAATTGTATTGCACAAATTTCAAGAGTTAGACATATAAATTTTATAATGTTAAGTGGCAAGATTTGATCTCTCAAGTTCTTGAGATTGTTATATTACAAGGGTATTCATGTTCAATTGTGTTCGAGGTATGTAAACTTGATATAATTATTATTGTAGTTGTAATTCCTTTGCTTTGGCTATTTATGCCTTGGATGTATTGATGTTTGCTAAAGTGTGCGGTTATATACAATAGTCAATGGGAGGACGAGAGGATCATTAGGGCCCCTTATTACCTCACTTCATATTGTGAAGTAATGTGGTTTTTGTTGTGTATCCCATTAAGTTGAATGTGTCTACTTGTGCGAGTCAAGTATTTAAAGAATTTATGTTTTGTTTTGAAACCTTATCTCGATATAATGGTATGCTTGTGTGTTTTCATGTGTCAATAATTAGGTGTAGGAATGCAACCCATATGAAAGTTTTTAATCCATTTTTTTGGTGGGTAAAAAGGGAAATTTTGAGTTGTCATGCCATATTTGGCCCCCCAACCCAAGTACCTATGGATAAGGTACATTGAGAAGGGTATAGGAGGCATTTTTAGGGTTTTAGGGAGTCTTTTTTTTTAATTAGGATTTTATTTTTCTTTTGTGGGGGGGGGGCGCAGATTGGAGGGTAGCCAGGGGGAAGAAATGGAAGAAAAGGAAGGACTCATGGAGAGAAATGGTGTTCAACTTCCTCTTGGCTATGTTGTTTAGAAATGGTGCTCAACTTCCTCTTGGCTATGTTTAGAAATGGTGTTCAACTTCCTCTTGGTTGTGGTATTTACCCTGGGAAGTAAGCTCTTTTATTTCATTTTCTAGCTGGTTATATATTTTTTTTGTGTTGTAGTTGTGCAAACATTAAAAAAATGCAGATTACCTTGGGTGTTTTATTGGGTGTGCTATGTTTCCTCCTTAGTATTGTGATTTATCTATGAGTTCCCAATATATGAGTGAGTTATGTGTTCCCATGTCTATGTAAATGCTTGTTTGGGGTCCTAGTTGATCCTCCTAACTCAGGAGATAGTGAGAGCCATAAATGGTTTGATGAAGCCATAATGGTTGGGTGGAGAGAATTCCATCACCATTGACATTGTTCTTCCAAATGATGGTTCAAGTGAATGATTTCTTTTGTTTGTTAGGTTTTGAAGTTATATTCATTCCTATTGAACAAACTATGTAACTTGTAAGCTTGCTAAAATCTCCTTGTGAATAGAAATAATGCTCACTTTGGAGTTTTAATATATTGTAATGGTAGAATGGTAGTTTCTCTTTAAATAAAAATAATAAAAAGTAAACACTAAGTTTGCAAACAGAGTTGCACATACCTTATTTATTTGTATGGGATCAAAAAGTTATACTCTAGTAAGTGTGTTATGTTTGACTGCAAAAGTAAATAAATAGTTTTTGAAATAGAGGTATATACGGGGATAAAGATAAAGAAATGATGTTAGCATCATGCCCAACACACATATTTTCATTTCTAAATTACTCTAATAGATACAAGATCGTTCTAATGGTAGTTTTCTTCTCATTTTTGGAAACTATTTGCATATAACAGGATTCAAATAAATTTAAGTTTTATTCCTTCCATGGTAATGTAGAAGAATATCAAATTCTTGTATGTCTAATAGCATATTTGGATGCAAATATGTGTAAGGAACACAAATAAGGTAGAAATAAATTAAATAATCCCTAGTTTCTATTTGAACACAACCCCTCAATCATGGTATTCAAAGAGACCCCATTCCCTGGTGTCCTACCTATAGATCAGTGAAATTGGAAACCTCTATAAAAAAGGTAAATGATTGAATAAAATTGTTAAATGAGAATATTTTTTATACCTATTCAGGAATACATATTTAATGAAAGTATAAAAAAAGAAAGAAAAAAAGGAAATCTATTAATGATTATTGTTTAAATATATATTAAAAAGAAGGGGCTACGACCCCTATGAAGGGCATACCCCTCCCTCAGGGAGGCCACAAGCCCTCTGTTGATGGGCTTAACCCTTGTGAGTGGTTTTGTCCACCATAGGGTTGAAACACCCTTCTTAGGGTGTGGCTCTATGGTGGTCATGACCGTGACAAGCCACCTCTCCGTTTTGGTCTCCGCTCAAGCAATAACACAAAAAAAAAATAGAAGATAAATAAATAGATAGAAACCAACATTATTAATATCATAAAATATATACATATACATATATATTTATACATACAGATAAATGTTTTTTTCTCCTATGCTTGTGTCTCACTGTCATTCACTTGTTGTAACTTCCCCATCCAAGCTTGACATCCATGGTTGCTAGCCCTGTGAACGAAAGGTATTGAAGAGATTAAAAAAAATAATGAGGAGTGTGAAACAAATTAGGGTTTCTTATTTTATTGTATTAAATATAAGATTAGTTTGGGTCAAATAAATTAGGGCTCTCTTATATACATATAAATTTTGAATACTTTAACTTTAGCTATATAAATTCAGAGTTTTAAATTAATGAAAGTTCTTTTACCATAGTGAATAATATATAACTTAGACTAGCTTTTATAAAAGGAGTTGGTAATAATTTATATACATATGGAAGTAGAATATTAAGATTTGAATATTACTTTTATAAACTACTCTTTGATATTATAGTATTATTATTATTCTATTATTTTAATATCATAACAAATAACAAATAAATATTTGTATATTATTAATTCTTTGCTTATAAAAGATAAGTAAACTTCTTTTTGTAAATTTGGGAATAGGTTATATATTTATATTTATTTATATATATAAATATTTATTTATTTATTAAATATAAAGATGAGGGAATAGAACACCTAGATTATGTAAAAATATTGTGGTTAGTAGTGTACTATCCTAAGGTCATTAAATATTGACATTTAGCATCATAAGGGAATTGATATATTGACCCACTTCTAATAGTCTCATAAGGTCGACATAGGATCTAAAACCATTTCTTTTACTGAATTGATGCAGTTATGGGAATTGTGATGTGATTAAGTTAGGTAGATGTGAACCGTATAATATGTTGTATTAGGGAGATTTTAGTCATTCCTCTTAAAATCGTCAATTATAAAGGTTTTAATCTCCCTTCACTTGATGGCACTATAAGATTATAGTAGGTTGCAAGACTCATTTAATTCATATGAATTCCTTAGAACCACTAGTAATAGCATCACTATTTTTCTGCTTAATGTTGAGTTGTTAAGGCCACAATACTTGGATGTATTTATCAATTTAACAAAGGGAGATTAGTGTCAGGCTTACCCATCCTATAAGTATCAAGGTGTACCCATGTTTATGAGACTAGTGAACTAGCTAGTTAAGTTTGGGTACAGCTGATCTTTGTAATGGCATGGAATTTAATGAGGTTTGATATCTCCTTAGGATCAAGTAAATTATTTCTTCATGCTATGTTTAGACCAGGGGTAATTTCACATATGAATCTTTCAATTATGGAAATGAATCTATCCTTGTTATATATTAATGTTTTCCTATTTATATCCCCCTCTCCTAATTGGAAATTAGGTCTATATACTTAGTTGTTCTTCTATTCTAGTGACTCATGCACTTGCTCATTTGGTTGGACACCTTAGTACATGGAGGTTTTAGTTTATGCATTAGTTGACCAACCTATGCCACCTCCCATGAAGTGTTTGAAGCATGACATCTCTTGGGGTTACTTCCTGTAGGAATTTGGTGCTTTGGTGCCACCCCTCCTTTAGGTATCTTCCATCATACGAATATGTGTCTCATGAGATTGCTTACCACTTATGTCATTCTTCATTTGTATCCTTAGCTTGCACTTTACCCTTGCTTTACTCACTCTTGCGATTGGCATCAAGTGGTGCCACACTTGATAACAACACTATGAACACTCTTGGTATCATCTTAGGTGGTATAGCCATTTTAAAAAAATAGGTTGTGTTTTGGTTGTCTTTCCCATGGCAGATTTTTGGGCATGACATATGGTATCAGAGTGCCAAGTTACAATACTAGGAGCTTTGGGAATGTTGTTGGGTCTATTCACTTGTATGTAATCATGTGAAAACTGATGGTTGTATCCTCTTAAGAGTTTGTCTCTTTATTTCGTAGGAATTTATTTGATCGATTATATGCATTGATGAATGCCACATATTTTAGTGAAGTGTCCTAATGTTTTAAACCATTAAATTGAACACTAGTTAAGTATATTTGATTCAGCGTAACTACCATTATTGTATTGTCTTGGAAATTATTATAGGGAGAAAGGATGTGACTACATAATTAATGCATTCCAATCCGAGTAGTATAAAATATTTTGATGATTTGTATGACATGATGGAAGAGGCACTTGTTGATAATACATATATGATATGGGAAACATGATCATATGCTTAGATGCTTATAAAGTAATGAATAGTGTCTAATATTCCTAGAAAACTCTATGTTTAACATGTTACATTTTGTGAACATTTGTTGAAGAGGGAATGTAGATCATTATGCCTTTGATTATTGTGCATTCTTTTTGCAAGAGGGACATTTGGTTAGAGAAATTTAGTAACCTCATGTGATGGTTTAGGTATCCATTTTGGGTAGCTTATCTTCCTATTAGGTGACAAGATGGTCATCCAAGTGAGTGCAAGAAGGTTCCACCTATTAATAGTGTGGGATTCCCCTTAAAATTTTGTCAAATGGAGACTTTAAAACATGAGTGCCTTGAGTTATTATGTGGCCCCTATTAGGTTAGAGACACCTTGATATGTGGTTTGAGACAATGGCACACCTCTTGTGTGTTGTGATTTTGTTACCTTATCTTGATCATAGATAGGTGTATGGATGCTAATATAGTAGTGTTTGGGGAACCAATATTGTCATGTACATCATATTGGTATGAGTGGGAGTAATGGCAAATAGTTGAGAAGTTTTTGTTTTGTTAACATATGGCCTTGTATGTACCTTGGTATAACTCTATTGTATTATGTTATGTTTCATATTTAACAATGGTTGTTAACAATTTAATACAATTTGGTGTGGATTTCCTTTATGTGTGTTAGAAAGCTTAATTTCAAGTGGGCTTAAAAATGAAAGTTTTCGGTAAACTTATGGCATTGCTCCTTATTAGGAAAGACAAGAAAAGAAATTTCATGCAAAGGAATCAATTATATTTTAGATGTAACTAATGTTTTATTTTCCAATTGAATACATAATTTTTTGTTGTGATTAGTATTATTATTAAATTAAGTTGTTGTTATTGTATGAAAAGTCTACTAAATTCCACAATGTTTAGGGTTAAAATACAATTACCTTTTGATTCATAAAGGTCTTTATGAATACCTTGTAGAGAAGATTAGTAAGAAAAATTAGCATGTGAGAGAATTTAATGTGGTATCTAGTGTGATTAAGCAATTGTTCATTATGAAATAAATGTATTATGTTAACATATGTTTGTGGATGATTGAAAGTTTGAGAAAATAAGATCATAAGTGTAGTATAAATTGCAAGTTCTTAAATGTATAGTTAGGTGAACTCAAACACTAGTTCGCCATTATAATTTGTTGCAATTATTAAGAGATAAATAGAAAGAGAATTATGTTCCTTATATGATGTTATGCATGTGAGTGGGTCACTTGAGTGTCTATCCTAGATTATGTTGTGGATGTGAAGTATGTGAAGTGAAAGTAGGATGTGATACATGAGTACCCAAGTTTATCATGATCATTGTTAGACTTAAATTTGATGTGAGTTATTCTTGAAATTATAGTGTTGTGAAAGTAATGTGTGAACCCAGTTGTGCACCCCCAACTTGATGGTTTGTTTCAAGTTAATTATCAGTAGTGGTGGGCTTCCATTGATAATTACTTGATGATACACATCATTTTGGATTTCCACATTTTGATTGAGTGTCTGAGAGGTGAACTACTAATAGATGATGGCCTCCAATTGGTAATAACTAATTATGACCCTTCCAATTTGATGATACCCTACCATCAACTATCAATGGTGATGGCTCTTCCTCTCAGCTATAGTATTGAAGGGTTGTGTTCCTGTCTATCCCATGTAGACTCGTGATGTAAAGTGCTCTATGGATACTTGAAGGGAATTGGTCATGATGTTAACATCTTACCATTTTCTTGATGGTATAACCAACAAAGTAATGTATGATACTAGATGGTAAATACGTTACGTTTCATTATGAGCTTATTTACCATTGAGTATTACATATTCCTAAGTGAATAGTTTTTTTTGTTGTGTGACAAAGCACTAGTGTTGTGTGTATGTGATACATGTTACTCATATAGATAGGGGATACCATGACCTATACCTACTCATGACACTTGATAGTGGATCTTGATATTGGAATTTGACACTGATTCTTAGTGTGGAATATCAGCATGGGATGTTAACCCATATGGATGTTGTATTAGATGAGAGGGATGTGGATATTGAGTTATGAGAGTTGATATCATGGACCTTTATACATGGTAGCATGTTAGTAATATTGTCATCACCCTGGGGAGCTACAAATGTTCATATGGATGTGATACTCTTGATATTTGGCACTTGACATATATGATATGACATGTTCTGGGTTGTGTGGGACATGTGACTTGTGACTTGGTGATTTACTCTTGAGATCTATGTGGTATTGAGACCACTGCATGACTATATTTATTTTGGTGGTAGTAAGTCCACCGAATTCCCCTCCTCCCCTTAGGTGGCTTAGTAAAAGCTACATGGTGAATGTATAGTGCAAATTTTATTGAGATTGTGGATTATTGTTTTGATGACTTTTTCCTTGATTTGAAAAGCCAACAAGTGCTTCTTGGGCTACTTAGCCATTTAAAGTTTGATATGGTCCTCTTTGCCTCAAGGACTAGTTGGTTTGCATTTGTAGTCAATTTGAAGTGACACATTACATATTTTATTCTTTTTATTTTGATTTTCTAATTTATTGGTGAATTTAGAAAATTTTAATTATTTTGAGGTTGTTTTAGTGTTGGAACTGCTGGCTTTGTGGAGTAATGTGACTTATGTAAAACTTCCATATCCATGCAGGGTCCTTGGTAGGACGTATGGGGGAGCAGATGGCCTGGGGAATTCTTATTATGAAGATGGGGGCTGAAAAATGGAACTGGTATGGGACGGTCATAATCCATTTCCCCCTAGATTTGTGTGTGATTTATTATGTACCTTCCTTTTGGAGGCTAACACCCTTACACAAACAAAAGGAAGGTACTAGGAAATGTATGAAGGGGCCCTTAGGAAGGGCCCTAAGACCATCTTTCCTATTGATTATATGGTACTATGAGACTTGTGATATTGTTTCTCTGGGACTTGAGACTATATGGTTCTATGACTACTTGGGGGTTGGATCAGTGGTTCTACAATTATATGTTTATTCAATTACTAGATATATGGCTTCATGGTCCATGATTATTAGGTTATATTGTGACAAACATCATCCTCATCATTGTGAACCTTGTGATGTGTGTTGTGTGAGTCTTGTGATGTATAATGTAAACTATGTTGTGAACTAAATCAAGAGAGAGGGAGAATAAACCAAACACTTATGAATGATTATGATCAAGTATAATATTACAATGGTTGTTAATTCATGCAATGCATATTAGTTCCTAGGTTCAATTGTGGATTTAATTGCATGATGGTTAATGTCATGGCTTAGATACCTCATTAATATGATAGTATAAGGATAATCTAATGAGTGTGTAGTGATGGAATTTTAACATCTATTACCTCATATTATGTGACCATTTGATCATAGAATTAGAAATATTTTTTTTAGGCTTTTGGTAATATTGTACTATTACCTTATCAACATTGATACATATTGTGGCATTGCATTGTAAGACTTGGTACCATTAACACTATTGTTGTATACCTTGTGGAAAACAATAATAATAATTAATCTAAGATGCTTATTATGATTGTTTTATTTTTGTTTCCTTGTAACAAGAACTGGAAAGAAAACTAACCCATTGCACTTGTTACCTATCTATTGTTGTCTTAGTTTTAGAATACTACTTTTACCATGGCTATAGTGACTTCCAGAAGGAAGTCTAATTTGAAGGGTGGTGAATGTAAGGCCCAACTTAGTTTGATGCTAAACGCATTGTTGTGATTAATAGTCCTAGAACTTTCGCTAAATAATTAGAATGCACGTGACCTTCTACCCTTGATTAGTGAATTCATGTTGATGATACTTTTCAATATTATGTTTCATTGTGTAGTTGACTAACTATTTGTTGTTACTGTAAGGAAAGCACTGGTGTGGATTATAGCTTCCTTAATGTCAATTCAAATGGGATAATGCAAATAGGTAACATTTAATTCAAATATACAGATGAACACACCAGAGAAATAGAATAAAGATACAAGATCAACACCAGATATACGTGGGAAAACCATTTCAGGTAAAAAACCCACCACCACAAGAGAGACAATCTTTATTTACAGTAAATGTAGAAAATTACAATAAAGATCCCAGCTATCTTGCTCAGGTATCAATTCTCAAATTATACTTAGTTCACACATTCTGCACATTTACAGAATGAACCATATAATTGAATCTCTTCATCACCCATCAACGACATGACCAGATCTATATTTATTTCCAGTCTTCAAGAGCAAAACCATTTTTCTAACTTCTGCCCTAACTGTTCATTTTCAACTGATCCATTGTCGCTGCCTTCCAACCGTCACAACTATTCATATTCATGTGAGACGTTTAGTCCCACATTCACCAGTTCACATTTGATATTCCGGTTTATATCCACAAATAGTCAGTAAGACTATCATCGGCAATTTTGTCGTTGACAATGCTAGTCTATACCTCATCGGGAACACCTAAGCCATCGGAGACCGCTTTATTTCCTACACCGATGGTTCCTTGTCACAGTGATGCCCAAAGCTCTTCATCCTCCATCGGAATGACCTCTTCCATCAGATTGACATTTCAAGGCTGGGCTGATAAAGGTTCTCACGCCAACACCCAACTCTTTACCAACTTCCATCAGGATGATTATTCACATTGGAACGACTACCAAGATCTTGGCCGACAACCAACCTTATGTCAATAGACATATGTCATCAGTGAAACCATGCATATTGGCCACAGGCTTCTCACTCTCGCCGATAGGGAAAGTCTAGCCGATAGCTTACTACCCTTGGTAAGACCTTGCAGATCGGTGTAGGACTCTGAACTCCCACCGATAGTGAAAGTCTTCCCGATGGTCACTACAATTAGTGAAACACATGCCATCGGTAGAGCCCAACATGGATACGCTGATAGTGTTCAGTCAACCCGATGAATGAAGAACATTACATGAACAAAACCAATGATTAAATAAATGAGGTCCAAGTAGTAACTTGAGACATTAAGTATCTTCAATCTCCCACTTGTCAAAGAGATTATTGCTACCTCTTAATCCTCATTCGATTACTAAGAATTATGGGCCCGAAGACCGAGTCCATCTGAACACCATTTGAACTTGGCCGTGCTCACTGGTTTAGTTAAGGCATCAACAACATTTTTGAAACTGTCAATCTTTTCCAGCTTCACTTTCCTATCTTCCACCATATCACGAACAAAGTGATATTGGACATCAATATGTTTTGTCCTAGCATAAAATGTAGGGTTCTTCACCACACATATAGCACTTTGACTGTCACAGTGAATTTGTATCTGCCCTGCATTAAAACCAACATCAGAACACAACCTCTTCAACCAAACAGCTTCTTGGCATGCACGAGTAGTTGCCATGTACTATGCCTCTGTTGTGAACAAAGTGACTACAGCCTGCCGCTTGCTAATCCAACTAATAGCACCACCATTTAACGTGAATACATAGCCACTGGTGGATCTTTTATTGTCAGTGTCCCCTACCCAATCAGAATCAACATATCCCTAAATGCTTATTGATCTCTGAAATCCAACTGAGTTTCCATGATAGCACATAGCATAGTCAAAAGTTCCCTTCAAATACCTCATAACTCTTTTCACAACATCCGAATGTGATCTTCCTGGATTCGCTATAAACCGGCTCAAAATTCCCACTACTTGGGCAATGTCTAGTCTGGTACAGACCATTGCGTACATTAAACTGCCAACAACACTTGCATAAGGCACTTTTTTCATGTCATCAATTTCATTCAAAGATTCTAGACAATCTTCAACAGATAGTTTCGTTCCCTGCAAAATTGGAACAACTAACTGTTTGCAATCAGACATATTAAATTTATCAAGAACATTGGTAATATACTTGCTCTGGCTGAGCCAAAGAGTTCTCTTAGATCTATCCCTTTTGATTTCCATTCCCAAAATGTACTTCACTGCCCCCAGATTCTTCATTTTAAATTTCAAGGACAATTGAGTTTTTAATTCTGAGATCATCTCCTTACCATTGCTAATGAATAACATATCATCCACATACAATGCAATTATAAGAATTTGATCACCATCAATTTTATAATAGACACAATGATCAGATTTAGATCTCACATATCCCAAAGATAAAACATACGTATCAAATTTTTGATACCACATTCTGGGAGATTACTTCAAACCATAAAGAGACTTTTTAAGTTTACATACCAGATGTTCTTTACCTTTTTCCACAGAATGCTCTGGCTGGGACATATAAATTTCTTCTTCAAGGTCCCCATGAAGAAATGTTGTCATCACATCCATCTGCTCAATTTCAAAGTCATACGCTACTGCAAGTGACAATAGAAATCTAATGGATGTCATCTTAGCTATAGGAGAAAAGATTTCTCCATAATCTATACCTTCCTTTTGGGAATACCCCTTAGCAACTAGTCTTGCCTTGTACTTTTCAATACGACCATCTAGACCATATTTCTTTTTAAATACCCACCTACAACCCATAGGTTTTCTACCTTCAGGCAAGGGCACCAGATCCCAGGTTCCATTTTTCTCCAACAATGACATTTCGCTATCCATGGCTTCCAACCAAGAATCTGAATCAGGTAAACTAATAGCTTCTTTTACAGTCCTAGTTTCATCAGTATCAGTTAGCAAAGCATAGGCACAACTTGAATCAAGTACTGAAAATCCATACCTATCTGGTTGTCTTCTTTCACGTGTACATCACCTCAATGGCTGAGGTGTTGGTTCAGGTTATTGCTCTGGATCTGAATCATCGGAGCTACCCAAACTCACATCTGAATCATCTACACTTGGTGCTTGTTGTTCCTCTTTTATAAGGGTCAAAGGAATATTAACAACTCTTTTCTTTCTTCTCTTCTGTCTTCTTCAGCTGAGGATTAATAACCAAAGGTTTCAGCTCTCTAAAAATTACATTCCTACTGTAAATTACCTTTTCAGTTTTAGGATTCCAAAGCTTGTACCCTTTAACATCAACTCCATAGCCAATAGAGATACATTTGACTACTTTGTAATCCATCTTAGATCTTTTTTACCTTAGGAATATGAGCATATACCTCACAGCCAAAGACATGAATATGTCTTAGAGAGGGCTTCTTTCCATACCATGCTTCCATAGGCATCTTATCAACCAATGCCGAAGTAGGAGAATGATTCATCAAGTAGCAAGCTATAGCAACTGCCTCAACCCAAAACTTTTGTTCAAGACCAGTATAACTCAACATACTTCTTACTTTCTCCATCAATGATCGATTCAACCTTTTAGCAACTCCATTTTACTTTGGAGTATAAGGTGTAGTCTTATGCCTTTTTATTCCATGATCAAGACAAAATTTATCAAAATCTACATTGCAATATTCACCACCGTTATCCATTATCAAACATTTTATTTTTCTACTAGTCTGATTTTCCACAAGATTTTTAAAATCTTTAAACCAACTAAACACTTCTGATTTATTTTTCAAAAATATATAAATGCTCTCCTTGAATAATCATCAATAAATGATACGTAGTATCTTGATTTAGACAGAGAAGGAACATCAACTGGACCAAAAACATCAGAATGTACATAGTCCAGAATACCAGAAGATTTATAAGAACTAGGATAAAATGAAACACGGTTTTGTTTTCCATATATGCAATGTTCACAGAAATCGAATTCCAGATTACAATCAATCAACCCATCTACCAAGTTTTTGTTCTTCAAGGTTTTTAAACCTTTTTCATCTATGTGACCAAGTCTATGATGCCAGAGCATTGTTTTCTCTGTAGGAAGTTTAACTTCCATTGAGTTTGCATCATGTGTTACAATAGTAGATTTTTTAGATTTTACAAAAACATTATTATAGCACATTGGTTTAACATCTAACCTATATAAAGTTCCAATGCGTTCACCCTTTTCTAGAACAATAGAGCCTCTAGTCATCTTACAGCCACCATTCACAAAAGTAACTTGCACTCCAACATCATTAAGCTTACTAACAGAAAGTAAATTTCGAGCCAAACCTGGTATGTGTAGTACTCCATTCATTCCTTTTATTCTGCCATCTGGGAACTAGATTCTGACTCTTCCTCGGCCAATAATTTCCAGTTTTGAATCACTTGCAAGGAACACCTTCCCACCAGCATACGATTCATACTTGTAAACCATTCTCTATGAGATGTCATATGAAAAGACGCTCTTGAATCCACTAGCCACACATCTTCATATGCAGGCATTGCCAAGGCAGCAATGAAGGCATTAGCATCACTCTAAGAAGAATTAGTGTCAGAGAAGTTTTTCTTCTTCTTCTTTTTCTCCTCTTTACAATCTTTTCTGATGTGTCCTTTCTATGCACAATTCTAGCACTTCACCTTGGACTTTTTTCTAGGAGATTTTGATCTCCCTTCTGATTTGGACTTAGACTTTTTGTCCTTCTTCTTGTCTCTTTCCTCTGATCTACCTCGAATGGACAGGGCCTCTTTGGCCATCTCAGATGATTTCCTCTGGATCTCTTTAGATAACAGCAAGGCAACAACTGCTTCAGTTGTAAATGTAGTTGTTGTACTTCTAATAGCCATCACAAGATGATCCCATAAGTTAGGTAAGGAACATAACACAAGCATACAGCGGTCCTCTTCTTCTATTATTACACCTACAGAAGTCAATTGTGCAACAATTGTATTAAATGTGTTCAGATGGTCTGCTATAGATGCTCCTTCATCCATCTTCAAAGAGTACAACTTCTTTCTGAGGAAAAGTTTATTTACCAAGGACTTGCCCTGATAAATATCTCCCCACTTCTTCCACAAATCTTTGGCTAACTTCTCCTCATGGACGTTCAATAGAACAGAATCCACTAAACTTAATCTTATCAGTCCTCTGGCTTTACTATCTGCCAGGTCCCAATCTTCTTGCTTCATGGTTGAAGGTTTAAACCTAGACATAGCAACTCAAAGATCTCTGTCGACCAGCATATCTTCAGCCCTAAGCTTCCACAACTCAAAGTTTGTGCCGTTGAACTTATCAATGTCTATTTTTCCTAATGTACTCGCCATGTTATTTAACACAATAGATCGCTATAGAACTCCCACTCACAGAACTGACACAAAAAACCCAACCTACCGACAAGGATAACACAACTGGCCAGGCTCTGATACCACTTGTAAGGAAAGCATAGGTGCAAAATACAGCTTCCCTAATGTCAATTCAATGGGGATAATGCAGATATGTAATGTTTAATTCAAATATACATATGAACACACCAGAAAAATAGAATAAACATACAAGATCAATGCCAGATATATGTGGGAAAACCCTTTCGGGTAAAAAACCCACCACCATAGGAGATACAATCTTTATTTACAGTAAACTTAGATAATTACAATAAAGATCTCAGTTATCTTACTTAGGTATCGATTTTCAAATTATACTCAGTTCACACTTTCTGCACATTTACAGAATGAACCATATAATCAAATCTCTTCATCACTCATCAACGACATCACCAGATCTGTGTTTATTTCCAGTCTTCAAGAGCAAAACTATTTTTCTAACTTCTTCCCTAATTGTTCATTTTCAATTGATCCATCGTCGCTGCCTTCCAACCGTCACAACTATTCATATTCATGTGAGACGTTTAGTCCCACATTCACCAGTTCACGTTTGATATTCTGGTTTATATCCACAAATAGTCAGTAAGACTATTGTTGGCAATTTTGTTGCTGACGATGCCAGTCTATACCTCATCGGAAACACCTAAGCCATCAAAGACTGCTTCATTTCCTACACCGATGGTTCCTTATCACAATGATGTCCAAAGTTCTTCATCCTCCATTGGAATGACCTCTGCCATCAGATTGACATTTCAAGGCTGGGCCGATAAAGGTTCTCACGCCGATGCCCAACTACTCACCAACTTCCATCGGGATGATTATTCACATCAGAGCAACTACCAAGAGCTTGGCTGATGGCCAACCTTATGTCGATAAACATGTCATCAGTGAAACCATGCATATCGGCCATAGGCTTCTCACTCCCGTCGATAGGGAAAGTCTAGCCGATAGCTCACTACCCTCAGTAAGACCTTGCAGATTGGTGTAGGACTCTGAACTCCCGTCAATAGTGAAAGTCTTCCCGATGGTCACTACCATTGATGAAACACATGCCATTAGTAGAGCCCAACATGGATACACCAATATTGTTCAGTCAACCCGATGAATGAAGAACATGACATGAACGAAACCTACAATTAAATAAATGAGGTCCAAGTAGTAACTTGGGACATTAGGTCTCTTTAGTTACTTGATTCATTATGAATAAAGGGAATTAATATGAATGATTAATTATAGTTGTGATTGTTAACAAACAAAATTATTTATGTGAATTGATTATTACTAGGTTAATTTAAATAAATTTATGCCTACATAAGACATTGATACTATTTAGACTCATACTATAAGGTAAAAGTGTAAACATCAAAGGAAAGTGTGACCTACTTTCTAGAGTGACTCCCAAAACTTTATTGTTAGGCTATAAGGATGTGATTTAATGTAGATAATTGTATTGCAGAAATTTCAAGAGTTAGACATATAAATTTTATAATGTTAAGTGGTAAGATTTGATATCTCAAGTTCTTGAGATTGTTATATTACAAGGGCATGCACGTTAAATTGTGTTTGAGGTATGTCAACTTGATATAATTATTATTGTAGTTGTAATTCATTTACTTCGGCTATTTATGCCTCTAATGTATTGATTTTTGCTAAAGTGTGCAGGTATATACAATAGTCAATGGGAGTATGGGAGGATCATTAGGGCCCCTAATTACCTCACTTCATATTGTGAAGTAATATGGTTTTTGTTTTGTATCCCATTAAGTTGAATGTATCTTCTTGTGTGAGTTAAGTATTTAAAGAGTTTATGTTTTGTTTTGAAACCTTATTTCCATATGATGGTATGTTCGTGTGTTTCCATGTGTCAATAATTAGATGTAGGAATGCAACCCATATGAAAGTTTTTAAGCCATTTTTCTAGTGGGTAAAAAGGGAAATTTTGAGTTGTCATGCCATCTTTGGGCCCCTAACCCAAGTACCTATGGATAATGTACTTGGAGAAGGGTGTAGGAGGCATTTTTAAGGTTTCATGGAGTCTTTTTTTTTATTGGGATTTTATTTTTCTTTTGGGGGCTAGGGGAATTCTAACAGGGAGATTAGAAGGTAGCCAGGGGGAGGAATGGAAAAAAAGGAAGGATTCATGGAGAGAAATGGTGTTCAACTTCCTTTTGGTTGTGTTCTTTAGAAATGGTGCTTAACTTCCTCTTGGCTATGTTCTTTAGAAATGGTGTTCAACTTCCTCGTGGATGTGTTATTTACCTTGGGAGGTAAGCTCTTTTATTTCATTTTCTAGCTAGTTATATATTTTGTTTGTGTTGTAGTTGTGTAAACCTTAAAAAAATGCAGATTACTTGGGGTGTTTTATTGGGTGTGTTACTTTTCCTCCTTAGTATTGTGATTTATCTATGAGTTCCCAATATATGAGTGAGTTATGTATTCCCATGTGTATGTAAATGCTTGTTTGGGGTCCTAGTTGATCATGTTGGCTCATGGGATGGTGAGATCCATAAATGGCTTCATGAAGCCATAATGGTTGGGTGGAAAGCATTCCATCACCATTGATATTGTTCTTCTAGATGCTGGTTCAAGTGAATTATTTCTTTTGTTTGCTAGATTTTGGAGTTATATTCATTCATATTGAAGAAACTATGTAACTTGTAAGCTTGCTGAAATCTCCTTGTGAACAGAAATAATGCTCACTTTAGAGTTGTAATATATTGTAATGGTAGAATCATAGTTTTTGTTTAAATAAAATTAAAAAAAACATGAAGTTTGTAAAGAGAGTTGCACATAGTTTATTTATTTGCATGGGATCAAAAAGTTATACTCTTGTAAGTATGTTATGTGTGGCTGCAAAAGTAAATAAATAGTTTTTGAAACAGAGGTATATACAGGGATAAAGATAAAGAAATGATGTTAGCATCATGCCCAACACACACATTTTCATTTCTAAATTACTCTAATAGATACTAGATCATTTTAATGTCAATTTTCTTCTCATTTCTGGAAACTATTTCCGTATAACAGTGTTCAAATAAATTTGAGTTTCATTCCTTCCATGGTAATGTAGAAGAATAAGTAAACAAATCAGCGCAAATTCTTGTATGACCGAGAGCATATTTAGATGCAAATATGTGTAAGGAATACAAATAAGGTAGAAATAAATTAAATAATCCTTGGTTTCTATTTGAATACAACCCCTCAATCATGGAATTCAAAGAGACCCCATTCCCTAGTGCCCTGCTTGTAGAGTAGTGAAATTGGAAACCTCTATAAAAAAAAGTAAATGACTAAATAAAACTATTAAATGAGAATCTATTTCTTTTACCTATTAAGGAATACATATTTATGAAAAAAAAAAGGAAAAAAAGGAAATGTGTGAATGATTATTGTTTAAATATATATTAAAAAGGAGGAGCTATGACCCCTGTGAAGGTCATAGCCCTCCCTTAGGGAGGCCACATGCCCTCTATTGATGGGATCGACCCTTGTGAGTGGTTTTGGCCACCACAAGGTATAAACACCTTTCTTAGGGCACAGTTCTATGGTGGTCATGACCATCACAAGCCGCCTCTCCCTTTTGGTCTCCACTCAAACAGTAACACAAAAAAAAATAGAAGATAAATAAATAGATAGAAACCAACATTTTAATATCATAAAAATATATATACAAATAAATATTTTTTTCTCCTATGCTTGTCTCACTACCATTCCCTTGTTGTAACTTCCCCATCCAAGCTTGGCATTCATGGTTGTTGCACCGATGAATGGAAGGCATTGAAGAGCTTAAAAAACATAATGGGGAGTGTGAAACAAATTAGGATTTCTTATTTTATCATATTAAATGTAAGATTAGTTTGGGTCAAATAAATTAGGGCTCTCAAGTATATACATATAAAATTTGAATACATTAACTTTAGCCGTATAAATTCATAGTTTTAAATTAATGAAAGTTCTTTTACCATAGTGAATAATATATATCTTAGACTAGCTTTTATAAAAAGAGTTGGTAATAGTTTATAAACATATGGAAATAGAAGATTAAGATTTTAATATTACTTTTATAAACTACTCTTTGATATTATAGTATTACCATTATTATATTATTTTAATATCATAACAAATAACAAATAAATATGTGTATATTATTAATTCTTTGCTTATAAAAGATAAGAAATTTTTTTTTCTAAATTTGGGAATAGGTTATATATATATATATAAAGGTGAGGGAATAGCACACCTAGATCATGTAAAAATATTGTGGTTAGTAGTGTATTATCCTAAGTTCATTAAATATTGACATTTAGCATCATAAGGGAATTGATACATTGATCCACTTCTTATAGTATCATGTACTGTGTCGTACCTATTTGTATTTTTTATGATCCTTTATGTGTGATTTTAATTAATTTTTGTGTGATCTTTCAGACTAGAGAGAAGAATGCAAAAGGGGTTTTCAGTTTTCCTGTAGATGTGTTGCCAGAGCATACAATATATAGCATATAACCCAAACCCAGAAAATTTATAATAGATATAAAGAAACTATCGACTACCTAGATAGTAAAATGACCAATAATGAATTATTGTGACATACCCATGTTCAGATTTGTAACTTCATATTTCAGCTATTGCCAGACCAGCAAATCTGAAGTTTCAAACTCCAAGGAATAGAAAATATCATGCCTATATTAATAGAAGCAATACAAGAGGCCCTAGACGCCTTATACAATGCAAAATAGAAGCTGCCTGCAAAGAGAAATGAAGCCTAAAACTCTCAACTTCATGCCTGGATGTGTACGGCCATGGTTGTAAGTGTATATCAGCAACAAGAAGGTTTTACATAGCAGCAATAACTCACCTCAACCACAAAAAAAATCTACCTTTAAAACAATCCTTCCAATCTACACACATAAATCTCCATTAAATTGCAAAGGATGTATCAAGAATTGCATCAAACCTTCAATCCGTCAATTCCATTGAAGCACATTTGTGAACACTGAATATATCTACCATAGAAGGCACCATTTGTTGATCTTTCACACTTGTGGGATACCGCTACTTAGGGAGGTTTCCATCTCTAAGAGCCTCTGGTTTGAATCATCAAACCCTAGAGCCAAAGCTCCAAAACCCTAGCAAGGGAAATCTCAAAGAGAAGAAAATATTAAACCAAGCATATCCAAATGAGAGCACTTTTCCTCCTTTTATACTTTTCCAACTGGAAGTCTCTAAAATCCTCTTGCATATGGGATAAAACATGAGAAGGAAAATACATTTGAAAATATTATAATTCTCTTTAATTCTTTTCTCAACATCACCCTTAAAGTCCCCTCTTTTAAAGCAACATTAAGTTGTTGAGCCTAGGCACCAAGGTCCAATATTAAATAATAATGTTTAATTTATGGACTTTAAAACGGAGGCCAAGATGATGTCAGAAACCAATGATCTCTAGCTTGTTGGAAAGGTCTTGACAAGACCAATCCAACCCCACTCTCAAAATCTTGTTCCGGTGCCAATCCCGAACATACTAAAACTAGTAACGACCATAAGCAAACTGAGCCAACATAGAGGGTGCCAACTGGATCCACAAACCATCTGATAACTCCGAGATGAGTGCAATGTCTATGAGAGCCAATAGATGACTACCAAGTCGCACAAACAGTGCCAAACTACCACTTACTAAAAATAGCAGTGACCACCGGGGACCAAAGAGAACAAACCCAAAAAAACCTAGAAAGATTAATGACATGCAAGAACTTACTAAAAATAGTAAGTACAGACAAGTTGTCTAAAATCCCTCTAGAAAGTGTTAACCATCTCCATTGGATCACCCAAACACCCTGGTGACATTGAAATATTCCTCTGATTATGCTATCACCAACCCAGAAAGTCATCTTTGACTGAACTACAAGAGAACCCAAAAATTGGGACATTACATATCATAAGTTCGACATAGGATCTAAAACCATTTTTTTATTGAATTGATGCAGTTATGGGAATTGTGATATGATTAAGTCAGGTAGATGTGAACTATATAATATGTTGTATTAGGAAGATTTTAGTCATTCCTCCTAAAATCGTTAATCATAAAGTTTTTAATCTCCTTTCACTTAATGGAGCTATAAGGTTATAGGAGGTTGCAAGATTTATTTAATTTGTTTGAATTCCTTAGAACCACTAGTAATAGCATCACTATTTTTTTGCCTAATGTTGAGTTGTTAAGGACACAATACTTGGATGTATTTCTCAATTTAACAAAGGGAGATTAGTGTTAAGCTTACCCATCCTATAAGTCTCAAGGTGTACCCAAGATTATGAGACTAGTGAACTAACTAGTTATGTTTGGGTAGAGCTGATCTTTGCAATGACATGGAATTTAATGATGATTGATATCTCCTTAGGATCAAGTAAATTATTTCTTCATGCTATGTTTAGACTAGGGGTAATTTCACATATGAATCCTTCCATTATGGAAATGAATCTATCCTTGTTATATAGTAATATTTTCCTTCTTATATCCCCCACTCCTAATTAGAAATTAGGTCTATGTGCTTAGTTGTTCTTCTATTCTAGTGACTCATGCACTTGCTTATTTGGTTAGACACCTTAGTAAGTGGAGGTTTTAGCTTATACATCAATTGACAAACCTATGTCACCTCCAATGAAGGGTTTGAAGGGTGACATCTTGTGGGGTTGCTTTTCGTAGGAATCTGGTGCTTTGGTGTCACCCCTCCTTTAGGTATCTTCCATCATACGAATAGGTATCTCATGAGATTACTAACCATTTATGTCATTCTTCATTTGTATCCTTAGCTTGCACTTTACCCTTTCTTTACTCAATCTTTCAATTGGCATCAAGTGGTGCCCCACTTGGTAACAACATTGTGAACACTCTTGGTATCATCTTAGGTAATGTAGCCCTTTAAAAAAATAAGAGATTGCATTTTTCTTGTCTTTCCCATAGCAAATTTCTGGGCATGACAGATTACATGGTCATCCCCCTGCATTTGCTTTGTGTTACTCCTTGTTGGAAGTTATTAATCTTCTGTCAGAATAACAATTAATTCGCCTACCCCCATGTCAGACTTGGGATCTCCAAAATCTCTCCCCAGCACCATTTGCACCTGCCAGCAATAAATTTGGTAGGTAATTTTGAATTTGAAAGGCGATTTGAGCACCAGTTTTCTAGCAAGGAAAGAATGAGACAAAAGGAAGAATGGGATGGTCAAACAGATAGTGTTTTTGAAGCGAGAAGGAAAGCCTACAGTAGCAGAGGTGTAAGGGAACATTCTAGTAGAGAACAACATAGTAAGAGCATAATGAGAATATTACAGCAATTAGAAGTTTTTATGTGCAGCAGCATAGGGTACGCACAGGTAGCTTCAGTGATTGGGCATCTTAGAAAACAGAGCAATAGTTCTTCCATTAAATGTGAATGAGGTTTTGAATATAATTTTGAAGAGGAAAATATAATATATTATTGTTTCTTTCTATGTATTCATCTCTCTCTCTCTCTCTCTCTCTCTCTCTCCCTCTTATGTTTGTGTTTGTTTTATGCTATCCATATTATTGTAGCAATCTTTTCTGAACAACCATTAACATTCCCTATCTGCCAACAAGTGGTATCAGAGCCCTATTTCTCTGGGCAGTTTGAAACTTTTTGTGGGTGTTTTATATAAGCCCTAGTTTGTCTAAGCATTATTAGCCATCTCAAATTTGAGAAGCATGGTAGGTGGGGACAGCAAAGGATGGTAGTAGCCACCAAATTTTGATGGATAGAACTATGATATTTTGGCTAAGAAGATGAAGACAATATTGGTTGCTAATGACCTATGGGAGTTGGTCATCAATGGGTTCACAAACACCACAGACCTAACAGCTTATGCAGCCCTATCTAATGTACAAAGAAACTAGTTGAAGGAAACAAGAATGAAGGATGCAAAAGCCTTTAGTCTAATTAAGGTAGCCTTGACAGAGGCTATTTTCCCCCGCATTGCAGCAACGAACTACTCAAAACAGGCATGGGAAATATTGCAGAATAGTTACAAGGAAACTAATAAGGTGAGATTAGTCAAACTCCAACTATTTAGGGAAGATTTTGAGACCCTACAAATGAAGGAGAGTGAGTCTATTTCAGACTTTCACACTAGGGTTTCTACCATGATAAGTCAGCTGAGGATAAATGGAGAAACCATGGATGATCAAAGGATTGTTGAAAAAATCCTAAGGAGTCTACCTTCTAGATTTGACCCTATTGTCATAGCCATTAAAGAGACTAAGGGCTTATCCAAGATGATAGTGGATGAGTTGATGGACTCTCTACAAAGCCATGAGTAGTGGTTGAATAGATCCACTCCTTCCCTTAAGCAAGCCTTCAAGGCTCAAACCAATGCAAGAGGTAGGGGAAGAGAAAGAAATAGCAGAGGTAGAGGTCAAAGAGGTAGAGGAAGATGCAACTCCGGAAGAGGAGTTTCAAACAGCCAAGAAGAGGCAAGTAACTCACAGCCAAGCTATCAAGAAAAGAACAAGAACAATTCTAATTAGAGGTATGACAAAAGCAATGTTCAATGTTATTACTGTCATAAGTTTGGTCATTATGCTAGTGAGTGTAGAAAGAAATAACGTGATCATGGATGTCAAAATGCTAATGTAGCAAATGAGAACAAGTCTAAAAATGAAAAGCAGTCAAATTTTTTTATTGTGTGCAACCTTACTAAGAGGAGTAGTGATGAAGTATGGTATCTAGATAGTGGTTGTAGTAACCACATGAGTGGTAACAAAAACTTCTTTGCCTCCATAGATAGCAGCATCAAAACTGAAATAAAAATGAGAAACAATGAGCAAGTTCCTATCATGAGAAAAGGTACAGTCAACATTCAGTCCAAGAATGGTGAAAGAAGGGTGATCCAGGATGTTTATTGTGCCCCTGGCATAAAACATAACCTATTGAGAATTGGACAGATGGTCCAAAATGGTTATAAAATCCTGATGTAAAATAGAGAGTGCACAATATTTGACAAAGGAGGTAGTAAGAAAGTGATTACAACAGTGCAGATGACAAGAAATAGAATGTTTCCTCTTAGGATACACATAGAGTCTCCAGCGCCATCTCCAGCGCTATGTCTAGCATAGTTCCTAGCACTATCTTCGGTGCTCACAGCAGTGGGACATAAATTAGCCTTTAGGACAGTCATCAAAGACCCATCCAAATTGTGGCATTTAAGGTATGGGCACTTAAGTTTTTTTGGTTTGAGTTTATTGTCCAAGAAAGGCATGGTTAGAGGGCTACCAACCATTGTAGAGCCCGATGGAAAATGTGAAGCCTGCATTTTAGGAAAGCAGCATAGACAACCCTTTCAATCAGGGTATTCTAGGAGAGCAAAAGCACCATTGGAGTTGGTGTGCTCAGATTTGTGTGGTCCCATGAAAACCCACACCTTGGCTAGAAATACTTATTTTATGACATTCATAGATAATTACAGGAAAAAAATTTGGGTTTATTTTTTGAAGAACAAATTAGAAGCCTTTGAGAAATTCAAGTGGTTTAAGGCATTAGCTGAAAAGAAAAGTGGCCACTATATCAAAGCCCTAAGAACAGATAGAGGGGGAGAGTATATCTCTAAGGAATTTAAAATATTTTGCAGGAATGAAGGCATATAAAAATAGGTTACAACTAGGTATACTCCATAGCAAAATGGAGTGGCTGAAAGGAAAAATAGAACCATTCAAGAGATGGCAACAAGCATGCTAAAAGAAAAAGGACTATCACATGATTTTTGGGGTGAAGCTGTAGCAACAACAGTTTACCTATTGAATAGGTGTCCTACAAAGGCTATTTGTGATAGGATTCCAAAGGAGGCATGGACAAACTACAAATGGAGTGTTGAAAACCTACGAATCTTTGAGTGTGTGGCATATGCATTCATGCCTAAAGAGAAGAGGTAGAAATTTGATGATAGAGGTGAAAAATGTATCTTCATAGGCTATAGTGAAGAATCAAAAGCCTACAAACTATATAATCCCATCAGCAAAAGGGTTGTGATTAGTAGGGATGCTGAGTTCATTGAGAATGAAGCATGGGATGGAACGGTGGACAGCACCATGGGTATTTTAGTTACAATACCCCTTGAAGATGAAGAAGCTCCGAAGGACAACAATTGTGGAGGAACTACAGAGAGTAGTAGCTCAGGGAGAAACTACTATAGAGCATTGGAGAATAGTAGTTCTAGAGGTGTTTAGTAAAGCATCTCCAGAGGTGAACAATAGCACATCAGCTCTAGAGATTAGCAGCTCTGAGGGTCTGCAACTTCAGAGATTTGTATCTCTAGAGTTCAATAGAGAAGCAACTCCAGAGGTAATTTAGACCCTACACTTGCATCATTGATGCCACAGAGGACAAGGAGTGTGAAGGAAATTTATGACAGCACAAGGTATGCTGATCTGGATGAGAATTTGGATTTTGTATTATTTACTTGTAGTGATCCAATCCACTTTGAAGAAGTTGTGAAAGAAGAGAAATGGTGTAAATCCATGGATGAAGAGTTGGATGGCATAGAGAGGAATGACACATGGCAGCTAACTAATTTACCCAAGGGTAAACAAGTGATTAGAGTTAAGTGATTCTATAAGACCAACTCTACTATTGGAGGAAAGATTGAAAGACATAAGGCAAGGCTAGTTGTCAAAGGGTACAAACAACAGCCTGGAAGAGATTATGATGAGACATATGCACTAGTTACAAGGCTAGAAACAGTTCAGACAATCATAGCAATAGCAGTCCAACACAAGTGGAAGGTGTTTCAAATGGATGTGAAGTTAGCCTTCTTGAACGGAGTACTGAAAGAGGAAGTGTATGTGGAGCAGCCACCTGGCTATGAAGTCCCAGGGTAAGAAGACAAAGTATATAGGCTCTGTAAAGCCCTCTATGGGATGAAACAAGCACCTAGAGCATGGTACAACATAATAGACTCATATTTAGTGAGTAATGGCTTTAGCAAAAGCAACAGTGAGCCCACTCTTTACATCAAAGTAGCTGAAGGTAATATTTTGATTATTGTTTTGTATGTAGATGATCTGATTTTTACTAGCAATAGTGATCTTTTCATTGTTGATTTCAAGAGGCAATGAAGAATGAGATTGAGATGACAGACATAGGTTTGCTAAAGTATTTTCTTGACATTGAGGTCAAATAAATAGAGCATGGCATATTTATTTCACAAACTAACTATGCCAAACAGATTGTGAAGAGATTTAAAATGGAGAATAGTAAACTTGCCCCTACACCAACAGTTACAAGTCTAAAATTGAGTAAAGAGGACAACAACAAGTAAACCCAACCCTCTACAAGAGCATGGTTGGAAGCCTCATGTACTTGATAGCCACAAGGCCTGATTTGATGTATGTTGTAAGCCTGGTTTCTAGGTTCATGGAGAAGCCTAAGGACACACATTGGCAAGAAGGAAAGAGGATCGTAAGATATGTGAATGGCACAATAGGTTATGGCATCTTGTAAGGTGTTTCTAATGAGTTTAAGTTGGTTGGTTTCATGGACAGTGATTGGGTAGGTAATGTAGATGACTGGAAGAGCACATCCAGCTATGTATTTCACATGGGTTCAAGCATGATATCATGGGCATCTAAGAATTAGCCCATTGTCTCTCTCTCTCTCTATAGCAGAAGCTGAGTATGTTGTAGCAAATGTAGCAGCTTGTTAGACTATTTCATTGAGAAGGATCCTTGTAGACTTGAATGAGGAGCAAGAAGATGGTACAACCATTCATTGTGACAATGTTTCATCAATAGCCTTGACAAAGAATCCAGTCTTCCACGAACGAAGCAAGTACATTGAGATCCATTATCATTTTATAAAGGAGTTAGTAGAATGAGGAGAGATTGAGTTACAGTATTGCAGATCTAAGAAGCTGCTCATTGACATTTTTACAAAGACATTGCCAAAAGATTCTTTTAAATGCCTAAGAGACAAACTTGGCATTATTGACAGCTTCGAAGATGTGTAGCCCCAGAAAGAAGACATCTCTAGAGGTTCAGCTCCAGAAAGACAATAGCAGAGTTCTAGAGGTTCAACTTTGGAAGGTATGTGTAGCTCTGGACGTGCTCTAGAGATGTAGAAATAGAGCTCTGAAGAGTTAGGAAGTCAGCTCCGAAGATGGAGACTGAGTGCTCCAAAGATGTAGAGAAGAGCTCTAGAGATGATCAAGAATCATAGAAATAGCTACGGAGATCTACTCTAGAAAGGTAAATGCAAAGGTATAACTCTGGAGATTAGTTCTGGAAAGAAAATTGTTGAATGACATCTGACTTTAGATTAAGGGGGAGTGTTGGAAGTTATTAATCCTCTGTCAGAATAGCAATTAATTTGCCTGCCCCTGCGTCAGACTTGGGATCTCCAAAATCTCTCCCCACCACCATTTACACTTGCCAGCAATAAATTTGGTAGGTAATTTTGAATTTGAAAGGAGAATTGAGTGCCAATTTTTTGGCAAGGAAAGAATGAGACAAAATGAAGAATGAAACAGTTAGATAGATAGAGTTTTTGAAGGGAGAAGGAAAGTTTACAGTAGTAGAGGTGTAAGGGAATGTTCTAGCAGAGAACAACATAGTAAGAGCATAAGGAGAGTATTGCAGTAGTTAGAAGTTTTTTTGTGTAGCAGCACAGGGTATACATAGGCAGCTCTAGTGATTGGGTATCTCAAAAAATAGAGCAGCAACTTTGCCATTGAATGTGAATGAGGTTTTGACTGTAATTTTGAAGAGGAAAATATAATATATTATTATTTGTTTCTATGTATTCAGCTCACTCTCTCTCTCCCTCTTGTATTTGTGTTTGTTTTATGCTGTCCATATTGCTGTAGCAATCTTTTCTAGATAGCCATTAACCTCCCCTGTCTACCAACAATCCTCTCTATATTCTGCCTCCTTCCTTCTCAGGTGCCCAATGACTTTCCAAACCAACCCTCCACAATGACTTCCAACAAACTCCCGCTAACTTCCAAGTCATTGGCATTGCTTTCTTTGATTGCTAGAAAACAAAAATAGTTTAGGAAGTATTGTTACTATCTAAATATCAACAAGACATGATCTGAGGGCAAGGAACTCATTACAAAATAACAAAATAAAACTGACACATGATAACTATCATATTTTCCACAAGGCAAAGAAAAGACTAACTAAAAGATAGGAATGTGATGCTCCTACATCACTAGATTAGGAATTTGAAAACCTAGAGAAACAGAGGTGTCTAACTAATCTAATCAGGCAGCTAGGAAGGCTTTACAAAAACTAGTATGTAAAGTTAATTTGTTGTCAGCTAAATTAGACTCAGAGAATAATCCATGAACCGATTCTTGTGCCTCTTTTAAGAGTAATCACTAAAATTTTCAAAAGGAAAAATCTAAATCGATGGTGCTCAAGCTAGTCGCCACTTTCTGGACAACAAACAAAAGTTTTAGGAAATAGCAAAGGGTTAAAAGAAGTTTTACTACGATAAATTGTAGTAGAAGAAAATGGTCAAGCAAAATCACAGAGTGGCCACTTAAGGGTTTTTCCTTAAAGGCTTAAGAAAAACTTCAATCATGGCATAGAATTTAAAACATCAATATTCCTTTTATACATTTAAGATAGCATGGAATAAAGTGTAATGATCATCAATGCTTAAAGAAAATGCCATATAAACATGGCACAAATTGATCTAATTCATGGTGCAATAATAAAAGAATTAAAACAAATTGACTTAATCAAATCATTTGAGAATCTCCAAATTCAATTGGTAAAGAAGAGAAGATATCAATATGTAGATTATGTCAAGCATAGACAAAACACATGATCTATTTTCTAGAAAGGATCAGAAAGAAATCATTTCTAGAATACAATGAATCTAGGGTATTCTCCAAAATAATTAGTTGAAAACATTTCAAATCCTTCAGGCAAATACAAATGTGATAGCATAAACAAGACACAAAATGGTTAGTCGAATACCTCAAAAACACTGTCATCAGCAGCACCAAGCATGGAAGTATGGCATAATCTGAGACTTTATTTTTAGAATCAAGTGGGAAAGCCAACTAGATCCTTCTTCTTGAGTTGAGTTGCATATCAAGACAAACGCTACTACATTCTTAGGCGTAACCAAACTAGCTCCTCTAAAATAATCCCCAATATCATTTGGAGAAAGAGAAGAAAGTGAATCTCCCCTCAGTAAAATTAGAATTGATCTTTTTAAAACCAAACAAATGACTCTTCATATGGAAATAAAGAAAACATCCATTTCTTGGCCCATAATTAAAATTTAAAGAAAACTATTAAAAAAAATATGTAAACACATAATGACAATTATCCAGATATTAATTTCAAATAAAAGAAATTGATTAATTATTCCAAATTAAATATCAAAATTAATAAAATAGGTTTAGGTGGCCTTACATTTTTTCTCTTAGGTCTCTTAAAAGACTTTACCAGTATAGTGTAGTCTGATTCGATTGGGACACCTAGATAATGAAAAAGGGCCTCCACTAGAATAAACCCACCCACCCTGATCTTTTGGCACTGTTAGTTAGGTATAAATGTGAATCATGCCTAATGTATCTCTCTCACTATGTAGTCATCTTCATCATCTGTAAGGGCAAAAAGTTCGCTACTCCACAAACACTAGAACACACTGAGGGCACAACACATTCCCCATTCAAAATTTGCAGCCATGTGGCACTATAGGTTATTTGACATCGACCCTACACTGCCAGAAAATGTGTCTCTCTCCCTATGTATCTTTCTCTTCCTATCTACCTCATTCTTCTCTTTCCATAACCCATATAGAAGCTAAAATGAGGGTATACTAGACCTATAGACAATGAAATGTTGATAGGAAAATCATGTTAAACATATAGAAGGTGAAATGATGGTAAGAAAATAATGTGATTTATCATAGAAGGTGAAATGATGATATAATGTCACACATATCATCTAGGACTCTCGGTCTCTTCCTAAGTAAATATACAATGTAAATCATATGTCTAAGGTGAGATGAAAATAAATAAATGATGTCAGACATATACAAGGTGAAATTAGGATACATTATACATAAACAAGGTGAAATGATGATAAATAATTGATGTCAAACATGTAGACGTGAAGAAAATGAGGATATACAAAGTATGTAGACCATATAGAAGGTGAAATGAGGATATCTAAATGATGCCAAATATAAATCTCTCTCCTTATGTCTCTCTCTTTCTCTCTTCCTCTCTACTTCACTTTTCTATTTCCATAAACCATTTAGAAGCTGAAATGAGGGCATACTAGACCTATAGATGATGAAATGATGATAGGAAAATCATGTTAAACATATAGAAGGTGAAATGAGGGCATGAAAATAATGTCAAACATATAGAAGGTCAAATGAGGATACATTATACATGTAGAAGATGAAATGAGGATACATTATACATATAGAAAGTAAAATGAGGATACATTATACATATAGAAGGTGAAATGATGATAAGCAAATCATGTCAAACATGTGGACCTATGAAATGCGGATATGCAAAGCATGGAGACCATATAGAAGGTGAAATGAGGACATGTGAATCATGCCAAATGTGTCTCTCTCCCTATGTCTCTTTGTCTTCCTCTCTACCTCATTAGATGTTCTTTTCATAACCCATATAGAAGGTGAAATGAGGGTATCCTAGACCTATACATCATGAAATGAGGATATGATATTAAAACATGGAGTATATGATATTGAAACATATATCCATTTAAGATGTACACCTATTTACATTTCCAAATGAAACTACTGTTGAATTTTGGTTGTGGATGACATTTCTTTGCATAAACTAGATAACAAAGTTGGTAAACACATAAACATGTCTTTGGTCATTAACACAAATATAACTATCATTGATTTAATGAAAAGCATCATAATTTTTGTCACTTTTAACATGTATCCTGCATGTTTAACATGTAAGATGATAAATTATCAATGATTATCATATCAAATCTAGTAGTTTCTATATCAAGTCTAGTAGTTTCAATATCATGATTATTATGAGATGTATACAAAAAAAGTCTAGTACAACAAATTATATGTTAACTAACACTAAGAATCCATGTAATAATTAAGCATAAACAAATTTTGAACAAGTATGTACTAATTTAGCATAAATTAAAATGAAATGTAAAAATAGATTTCATATGATTGCAATCATGCTTCTTTTTTATTAATTCTTACTAATTAGGTATTCATATAGAAATATATAGTAACTCATGTAACATCTACATATGTGCAAATATTTTTTTTTATGCTAGTAATAAGATAGTCATCAGTATGAAAACAACAAGAAGGTCTTCTTAATGGTGTTTGGACAATACATTATCATTTGAAGGAAAAAAGGTGACATGCCATTCAAAGAAAATCCTATATCTAACTAAAACTACAATCATGTGACAATTAAGATCAAATTATGTATTGAGGTACGAAACTACATATATCATCTTTCTATGAAGAAAAAAAATCAAATATAACAAGAAATCAATTTATAACATATTATTGATCATAACTCAACCATTCTAAAGTGATTATACATTAAAATTTGAAGTTTAAAAGTAGGAATACATGCACATAAAAAATTTTAATTATATTGTATATCAAGGGTGTGTGTGTGTGTGTGTGTGTGTGTGTGTGTGTGTGTGTGTGTGTGTGTGTGTGTGTGTGTGTGTGTTGCAAGTGTCTGCCTAATCGGTGTTGTCATTGATGTCAACATATCCTTGTTTTCATTGGTCTCAACTATATCCTATGTTGTTACTTGTTTAGAAGCCTTACATGTTGAGGATAATGAGAAAATTTGCTCCTCCAGAAGAAATGGAGAGTTGTAGTGAATTACAGTGAAGACAATGTATTGCATACCAAAGAACAGTCCAAAAGATTGCTCTGTATTTATTGTATATTGAAGATCTTTGTCTATGGATTGGAAATTATTTAGAGGCATGTGTAAAGATGCTAAATCCTGAATTTGAGGCTCCGATATGAAGAATAGAGTAAGTTACATTCACAAGAATAAAACCTACTTTTTCTAATTATTCACTAGTGACAGGGAGAAAGTATTCTACTCTGCATTCCTCTGCATTGAAGTATTTTTCTTTGTGGTTCTAGAGGAAAGTTTGGGATGATAATAAGTGGCTACAACTCCACTGGTTCATGATTTGGTGGTCTGTAAGCTATCTTTCTTTTATGACAGGCAAAGACAGTAAAATTCATAAGCTCCAGTATGAAGAATCTCATGGATAAGTTTGTTAGAATTTGTGTGGTTGCTCCTGATGATTACAATGTGCTTGTGGATGCCTCTTGATCATGTTCCTACCTTTGCATTGATCCATAAGGAGTATTTTTTCTCAAAATTGAAGATTGTTCCCAGACAAGGTAGTGTGTAACCAGTCTTAGTCAACTTGGTTAATTCCAGTAATTGTAGAGATCTCTTGATGATTGCAAAATCATGTTGTAGTGTGGAAAATCATGTTTGAGTCCTAGCTAAGGCATGGCGTGATCCACATTCATCATTGCTAGACTTCCTTAGCTTAATTTTTGCATTAGGTCAAGACCTATTTTGTAAATGTTTGTAATGTCAACCTTAGAGATTGTTCCAATGGTTGATGAATGTAATGCCAACCTTGATGTACATTCCAAGGTTGATGAATGATATATATACTTATAATTGAGTCATGGAAAATGTGAGCTTGATGGAAAAGATGTGACGATAAGTAAAATAATGAGTAGATAAGGAAGAGCAAGGCAGAGCAGAGCAGAGGAACTATTGTACTCAAATGTAGTTATCTCAAATTTGAAAAGGATGATGATTTTGGTAGTGAGCCGCTAGTAGGGTTTAACAACCCTCAGGGTTTAGCATCCCTTATTGTAATCTTGCTAGGTTTAGGGTTGAGGTAGTGAACCTGCTAGACCTAGTTTTTCTTCATTGCATTGAGCTAGCGTGTTCTAGGCCCATGGAGTGACAGAGCCTGAACATCATTATTTCAAGATCTTAATATACATATTGAGAGTTAATCCTCTCCATGGTTCTTCCCCAAGATTGGGGTATTCCACGTAAAAATCTAGTGTCTCATGTGTTTATTTTACAAATGTGTTTGAGCTTTTGATTTATGCTTTCATGATTTAATCATAAAAATGATTGGCAAATAATTGAATGTTTTAAGTGCAAAAATTGTTAAAGTTTTGAGACAACTGATTCACCCCCGCCCTCTTAGTTATCGAGAGTATTTCAACAATTGGTATCAGATCAAAGTACCACAGAAGAAAGGTTAACCACTTGAGGTTGATCCAAGATGTCATATAAAAAGGAAATTTTGTGGTTCGATGGGACAAACTACTCCATCTAGAAAATTCACATGAAAACCCATCTCCTCTATTTGGGTTATAGTGTTTGGAAAATAACTGAAGACAAGTATGAAATTTTGAAGAATGGTCCACAAACTAAAGATGAGATCAAGCAATTTGAGTTGAACATAAAAGCCAAAGATGCCTTGGTAAGTGCCCTATCCAATATCAAAGTAACAAGGGTTATGGAACTGGAAACTACTCATGAAATATGGCAAAAGCTAAAGAATCTATATGAAGAAGATGATTCTGTGAAGTGCACCAAGTTACAAAGTTTAAAGGCAAAATATGAATGTTTAAAGATGAATGAAGATGAAAACATAACATCCTTCATGCAAGAGATCAACGAGCTTGTGAACAATATTAGAAGTGTGAGAGGGAAAATTGAAGGCATTGAAATTATGAACATAGTTCTTAGATCACTACCTAAATCGTATGGTCATAAAGTGGCCACAATTGAGGAAATAATGACTGTAACAAAGATTACAAAAGATCAGATTCTTGGGAAATTGACAATGTTTGAAATAAGAGAACTTAGTGATTCCCTTCTAAAGATAGAGATTGCTTTCAAAGCTAGCACTTCAAAAAGAACCCTCAAATCTGACAAGTACAAGGTGCAACCAGATTATCATCTTGAAGAACTTGAAGCCAACTTTGTTAACAATCTACCCAAAGGTACTAGTAAGTACAAAGGCAAATTACCTTTTAAATGTTTTAGTTGTCGTAAAGTTGGTCATTATGCTTCTATATATCCCACAAGAGTTCCTAGGACAAGACCTGATAGACCTAAGATTCTAAAGAAATGTTACTATGTTGAATATCTTGATGATGATGAAGGAGTATCAGATGGTGATCTAGATAATGCCATTACCTCTGATAATGAGTGCTTGTTTATTTCTATTAAAGAACTTGTATCTACTAATCCTACTAGTTGTGTGAAGGAAGAAAAACCAGTGGAAAGTGCATTAGCTATTCAGGTTGTTGAAGATAAAGATGAATGGGTTATTGATAATGGATGCTGTCATCACATGACTGGTGACAAAAGTAAGTTTGTAAGTCTGGAAAGATATGATGGAGGACTTATTAGATTTGGAGATGACACAACTAGTAAGATTTGTGGAAAAGGATCCATTTCTTTTGATGGCAAGCACAACACTAAAGATGTTTTGTATGTGAAAGGATTAAAACACAATCTCTTGAGTGTTGGTCAAATTTGCAACAAGGGTTATGACTTGAGATTCAAGGACAATGGATGCAATATCATGGAAAGCTCCAGAACAGTGATTACAACTGGTAAAAAGACTAAAGGCAACATCTATCATCTAAAAGGAAATAATAACTATGGCTTGTTGGATCAAGTTGATGAAAGCTAGCTATGGCACAGAAGGATGTGTTGCATCAATTTTGACAATATTGTGAAGATAAGTTCCACCTAGGCTGTAAGAGATTTGCCCAAACTTGTGAATCTTTCTAATACATTGTGCAAGGAGTGCTAATTTGGAAAATAGACAAGAACAAGCTTCAAGAGAAAGGACTAATCTATTGGAGGTCTGCTAGAATTAGTGCATACAGATCTTTGTGGGCCTACTAGAGTAAGAAGTCTACAAGGAGATAGGTATTTTATATTGTTGATTGATGATTACTCTAGAATTACTTAGGTTACCTTCTTAAAGGAAAAAGTAGAAGCCCTAGAAAATTTCAAAGGATTCAAGGCAATGGTTGACAATGAGATAGATTTAAAAATCAACTGCTTGAGGTTTGATAGAGGTGGAGAGTTTACATCAAATGAATTTAATTTGTTCTATGAGGATTAAGGGATAAAAAGATAACTATCTACACCTAGGATTCCACAACAAAATGGAGTAGTGGAAAGGAAGAACATGACAATTCAAGAGGCTACTAGAACAATGATGAAGGAAGATGACCTACTGGAAGTATATTGGAGAGATGTAATTCACACTACTGTATACATTCTATATAGAGTTCAAGTCAAAGGTAATAGTTCAAAGACTCCTTATGAATTGTGGCATGGTAAAGTTCCTACTATGAAATACTTCAAAGTTTTTGGTAGTAAATGTTATATTAGAAGAGTTGAAGATTTAGGTAAGTTTGATACAAGATGTGATGAAGGTATCTTCCTTGGATACTCCACCAAGAGCAAAGCCTATCGGTGCTACAATAATAGGTTCAAGAAGATCACTGAAAGTGCAAATGTCAAAGTTGATGAAAGAAAGGAAAAGGTATCAAGTGGATATGAATCAAATGAACCAGATACTTCTCTAAACAAAGAAATAGTACAACAAGAAGATAGTTTAGATGAAGAGGAACAAGCTCCAGAAATTGTCACCAAGACACCAAGGTATGTAAAACTAAATCATTCTAAAGATCAAATCATAGGAGATAAGAGAAAAGGAATTATGACTAGAAGAAGAACTACATAAGAGCAAGTAAATTTCTGTTTGATTTCCAACATTGAACCTAAGACTATAAATGAAGCTTACAATGATGAGAATTGGATAAAGGCTATGAAAGAAGAACTAATGTAGATAGAGAAGAATCTGACCTAGGATCTTATTCCCAGACTAGCAGATAAAAATGTAATTGGTACCAAATGTGTCTTCATAAATAAGATGAATGAGAATGGTGATGTGGTAAGAAACAAAACAAGATTAGTATGCAAAGGATACTCTCAAGTTGAAGGGATAGATTTGGAGGAAAGATCTGCACTTGTGGCAAGAATTGAGGCAATAAGAATGTTCTTAGCATTTGCAACCTACAAAGATTTCAAGGTATATCAAATGGATGTGAATTCTACATTCTTGAATGGAGACTTGGAAGAAGAAGTCTATATTGAACAACTGGAAGGATTCCACTCATCTGATCAGAGTGACATGGTATGCAGATTTAAGAATGTTTTGTATGGACTAAAACAAGCCCCCAGGGCCTAGTATGCGAGATTAGAAACATTTGATACAATTAGGGTATAGTAAGGGTACTACTGATAGCAATCTCTATTTTAAGATCAATGATGAACAAATCCTAATTGTTGCAATCTTTGTAGATGACATTACCTTTAGAGGCAATGAAGGTATGTGCATGATTTTTGTTGGGGAAATGCAAAATGAATTTGAAATGTCAATGTTTGGTGAGATGAATTTCTTTTTAGGTTTGCAAATTAATCAATTAGATAAAGGTATCTTCATTTCTCAATCTAAGTATATGAAAGAGTTATTAAAGAAGTTTGGGATGGATGACTCTAAACTGGTAAACACTCCCATGGTAACTCATTGTAAGTTAAGAAAAAATGATGACTCACCTATGGAAGATTAGAAAAGATATAGATCTATGATTGGACGATTACTTTATCTGACCCAAACCAGACCTGACATACTGCATGCAGTTTGTCTTGTGGCAAGATTTCAAGTAGAACCTAAATAATCACATGTGATGGTAGTCAAGAGAATACTAAGATATTTAAAAGGCAAAATAGATTATGGATTATGGCATCTAAAAGATAATAATTTCACTCTTAGTACATACACAGATGCAGATTGGGCCAGAGATGTGGATGACATGAAAAGTACAAGTGGAGGTGCATTCTTCTTGGGAAAAAGGCTAGTATCCTAGTTAAGAAAGAAACAAGACTCAATATCTATATCTACTGTAGAAGTAGAGTATATTGCAGCAGCATACAGTTTCACTCAAGTGTTATGGATGAAGCAGACATTGAAGGACATCAGAGTTGTGTATGAAGATCCAATTGCAATCTTTTGTGACAACACAAGTGCCATAAACATATCAAATAATCTAGTAATGCATTCAAGGACAAAGCATATATCCATAAGATATCACTTTCTGATGGAAAAAGTGATAGAGAATGAAGTCAAGTTGGAGTATGTATCTACAAAAGATCAGATTGCAAATATGTTTATGAAGCCTCTACCTAAGCATACTTCTGAGTATCTCAGAGAAAAGTTAGGGTTTATCATCCCTCATGCTCTAAACTAAGATGCCCATGAGTGCATCGGTCCAGTGGTGCTCATAGTTCTACATCTAGATCCAGATTGATGATTGTTTGGGCTACTTCTCATGGAGAGTAGTAAAATGAAGAGAGTTTAGTTCAAAACAGCAGAGTGCAAGTATGTGCCATTTTCCATTGATGTTAAAGGGGGAGAGAAATCATGTGAAAAATAGAAATCATGTGAAAAACTCAGAGAGAAAGGAATACAAATGTGTAAGAAGATAGAGGAAGAATCTTGTCTTGATGGTAGTTATAGTTTTTCACATCATATGTTTCCATCAATGATAAATGGGGAGATTGTTGCAAGTGTGTGCCTGATCAGTGTTGTCACTAATGTCAACATATCCTTGTTGTCATTGGTGTCAACTGTATCCTATGTTGTTACTTGTTTAGAAGCCTTGAATGTTGATGGTATTGTTAGGTCTCAAAAATGCAAGTTACTAATCCTAAGAGGATGCCAGGCTCTATATTTGGATTTGCAACGTTTTTGAACTAACTTGACGAAATCAACCTTCAAGGTTTGATGATTTCCTACACTTTAGGTCCTGCTACACCTAGGTGGGTGAACCTTGAAATATTAAAGCAGTCTGAGTGTGGATGAATGGACTAACTAGGTCTATCTACAATGGCATAGGATATAGGATAGATGACAAAGCTGACTAATTAATTCTATATGTAATGTTTAATAAGTGATTGGCAGAAATTGTATAAGCAATATCAAAAAAGGTTTTAATTAATGAGTTGAATGAGACCAGTGCCTTGTTGGGTAACAGAGTCAATTTGAAGGACTAGGAACAGTAGTTTCTAAATGGTAATAATTCTAGATATTTGGCACAGTTCTGGTTTATAGCTTGTATAAACGTGCAAGTAAATGACTGACAGACTCTTCTTGATAATCCAACCAAATAAAATCAGATATCTTATAATTCACCAGAAGGTACTTTAATCCTTACTTGAAGGAACCAAATGAAATGAAAAGACAAGATTAACAGATAATATTTTACTGGAGACAGTGTGTCAATCCTAATTATATGGCTCTACTTAGTAATCCCAACTTACTACTTCCAGGCTACTGTGAATAAATCAGAAGGGTTTAATTCCTTAGGATGGACACCAACCGAATTAATCACACAGATACAGCGAATGTGTATTGACAGATTAAATATATACTTGATATCTTAATCTGAATAACAGGGAAATGCAGAAATGGAGACAGCCACACGATTGAATAATTTCAACAAATAACTGATACCAAAGTAGAAATACTGAATCAGAGAACTTCAAATTTCTTCCTCAAAATAAAATATGCAACACGGTCATTTTGGAATATTATGTATATGTATATATGAATACTTCTACTGCTGATGATTTTTCAGCATAGATTGTTTGAACTTATATAGATATTTTCATGAAGAGATACAACTCTTCAATAAGTCTCTTGGGATTTTAACCAATACAAACAATAATTACATAAGCTTAATTAGGCTCTGTTTAGCCATAAATAGACTTTTGTCAGATGATCTAAGTACTCCTGCGCACGGTGAGAATCAGTAAGCTCGACTGCACTCCTGGTGATTATATCAAGGGTGACCATTTCCTCCAGTTGTTTGCAAACTTCTGTAGATACAGAGGCTTTATCTTTTAGAGCTCCTGTGGCTTTGTGCAATATAACTTGACAATCAACAGTCCACTCTTCTTTGCTCTTTACCTCTCCATTATCTTTGAATATCCTGGGCACCCCTGCATCTGATGCATCAGTCCCTTCCTTAGCATCAGCTTTGAGTTTATCATAATAATTTTGGTGCCATTTAAACAATGCTCTTGCATCAGAGATATCTGTGCTATCAGTGGCACCTCTATTTTGCAACTCGATCATCTTTTCTTGTATCCTCTGATCAAGCCTTTCATGTTCTTTGACTGCTTTATGATTTTTCGAGTAGTTATCCCAAAACTGGTTTAACCACCGTACCATGTTTGCATACCTGCTCTGCAGTATTGTAACAAATGCATCTATTTGAATTTGTTTGGCTTGATCATGGGATATCTCTTGACTACTTTGTGAGCTCTCACCTTGAGTTATTCTCTTCGTAGATTGGCCAAAGGTGCTCTTAACAGCATCCTTCAAGTAGTCATTCTCTTTTGTTAATCTTTCACAATTCAGCTTATAAGCATCTCTTTCCTTGATTAACATCTGAGCTTGTGCTTTATTCAACTTTGCAACATTGATACCAATGTCTGCAGTAATTATGGGGTCAGTTTCACCTGCTCTGAAAGTCATAACATGGCCAAAAGTTTTTTCAGTGTCTATGATGGCCGTCTTCTTATGGGGAGGATACAATGCCCATATCATCAAAGAATTTTCATCATTATTGTATCTCGTTCCCATATAGACTTCATTAACTCCTTCTGGAGTAAGCTTATACTTATCATCAGCATTATTCAAAAAACTATCAAAAACCAGAGCAGAATTTAAATCCAAACCGGGAAAAATCATAACCCCTGCATCTTTAAGCAGCTGTCTGCCTCTGCTTGGTGTCATGTCCTGCATTTCCTTGTCCACTGTCTCCTTTAACATCTCTAATAACTGTTTTTCATTGTCAGCAGAAACATTATCTACTGACTCTCTAATTTCTTTTCTCTTGTATTTATACAGGAATGATTTAAATTCCTTCGAATGAATGAATGTATCATCTGACACAAAAGAATCATAAGCCTTTTGGCGTGGATCTTCATCAGCAGACCCCTCCTCATCATGTATCACAACTGGAGGCTGATATTGTTGCATTTTTCTTTTAGACATTTCTATTGTCTTATCTTGTGGTTGTTCAGTCAATTCTTCCTCTTCAGAGGATACCACTTCAACTTCTGCCAACTGCTTTTTCTTTTCATTCAAATCTCTGTTATATTTCTCCACCACCAAGTCGACTTCAGCCTCTTCCAAATTTCTAATGACATCATCATGTGGATAATGTATGTGCATGTATCCACTGAGATTTTGTTTTCTTCTTGCATAGTCAATGAAACCCTCAGGATCAAACCCTTTCCTCACCTCAGCAGTCACCATATTATAATGCATTAGTTTATCCAAAATGAGATTGTATCCTTCTTTTGAAACCACAGTAAAATCTCCAAAACACAAAGTACTGGGCATGAATGATTGCTTATCATGCGAACTTAGATGCATGACATTTGAACAATGCATTTGCCTAATTATTTCCAAATATGCAATTTTGTCAGGGACAGTTTTAGGCAATATAAATGGAGCATCCTCAAAACCATACACTCTGATCATAGTAGCATCCTCAAAACAATACCAATCTCCCCAATTATGAGTGACAGTAGGGGGGCCACCAAAATATTTTGGTCTGAGGAATCTTTTTATTTCATTTGAAATTGAATATTCACAGGGGTGGTTGAAATACCTATATAGCACTTTAACACAATGCTCTTCAAATTGAGCATAGCTGGAGTTAGCATACCTGCTATCCCAGATTCTGGTCCACATTTGTACAGGTATCTTCTCCCCTTTCTTATCCGCAGCAACAACTTGAAACTCATTTGGCCACAATCCTACTTCCTGGCCATAGTATAAGACCATATGCATGAGCATCGAGTAATGCTCAAAAGAGCATGCTGGAGCATTGTTTCTTATTGCAGATAGACCAGAGTCTATTCTAGTAGCAACGTAAGAGGCATAATCAAATTGTCTGGCATTGTGACATTGAATATCAGAGGTTATGACCATTAGAGGAATAGTCATAAACTCAGGGACCTCTGAGCCAAGGACTTGGCCTACAGAATAGTAAGTATATTGAATGTATGGTTCAAAAATGGACACATGAAAGGGAGGGCCATCATTCTCAGTCAAGGGTATCACTTCTCCTTCAATCCTGGGTCTATGAATGGGTAACCTCCATCCATTGTAGGTTGTATCCATTCTCCAGTATTCTTTATCCAAATCTTCATAAACAATAGGGACAGTGCACAAATCATCCAAATCATACACCTCACAAATAGCATTTTTCGATAGGTGTACAATTGGTTCTTCTTGAGGGTTGCAGATAGCTTTCAGGCCCGAATTGTAATGCCTGGCTAACAGTTGCAGGAGTTCTACATTCAAGAATACATTAGGTACAACCAGTTTGCCTAAATTCATGTGCCATGGGTTTGACACAGGAGCATTTCTAAATCTTCTATTGTAGTGGAATCTGAAGAGTTCATATCCCCTAATTGGGGTCCAAATATCTCCCAGGCACTTATGTTTGTCTTCCAATTTCTCTACTTCTGCCCTGAGTTGGGCAGACCTCCTGGCCTTGGGAGTTGACCCAGGCAACTGATCAATCAAGTCCTGATTTAGTTTTCTGTCTTTGACTTTTTCTTCAGGGGTTTGATCAGTTTTTTGCTTCTTTGGTTTACTGGTTTCCCCTTGTGATTTTCTTCCTTTCCCTTTCCCCGGAGTTTCCATTTTTGAAAAATTTGGCAGGAAATTCAAATACAGGCAATATAGTGGTTTGCGTATGTGTACCTGTCGCTCGACGGCTAGAATTGGAAGCCTTTGCTTTTGCCCTGAGAATTCTTCTGTATTCTGCTCTCGGACGGTTTTTTGCAATTGTAATGATCGTATGAACTTCGTAGCCGTTTTGTATTAATTATCTGGTCAATTCAATGTTCATCGCTGTGAAGTGTCACATCGCCATAACTCTTCTTATCGGCGTGATTTTGAAATGTCTGGGCGACCTCAACGTTTTTTTATGGCGCGGACAGTCAATCGGCGTGACCCCTCAATTGTATCCCCGACGCCATGTAGTATCATATTTCAAGTGGGTGCGACCATCGGCATGATTTCCTTCATCGCCAAGGGTTTTAGATCTCTCCGCGATATGGCAAGTCCCACCGATATGCTTTGCTTATCAGGAAGATTGAGACCATGGGGATACTAAAATTATGTTTCCCCGATCTTTATTGTCTTACCGATAGTCTCTTCATGTATGAACTTTTATCTTTATCGGAATGACATTCTCTATCGGGATAGCTTTCTCAAGATATCCCGATCCAAATCATCTCCCCGATGCCCTTTATCACATCCTTCATCGGGCAAAGTTTAGTAAAGTGTCACCGATATCTTTTGATCGCCGTGACTTATGAATCGGCAAGACTTGTTTCTTTTGTTCCGATATGTCAAGTTATCCCGATGAAGATGCATCGCTGTGAGTCTTGCCGATAACTTTCTTATCGCCAAGACTCTTGATCATCGGAGGCTTACTTGTTTTCTATTCCGATGGTTCATTTCTCACCGATGACTATTGATTTGTTACCCTCGCATGCTGTTCGGTGAAACTTTTGCCAAAAGTGCTTCATCGGTATGATACATACCGTCAGGGCAGCTTCTAAAAGATCATCCGATAGATATTTGTCATACCGATCGGCATGACTACTTGCCTTTCTTGCCGATGTAAAGTCATCGGTGTTGCTTACTCCATCGGTGAGCTCCATAATTATTCTTCCGATCTCTATTTTCACGCCGATGGTTGTTTTCAAACAATTCCTTGTGTATCGGTGTAAGCCACACAACCTCTTGCCGATGGATTGATTTTGATGAAATTTGACACTGCTCATCCCTAGACAAAAATTTTATATCATGGTCCTTTTGGGATATTCCTCAGAGTTTATTCAAATATGATGGAGTAAGGAAATAGTAAAATTTTCAAAATTTTACTGTGCTAATAGTGGCTCTATCTGGGATGTATACTCCCTGTGGGTATACAAGGATCCAGATCTCCTGGGGAAGTAGACCACATCTTTTATTATTTTGGGGTGAGGTTTTATGAAACTGGAAAAAGGAAAGGAACAAATGATGGGGAGCGGGAATGATTCCTAGGCTACTGTGCATGGAATAAGATATTTTTGAGAATTATTTGAATGTTGTCCATGCACTGGCAACACTCAATTCTCTTTGTACATGTTTATGAAAAGAACTGCTTCAAGTATTGCCCATGTACTGGCAATTCCTGCTCCTCTCCTGACATATTCTGTACATAGTAAGAATCATCACCTCCCTTGCCAGTGATAACAAAAGGACCCAACCACAGGGCTTCAAATTTTCCATGTTTTCCTTTGTCTTGACATCTTGCATTCCACATTAGTACCAGATCATTTATTTCAAACTTTCTTTCTTTGGTCTTTTTGTCAAAGAGATATTTTACCTGTGATTGTAATTTAATGTTCTGTTTCTGAGCCATTCTTCTTGTTTCATCAAGCTCTGCCAATTGTTCCAACCTTTCCTCCATTGGTTCAGGGATATTCAAGTCTTCTTGGAGAATGAATTTGTATACTGGTATAAGATTTTCTAATGGTAATCTTGCTTGGGTTCCATATACCAATTCATAAGGGGATCTCCCAATTGCCCTTTTTATAGTAATCCTGTCAGCCCATACTGCCATTCTTAATTTTGAATCCCAAGCCTTCTTATTTCTATCCAACATTCTTTTTATGATTTTCAACAGACTCTTATTACTTGATTCAGCTTGTCCATTGGCCTGTGGATGGTAAGGAGCAGCATAAGAAACAGTGATACCATGTGTGCTGCAAAAACCTTTGAATTCATCAGATCTAAAGCACATCCCATTATCAGTAATCAGTCTTACAGGAGTACCAAATCTACATATAATGTTATCCATTAGAAAATTGATCACAACTTTACTAGTAGCCTGTCTAGTTGGGATTGCTTCCACCCATTTTGTAAAGTAATCAGTAGCTACTAAAATCCATCGGTGCCCCCCACTTGATTTCTCTGAAATTTCACCTATAAAATCAATACCCCACTGATAGAATGGAGCCTCAACTTGCATAGGTTTTAAAGGTAGTGCTCCATGATACTTTAACTTCCCTGAGAACTTTTGGCATGCTTCACATTTTCTAGTGTACTGGTACGAATCGTTAAAGACTTTAGGCCAATAGTACCCTGCCCTCAAAATTTTGTGGGCTGTGGTTTTTGCTGAGAAATGTCCTCCGCACATGCCTTCATGCAATTCCTTCATAATATGTTTTGATTGATATTCATCCAAACATAATAGTAGAACCCCATCTCTATTTTTCCAATAGAGATCTCCACCAATGAGTACATATTTTGAAGCTTGTAGTTTGAGTGTCCTTCTTTTGTTATCATCATATCCTTCAGGACTCTTCATATGTGTTAGATAATATACTATATCAGTATACCATGGAGTACGTTCAATACTGGTACTTGCATCAACATTACATATATGGGAAGCTTCTAGATTATTGTCAGTCATCAATTTGGCAAGACCCTGTCCTCTTACTAATTTAGTGATTTGGATTTCAATGTTGAATTCCTGAATCCTATTGATCCACCTACATCTCCTACCGGTGACCTCAGTTTGGATCAGTACATCCTTGACTGCAGCATTAGGAACATATGCTATGATTTTAGCCCCTACCAAATATGGTCTAAAGTTTTTTACTTCTTTTACCAATGCATATGCCTGTTTTTCAATAATGTCATACTTTAACTCTGCATTCTGAAGGGACTTGCTAAAGAAAGAGATTGGCTATTCATATCCATCATTGTTTTTCTGCAACAACACTGCTGCCACTGTATGATAGGAAGCAAATGAAAAAAGTTGGAAAGGTTTGCCGAAGTCAGGGGATATTAAGACTGGAGCTTGTTTGATGGCCTCCTTAATGTTACCAAATGCTTCCATTGCTTCTGTTGTCCATTTCATATCTGAGTTCTTCTTCAGCATTCTTGATATAGGACAAACAATCTCTGCGAAATTTGGTATAAATCTTCTGACAAAATTTATCTGACCAAAAAATGATTGTATAGCTTTTACATTTTTTGGAATAGGGACCTGATCAATTGCTTCCAACCTTTCAGGATCTATTTTAACTCCTTCCTTCGAGACTATATGGCCAAGCAATTTTCCTTCTGTTACTGCAAATTGGCATTTTTTAGGATTCAATGATATTCCATATTCTAGGGCTTTGACAAATATCTATTCTAGATGTGTGCAATGATCTTCAGCCTTTTTTGAATATGCTGTTAAGTCGTCTTGATAGACTATCATAATCTTATTTATTAATTCAGCAAAAGCTACATCCATCACTCTTTGAAATGTTGCCCCAGCATTAGTTAATCCAAATGGCATTCTCAAGTATACATATGTTCCCCACGGAGTGGTGAATGCGGTCTTGAATTGTTCAGACTCCTTAACCTTTACCTGATTGTAGCCGGAGAAACCATCCATCATGGATAGTAATTCACATCCAGTAACTTTCTGTAATATCGCCTCCATATTGGGAAGAGGATAATTATCTTTGAGAGAAGATTTATTCAGGTTTCTGAAATCCACACACAGTCTAATGTCACCATTCTTTTTCCTGACAGGTACTAAGTTTGAGACCCAGGAAGAATGTCTAATAGGTTTAATTATAGCTCCATCCCTTAACTTTGTAAGCTCCTCCAGCATTTTCGGAGCCAATGTAGGATTAATCGGCCTTTGTTTCTGTCTGAATGGTTTTGCATCTGGTTTGAGTGGTATCTCATGTTGAAATAGATCCTCTCTATATGCCTTTAAGTCATCATATGACCAAGAAAACACATGCCTATACTTCCTAAGTAGATTGATAATTCTACTTCTAATTTTCTGGTCAAGATTCCTCCCAATATATACATTTTTTGGGGTTGTCTGAGTCCCCAAGTTCACTTCCTCAAGATTCTCAGGTATCACTAGTGTTTCTTTCTTCTTGTATCTATCATGCCCATCAAATGCTTTTTCTAATGCAATAAGCCCTTTGGGTATCTTATTTGTCTTCAGTTGAACCACTTCTTGGCCAAATAGGGTTTCTTTCCCATCGTGTTTCTCCACAAATGCACTGAAATCAATTTCTTGATTTTCATAATAATCAGCACAATGTAAGAAATTGATTATATCAGCATCGCTGTCAAACACCTGCCAGTTCTGTATATTATCAGGGATGGTAGGTCTAGTCTTAAATTCTACTTCTGTGATCCCTCCTAATGTTAGATCATCTCTCTTTAATGCAATGTTTGCTAAAAAGTCTGCCATGATGTTTTTAGACCTATCAACCCAGCTGATTGAAAAAGCATCAAATAATTCAACACTATCCCAAACTGCATTCCTGTACTGTCTTAATCTTTTATTCTTAGATAAATATTTTTCTCTTACTTGGGAGATGACCAATTCAGAATCACCATAGACAGCCAACTTTTTTATTTTGTATTTGGTGGCTATGTCTAGGCCAATGAGTAGGGCTTCATACTCAGCTACGTTATTGGTGCATTCAAATGTCAGTAAGAAAGAGTATTTGAATGTTTTACCTCCTGGTGAGATAAAAACTACTCCGGCCCCATTTCCTATCTTGCTGCATGCACCATCGAAATACATTTTCCACAAATCATTTTCTCTTTTCATAGATTCAGTGTGTATTGGGTCAGTGTTATGGAATTCTGGGGTAGTTTCTCCAACTTTGAAAACCCCTAAATCTGTGTCACAAAAGAAATTCACCTGATGCCGGTCCATTCTTTCTATAATATTGTCATACCTTGGTTCTCTGCACAACTTGATTTCCTTGTCACCTACTGGTATGGTGGCATATGATAGATCTAATTGAACATTGCCTCCTGCCATTGCAGCCCACTGCCTTGATAACAGCATTCCATAATACGGTGGGATATCAACCACAGTGATGTCAATGTTATATGTTGCCTCAGGATACGAAGCAAGTTTTATTTCTACATCTTTCATAATACCAACTACTGGAATAGATCTGTTATCCATTGCATAACATTGACCATACGTAGTATCAACCCACATCCCTAATTCTTTCATCACTGCTATAGGCATGATATTCATAGCAGCACCTGAATCAATCATACAATTCCTGACTATTCTGTTCTTGATTACTAGTGTAGTATAGAATGGATCTACCTGTGAGGGATTTTTTGTAAGCGTATCACCAAGGTAAACCTCAAGCATCTTAAAATTTTCGTGATGTACATTATTTGTTGTTTTTTCAAATCCTTTATGTTTTGGATTAGGTGTATCAGAAATCATCTTGACAACTGTACTCCTATATTTATCTATTTTCATCATCTCTAGGAGTGGGACTGATATTTTCACCTGAGACACTGCCTGTGCAATGTCAAAAGAAGGGGTTATGATATGGTCATTCTTTTCTGTTTTTGTATTCTCTTTTTCTATATTTTCTTTCATTTTATTTTTATCCCCCTTTTCTGGTTCTTTAGGTGATGATTTTGTATTATTCCCTTTGTTATTCTGGTCTTTTATGAATACACTCCCAGGAGTTCCTTGCCCAGTATTTGTTGTTCTATTCCTTAAGTTATAAGTGTTTCGAGCTTGAGCCACTGCAGCTACTGTGAGAGCTTCTTTTTCATCCTCAGTAGGTTTTCTCCATTGACCATATGGTTTATTGTCATAAATATCTTCTTGGTCTGAGAATACTTGCTGTTCTCCCATGTTAACATGATATTTTTGGTTCCCTACATCATACTCATACCCTTCTTCCTCTGAAGAAGAATAATCTTCTGTTACCACACATGGTGTATCCTGCATCATATTGATGGTGTGATTATCCCTATTATAGTTGTATAGCATTTCCTCTTGCTGTATTGATTTAGCTACCTCACAGTATTCGGGTGAATGTGGCAAGTTACATACAGAACACCAAGGTTTATTTTCTGCCATATGTGCCATGTTTCTCTTCAATGGATCAGGAGTATCCTTTCCATATGGCTGCTTTCTGTTGTTGTCAATAGGTCTTCCATCCTTCCAATTTGTATTGTAAGGCATATCATGTAACCTAGGTCTATCCTGCCTATGCTGACCCTCTGGTTTAATCTGTTGAGCATTTGGATTCTGAAGATTTCTATGATTTTCCCTTTTACTGACCATTCCTGCAGCTTTTCTATTATTTTCAATAGTTATGGCTATTTTCTGTGCTTCAGCCAACGTTGCAGGACACCGGTTTCTGAGTTCATATCCTGTTTTGGGGTCAAATGCCTTCATATAGATACTCAGTGCTGCCTGGTCAGATAACTTGGCTCCATGTGGTACCTTATTATGTAACTTGGAAAACTTCAGGTTGAAATCAAATACTGATTCATTTTGATACTTCTGTATACTTATTAGTTCATGTAGTGCAAACTCAGGAGCGTATTGGTTACCATACTGATCCTTAAACTGGTTATGGAAATCAGTCATTGAATTGATTGATGCATCGGGCAAGCTATTAAACCAATCTCTGGCATCTTCAGTGAGGGACATCATAAATAACCTCATTCTAATGTCTTCCCAGTCCATACCTATATCCTGTACAAAAGCATTAAAACTTCTGATATGATCTTCTGCAGATACTGCATTGTTTCCAGTAAACTTGGGAACCATGTTTCTCCAAGTACTATCCATAGGATATGGATATAACTGATATCCAGTCAAATCAAATTGACTGCATATATTAGCAAGGTTTTGGGGAGGAAAATTGAGATGTGGTGGATTGGGATAGTAATTATATCCACCTGGTGGCTGATGATATGCATATTGTTGATGTTGGTTCATATGGGGATTTATGTGTTGATTTTGTGGCCTATAATATTGTTGACTAGGGGGTGGGTAATTATTTGCCATATGTAGGGATGCATTACGTATGGGAGGTGGTCTGGGGATTTGGGGAATAGTGTTCTGATGATTTCCAGAAGCATGTGAGTTTTGAGCACTATTTGTATTTTGTTGTGTATTTCTTGAAATATTCCCTCTATGCGGGGGTACATATTTAGGGGGAGCTGTTTTGGCTTTATTTCTCCTCTGTTGAATTTCTTGCTGCAATAACTCCTTCTCCTCTTGTATTTTGTACCTTTCGAGTTCCTTCCTGAGCATGAGTATTTCCTGTTTCTCATCACTCATGTCTTGATTATTTATTTCCTGATATTCTGGATTGTCATTCATTCCCTAATTTGACAATTCATATCCTATCTCCTCTCCCTGGTCAAACGTGACCTTGAAATCATGTTCAGCTTGGTTTCTATCAATATCCCTCATGACCTTTGCATCATGATCCCGCTGTTCTTGAGGAGTGGGTCTGTACCTTGCCAAAATATCATCAGTTGCTCCACTGAGGTTCTCGTTTGAATCATGCAGAGGTGTGAATTTGTTGTGAATTGCAATATTTTGTTCTAAATCATTCTCCTGGATGTCTAGATTATTATCTTGATGGGAATATTTTGGATTCACATTTCTTTTGGAGATGTTTCTAAGGGGTGGAGATGACTGCAAGTTTCTGCCTTCCATCCTGGATCTCCTACCATCCATTTGAAATTTTTGTTATAATTGTAACTAGAGTCGCCACCTATTGAATAGGAAAAGTTTATATTTTTATCTGTAAGGTTCTTTGTCACCAGCAGAGTTACCAAAAAGAAATTTTAAATGACTCTATGAAAGAAAGGATTAATTTCTAAGGTCTTTTTACTAGTTCCCCAGTAGAGTCGCCAATTTGTTAGGTCTCAAAAATTCAAGTTACTAATCCTAAGAGGATGCCAGGCTCTATATTTGGATTTGCAACGTTTTTGAACTAACTTGACGAAATCAACCTTCAAGGTTTGATGATTTCCTACACTTTAGGTCCTGCTACACCTAGGTGGGTGAACCTTGAAATATTAAAGCAGTCTGAGTGTGGATGAATGGACTAACTAGGTCTATCTACAATGGCATAGGATATAGGATAGATGACAAAGCTGACTAATTAATTCTATATGTAATGTTTAATAAGTGATTGGCAGAAATTGTATAAGCAATATCAAAAAAGGTTTTAATTAATGAGTTGAATGAGACTAGTGCCTTGTTGGGTAACAGAGTCAATTTGAAGGACTAGGAACAGTAGTTTCTAAATGGTAATAATTCTAGATATTTGGCACAGTTCTGGTTTATAGCTTGTATAAACGTGCAAGTAAATGACTGACAGACTCTTCTTGATAATCCAACCAAATAAAATCAGATATCTTATAATTCACCAGAAGGTACTTTAATCCTTACTTGAAGGAACCAAATGAAATGAAAAGACAAGATTAACAGATAATATTTTACTGGAGACAGTGTGTCAATCCTAATTATATGGCTCTACTTAGTAATCCCAACTTACTACTTCCAGGCTACTGTGAATAAATCAGAAGGGTTTAATTCCTTAGGATGGACACCAACCGAATTAATCACACAGATATAGCGAATGTGTATTGACAGATTAAATATATACTTGATATCTTAATCTGAATAACAGGGAAATGCAGAAATGGAGACAGCCACACGATTGAATAATTTCAACAAATAACTGATACCAAAGTAGAAATACTGAATTAGAGAACTTCAAATTTCTTCCTCAAAATAAAATATGCAACACGGTCATTTTGGAATATTATGTATATGTATATATGAATACTTCTACTGCTGATGATTTTTCAGCATAGATTGTTTGAACTTATATAGATATTTTCATGAAGAGATACAACTCTTCAATAAGTCTCTTGGGATTTTAACCAATACAAACAATAATTACATAAGCTTAATTAGGCTCTGTTTAGCCATAAATAGACTTTTGTCAGATGATCTAAGTACTCCTGCGCACGGTGAGAATCAGTAAGCTCGACTGCACTCCTGGTGATTATATCAAGGGTGACCATTTCCTCCAATTGTTTGCAAACTTCTGTAGATACAGAGGCTTTATCTTTTAGAGCTCCTGTGGCTTTGTGCAATATAACTTGACAATCAACAGTCCACTCTTCTTTGCTCTTTACCTCTCCATTATCTTTGAATATCCTGGGCACCCCTGCGTCTGATGCATCAGTCCCTTCCTTAGCATCAGCTTTGAGTTTATCATAATAATTTTGGTGCCATTTGAACAATGCTCTTGCATCAGAGATATCTGTGCTATCAGTGGCACCTCTGTTTTGCAACTCGATCATCTTTTCTTGTATCCTCTGATCAAGCCTTTCATGTTCTTTGACTGCTTTATGATTTTCCGAGTAGTTATCCCAAAACTGGTTTAACCACCGTACCATGTTTGCATACCTGCTCTGCAGTATTGTAACAAATGCATCTATTTGAATTTGTTTGGCTTGATCATGGGATATCTCTTGACTACTTTGTGAGCTCTCACCTTGAGTTATTCTCTTCGTAGATTGGCCAAAGGTGCTCTTAACAGCGTCCTTCAAGTAGTCATTCTCTTTTGTTAATCTTTCACAATTCAGCTTATAAGCATCTCTTTCCTTGATTAACATCTGAGCTTGTGCTTTATTCAACTTTGCAACATTGATACCAATGTCTGCAGTAATTATGGGGTCAGTTTCACCTGCTCTGAAAGTCATAACATGGCCAAAAGTTTTTTCAGTGTCTATGATGGCCGTCTTCTTATGGGGAGGATACAATGCCCATATCATCAAAGAATTTTCATCATTATTGTATCTCGTTCCCATATAGACTTCATTAACTCCTTCTGGAGTAAGCTTATACTTATCATCAGCATTATTCAAAAAACTATCAAAAACCAGAGCAGAATTTAAATCCAAACCGGGAAAAATCATAACCCCTGCATCTTTAAGCAGCTGTCTGCCTCTGCTTGGTGTCATGTCCTGCATTTCCTTGTCCACTGTCTCCTTTAACATCTCTAATAACTATTTTTCATTGTCAGCAGAAACATTATCTACTGACTCTCTAATTTCTTTTCTCTTGTATTTATACAGGAATGATTTAAATTCCTTCGAATGAATGAATGTATCATCTGACACAAAAGAATCATAAGCCTTTTGGCGTGGATCTTCATCAGCAGACCCCTCCTCATCATGTATCACAACTGGAGGCTGATATTGTTGCATTTTTCTTTTAGACATTTCTATTGTCTTATCTTGTGGCTGTTCAGTCAATTCTTCCTCTTCAGAGGATACCACTTCAACTTCTGCCAACTGCTTTTTCTTTTCATTCAAATCTCTGTTATATTTCTCCACCACCAAGTCGACTTCAGCCTCTTCCAAATTTCTAATGACATCATCATGTGGATAATGTATGTGCATGTATCCACTGAGATTTTGTTTTCTTCTTGCATAGTCAATGAAACCCTCAGGATCAAACCCTTTCCTCACCTCAGCAGTCACCATGTTATAATGCATTAGTTTATCCAAAATGAGATTGTATCCTACTTTTGAAACCACAGTAAAATCTCCAAAACACAAAGTACTGGGCATGAATGATTGCTTATCATGCGAACTTAGATGCATGACATTTGAACAATGCATTTGCCTAATTATTTCCAAATATGCAATTCTGTCAGGGACAGTTTTAGGCAATATAAATGGAGCATCCTCAAAACCATACACTCTGATCATAGTAGCATCCTCAAAACAATACCAATCTCCCCAATTATGAGTGACAGTAGGGGGGCCACCAAAATCTTTTGGTCTGAGGAATCTTTTTATTTCATTTGAAATTGAATATTCACAGGGGTGGTTGAAATACCTATATAGCACTTTAACACAATGCTCTTCAAATTGAGCATAGCTGGAGTTAGCATACCTGCTATCCCAGATTCTGGTCCACATTTGTACAGGTATCTTCTCCCCTTTCTTATCCGCAGCAACAACTTGAAACTCATTTGGCCACAATCCTACTTCCTGGCCATAGTATAAGACCATATGCATGAGCATCGAGTAATGCTCAAAAGAGCATGCTGGAGCATTGTTTCTTATTGCAGATAGACCAGAGTCTATTCTAGTAGCAACGTAAGAGGCATAATCAAATTGTCTGGCATTGTGACATTGAATATCAGAGGTTATGACCATTAGAGGAATAGTCATAAACTCAGGGACCTCTGAGCCAAGGACTTGGCCTACAGAATAGTAAGTATATTGAATGTAAGGTTCAAAAATGGACACATGAAAGGGAGGGCCATCATTCTCAGTCAAGGGTATCACTTCTCCTTCAATCCTGGGTCTTTGAATGGGTAACCTCCATCCATTGTAGGTTGTATCCATTCTCCAGTATTCTTTATCCAAATCTTCATAAACAATAGGGACAGTGCACAAATCATCCAAATCATACACCTCACAAATAGCATTTTTTGATAGGTGTACAATTGGTTCTCCTTGAGGGTTGCAGATAGCTTTCAGGCCCGAATTGTAATGCCTGGCTAACAGTTGCAGGAGTTCTACATTCAAGAATACATTAGGTACAACCAGTTTGCCTAAATTCATGTGCCATGGGTTTGACACAGGAGCATTTCTAAATCTTCTGTTGTAGTGGAATCTGAAGAGTTCATATCCCCTAATTGGGGTCCAAATATCTCCCAGGCGCTTATGTTTGTCTTCCAATTTCTCTACTTCTGCCCTGAGTTGGGCAGACCTCCTGGCCTTGGGAGTTGACCCAGGCAACTGATCAATCAAGTCCTGATTTAGTTTTCTGTCTTTGACTTTTTCTTCAAGGGTTTGATCAGTTTTTTGCTTCTTTGGTTTACTGGTTTCCCCTTGTGATTTTCTTCCTTTCCCTTTCCCCGGAGTTTCCATTTTTGAAAAATTTGGCAGGAAATTCAAATACAGGCAATATAGTGGTTTGCGTATGTGTACCTGTCGCTCGACGGCTGGAATTGGAAGCCTTTGTTTTTGCCCTGAGAATTCTTCTGTATTCTGCTCTCGGACGGTTTTTTGCAATTGTAATGATCGTATGAACTTCGTAGCCATTTTGTATTAATTATCTGATCAATTCAATGTTCATCGCTGTGAAGTGTCACATCGCCATAACTCTTCTTATCGGCGTGATTTTGAAATGTCTGGGCGACCTCAACATTTTTTTATGGCGCGGACAGTCAATCGGCGTGACCCCTCAATTGTATCCCCGACGCCATGTAGTATCATATTTCAAGTGGGTGCGACCATCGGCATGATTTCCTTCATCGCCAAGGGTTTTAGATCTCTCCGCGATATGGCAAGTACCACCGATATGCTTTGCTTATCGAGAAGATTGAGACCATCGGGATACTAAAATTATGTTTCCCCGATCTTTATTGTCTTACCGATAGTCTCTTCATGTATGAACTTTTATCTTTATCGGAATGACATTCTCTATCGGGATAGCTTTCTCAAGATATCCCGATCCAAATCATCTCCCCGATGCCCTTTATCACATCCTTCATCGGGCAAAGTTTAGTAAAGTGTCACCTATATCTTTTGATCACCGTGACTTATGAATCGGCAAGACTTGTTTCTTTTGTTCCGATATGTCAAGCTATCCCGATGAAGATGCATTGCTATGAGTCTTGCCGATAACTTTCTTATCGCCAAGACTCTTGATCATCGGAGGCTTACTTGTTTTCTATTCCGATGGTTCATTTCTCACCGATGACTATTGATTTGTTACCCTCGCATGCTGTTCGGTGAAACTTTTGCCGAAAGTGCTTCATCGGTATGATACATACCGTCGGGGCAGCTTCTAAAAGATCATCCGATAGATATTTGTCATACCGATCGGCATGACTACTTGCCTTTCTTGCCAATGTAAAGTCATCGGTGTTGCTTACTCCATCGGTGAGCTCCATAATTATTCTTCCGATCTCTATTTTCACGCCGATGGTTGTTTTCAAACAATTCCTTGTGTATCGGTGTAAGCCACACAACCTCTTGCCGATGGATTGATTTTGATGAAATTTGACACTGCTCATCCCTAGACAAAAATTTTATATCATGGTCCTTTTGGGATATTCCTCAGAGTTTATTCAAATATGATGGAGTAAGGAAATAGTAAAATTTTCAAAATTTTACTGTGCTAACAGGTATTAAGAAAATTTGCTCCTCTGGAAGAAATAGAGAGTTGTAGTGAATTATAGTGAAGATAATGTATTGCATATTGAAGAACACTGCAGAGGATTGCTCTGCATTTCTTGTATGTTGAAGATCTTTGTCTTTGGATTAGAAATTATTTAGAGGCATGTCTGAAGATGTTAAACCCTAAATTTGAGCCTCCAATATGAAGAATAGAGTAAGTTACATTCACCAGATTAAAACCTACTTTTTCTGATTATTCACTGGTGACAGGGAGAAAGTATTCTTCTCCGCATTCCTCTGCATTGAAGTATTTTTCTTTGTGGTTCTAGAGAAAAGTATGGGATGATAATAAGTGCCTACAACTCCAATGGTTCATGATTTGGTGGTCCACAAGCTATCTTTCTTTTATGATAGGCAAAGATAGTGAAGTCCATATGCTCTAATGTGAAGAATATCATGGATAAGGTGGTTAGAATTTGTGTGGTTGCTCCTGATGATTATAACATTCTTGTGGATGCCTCCTAATCATGTTACTACCTTTGCATTGTTCCACAAGGAGTATTTTGGATCAAAGTTGAAGATTGTTCCCAGACAAGGTAGCGTGTAACAGTCTTAGCCAACTTGGTTAATTCCAATAATTGCAGAGATCTCTTGATGATTGCAAAAGTGTGTTGTAGCATGGAAGATCATGTTTGAGTCTCAGCAAAGGCATGACATGATCTACATACATCTTTTCTATACTTAGCTTAATTTTTGCATTAGGTCAAGAACTATTTTGTAAATGTTTGTAAAACCAACCTAAGAGATTGTTCCAACAGTTGATGAATGTAATGCCAACCTTGATGTACATTTCAAGGTTGATAAATGATATATATACTTGTAATTGAGTCATGGAAAAGGTGAGCTTGAGGTAAAAAGATGTGAAGATAAGGAAAATAGTGAGCATATAAGGAAGAGAAAGGCAGAGCAAAGAAGAAGCACTATTGTACTCAAATGTATTTATCTCATATTTGAAAAGGATAATGATTTTGATAGTGAGCTACTAGTAGGGTTTAACAGTTCTTATTGTAATCTTGCTAGTTTTAGGGTTGAGGCAGTGAGCCTGCTAGACCTAGTTGTTCTTCACGGTAGTGAGCCAGCATGTTCTAGGCCCATTGAGTGACCATGCCTAAACATCATTATTTCAAGATTGCAATAAACATATTGAGAGTTAATCTTCTCCATGGTTTTTCCTCACATTAGGTTTCTCAACATAAAAATCTGGTGTCTCATGTGTTTATTTTGTAAATGTGTTTGAGCTTCTAATTTATGCTTTCATGATTTAATGATAATAATGATGGGAAAATGATTGGTAAATAATTGAATGTTTTAAGTGTAGAAATTGTTAAGGTTTTGAGACAACTAATTCACCCCCCCTTAGTTGTTCAGAGTATTTCAACAATAATAGTAGAAATATATAAAATTTGGCAAATATGCCAACTCAATTTTTTTAACAAAATATGGCATATGCCATCTCAAAATCTATATACAATCTACATGCTAAATAACTACATCAAATACTAAAGGTCCACTTGACCGTATGCCTTTGGTGAATCCTCAACATGTGATGGAACCTCAAATAGTGTCCTCTTTGTGCCATGATGTCTAGTAGCTAATGGATGCAAAGTTGACTATATTAACAAGTCTGGTATGTCAGAAAATGTCCCCTTGGGGGCTTTTCCCTCTTAAGGTTTAGCTCCCAGGTCCTTAGAATGCATTTAGAGCATCTTGTAGATTAATTTTGAATCCCAATGATAAAACCTTGAACTCTTATGGCAAATAGGACCTAGGGGGTGTTATTTTGATGATCCCTAAACAAAAATGGTAGGGTGGACTTGGGCACTAGCCCTAGTCCTACCTATTTTGGGTTAGCCTTAAATTTAAATGTTAGTTTTATGATCATTATTTAGGTCATATGCCGAAATATCAAGTTTAAATTACAAAATTCTTAGTGGGGATGTTTGTACTTGCATATTTAAGCATGTTTAGGTTTTCATTTGTGACCCAGAAGATGATTGCAAAATTTAGGCATATTTGTGATTTTCAAGATATTCAGTGTTCTAGAGCATTTTTATTGTCTTTATGGTTGTAGATTTGACTTCATCTTCTCATGTGATTGAAGAGCCTTGATTTATGTGAGATCTACACTTCAAGGTGACATCTACTATGTTTTCAATCATTTACCATTTGGATTTTGCCTCTATCCCGCAGGGATATGCACTCTCATCTAACAACAGTGTTGGAAGACTTGAATGTCTCTCTAAGGCTTGACTGACATAAGACTCTAAACACCACAACCCCCAACCATACTCCTTTGTGATTGCAGGTTACAAGTATCAATTTTTGTGGAGTGGAGTTGTAGAAGGAGTTTGCAAAGGACAAGGATTTAGGATCTCAAAGAAAGAAGATAGAGTTGAATAGTTCTGGACACAAGTGCTAGTGGTAGTGTCCTCCATAATTATAGATACAAAAACAAGTTGGATAGTGATAATTAGCATCAGAAGAGCTTCTGACACCCTGAAGAACATCTGACATTGGACTAGAGTGCTAGTGGAGGTGTCCTTTGCATCTTCTCAGGCAAAAACAAAAGATACAGTGAATATCAGTGTCAAGAGGAGATCCATATTCTATATAGATAATAGTACCTTGGATAGGGGTGCTATTGGAGGTATCCCCAACTATTCTACATACTAAACTTCAAAAAATAGTCATTTATTAATCTCTACCTACTATCTTAATCTGAAATGATTTGTCATAATTCATCAATTTGCTTACTCTTTTACATATTTAGGGTTTTAAGAGTAATTAAGCATTAAATTAAGATATTCATTGATAACATCTGAGCTTCCACATCACTCCAAGTAATAGCCCAACCTATTTCGTGAATTCACTTGCTTAGTAGAGATTCAACTTGATTGATATGTCCTTGAATGTTTCGTGAGAAGGGAGGATCTAAACCAAATCAACCACATTCGCAATCCCCCCTCCTTTTATATAAAAAAATTTGGTGAACCCATGTTTTTGAATTTTTGCACCTTGGTGAGTGCTGTGTGATAGATTTCTATTCATTCATTTTAATGCATTCAAAAAATTACCAAAAATTGAAAATTTTGAAAATTTTGGAAAAATCAACATCTTAGGTTTCCATTTTAGGATAATTTGAATTAATTGGCATTTAATTTTATTAAATTTATGTTATTTTCATTATATCTGATTTAAATTATATAAATTCATCATTTAGTATCCACTTCCATTGCATTTTCATGCTTAAATTGTCAGAAAATGCTTGAAATTGTGCATTTTTTGTAAAAACCTAGTTTTGCATTAGCTAGGGTTTGTAGTTAAGATTTTACTACACTTTTAAAAAACTCACTTAGGACTGATTTGAGAGGGTAGTAAAATATTAAAATAGCTAGTGTTGCATCATAGTATCATTCTTGCAAAATTTCATGTGTAGGGTTTGAAAACCTTGCATTTTCACTAGATTTTGGCCTTACCATCTCTCTAGAATTGCATTAGAACCATGTTGTGAGGGATTTTACTGCATTATTTGACTTATATCAGGTTTATAATCTTCTTCCCCTCCTCAAATTACTTACAACACCCTTTCTATTTGGCTTCTGCATTGAAAATTGGTGAAAAATTGCATATTTTAGGTGAATTTTCACTAGGTTTTGACTTGTCATCACCCTAGAGTTGCATCAAAGATGTGTTGTGAAGGATATTGCTGTGTAATTGGACTATTATTAGGCATATTATTTTTTTATCCCTCTTTAAATTCTTCACAACACCTCTTCTTTCATTCATTTGCATTGAAAAAAGTTGAAAAATCAAGCAAGGTCATATTCATACATATTTTTTACACTTCTTTCTCGCATAAGTGTTGAAAATATTTAAAATCTGATTTGGAATTCATTTGAAAACATACACATGGCTTCTCAATAAAACAATAGTGCTAGGCTTCCTCCTAGGCCTTATTTGAAAAGAAGAGCCCCTGAACTTGAAATAACATTTACACCTCATCACAAAGAAATGGTAGATACTAAAGGGCCTCTTTACATTAAAGTAAACATAATGGAAAGATCCATGCATGGAACACTTATAGACCCTAATTACATGACTAATGTGGTTATGGAAGAGTTTCTTCTTAAACATGATTTGACACAAGATCATTATGAACTGTTGGATTTGAGAATTAAAACACATAATAGAGCTTTGATGAATACATTTGGAAATATAACCTTATTGGTCTTAGTATATGATAAATCAATGGATCAATTATTTGATGTTATCCCCTTATCCAACATCTTCTGTGTAAAACTAGGACATCCATGGATTAAGGCTATGAATGTTGTCCCCTCAACTATTCACAAATGCCTAAAATTCCCTTAGCATGGAGAAATCTATACTATCCATCATAATTCATATTGACCTCTAGCTAAGGATAAGAATTTTACTCTTGATTATTTTTGGCTGCAACCTGATAGAGACCCTCATCCATGTAGAGACCAATCTTTCCTAGACTATAGATGATACAAAGTAAAACAACTAGCTAGAGTGGCTAGGCCTCCTTTACAAACAATAAGAGAAGAGCAAAATACATTTCAAGATCCCTTTAGAGCAAAGTAAAAATGATAAAATGACATAAGAATAACACAAGACTATTATGACTATGATGAAATAATTGGCATGATGGAAGTGGATAAGGAAAAGTTTCATAACTCACCTCATCCACAAAAATATGGTATCTATGCTGAGGTTTCTCCCCTTCCATCCTTACAGGGATCGGGAGCTTTTCATCAAAAACAAAAACCAATGAAATTTGAACATGGTGCTTCCTCCTCTAATGGACAAACTCCTATGGAATAACATAACAATGTATTTGAATAGGTAAATAGTAAGACAAGCAAGAGAAAGGAGGAAGAGAAGATAATCCTTTTCCCAACAAAATGCAAATCAACAAGAAAACATTCAACCTAACATTGAGTCAAACTTAGATGATGTTAACACTGAAAAATTGGAAGACAAGAATAAAAGTTGGGCTATGGTACCTTACACACCTCTTTCCTCTACCATTCGAGATTGGGAAGAGGATGATTTGCTCATTGATAACCCTTAGTTCAGTTGTCCCTATAGGTAATTACTTCTAACCCTTTACCTCCATGTTGTGTTTCCCCTATGATATGATATGTGTTGTTTAGACCTCCTAGGATGACCATTGATTCTCTTGTAAGGTCAAGGATACTAGCAGGCAACCTTTGTTGTGACCCTTCTTCTATTTTTATCATCATTCTTCTATATTGCCTCTCCGCTATCTTCATTGTTGTGTATTGTACCCTAGGGGTATAGCATTACGATTGGTGACCTAGGGGCACCTTCCTATGTGACGACCCTATGACACTTGTTTCTCCTCTCTCAATTTATTGTTTACCTTCTTCTATTTGTTCTATCTAGCTGGCAGATGATGAAAAACATATAATACTAATACGGACCTAGTGTCCCTTCAACGAGAAATCAAAAAATGGACCTAGTCCATACATGACGAGGGGGTTGATATATATATATTATTAGACACATGGCTAGTAGAATCACTATGTGTGATATCTCGATATTGTCTTATCACATTTACAAAACATAACAATATTGCTACTCCCTACACTTTGTTTATCTTGGATCTAGCCTTGCATTGTTGTTTATCATGATTATATGGATGCTAACACCTTTTCTTGCAGGAAATTGTGTGTTTGTGGGAACATTTGGTGATCGTAATGTGCATGTCATCTCTGGGGGGCATGGGCTTTGCGAGAGCTAGTGCTCCCTTTTGTGTTTTCTTCCTACCTTAACCTGCTTGATACTGGTACATGATATCAACCACCTTAAGGTGGGGACATATATAACACTAGAAGAATTTGGAAAATAAATGACTAAGTGACTAAAATATTTAGTCACGACAACTAAAAATGACTAAATTTTACTAATTTTTGCAGCACATCTATAAATGACTAAATAAATGACTAATTTTATCATCAGGTAAAAAGCACAACTAAATATTTAGTCACACAAATTAAAATGACTAAATAATTAGTCACATAAACAAAAATTCAAAGCCTAAATGTAAATGACTAAATAAACTTTTGGTGTGGCAGGAAAACCTAGTATTAATTTTCAAAGGTAATAAATTATTCTTTCTTTTCTTTATTTCTAGTGAATCCCCCTACAAATGACACCAAATAAACAAAGAACTCGATGTTACATGGGCAGCAACCAATGCTGTTGGATTCATCTTTTTGCTAATTCAAATGCACAATGCATAAAAGACCCCTTTGGGATGAAATTTCAGGGTAAATCAATTTATTTTCAGTTCTATAAGCTTAGCCATCTAGAATTAGTTTTAAGTAGCTGATACATATTTTTGATAGTAAATCTTGAGTATAGATGGTTATCATTGTTTAATTCTTGTGTATTCATTGTTGGCCAACATTTACCTATGTGGAATATCGAAGAGATAGGGTTCCAATCTTGTCAGTGCCCACAACAAAGCCTGTTTTGTGTGTTCTTTAAACTTTTGGTGCGATAGAAAAACCCTATTATTAAATTTCAAAGGCATTAAATTAAATTTTTCCTCTATAAATTTTTCTTTTGTTCAGTTTCTTTTCTTTCACTCCTATTTTACCCTATCCGGTTGATCCTTATTTGAGTGACCAACACAACTATGGGAGGGAATGAGTAGCTATAAAGATCACTTGTTGATTGCATCAAACGAGGGCACCCTTATCCTATGTTAGTTGTACTATATGATAGCACCCATTGTGTGTATATGTTAAGCTACCAATCAGGATATCCATTGGACATTCTATTTGTCCATCTATTTTAAACATGTGACTGAGTCAAGGAGGGTTGGTTTGCATGAAAACTTTCAAGTCAACAATCTCTCTAGAAGAATCTTATTTTTCAATTTGTATGTTTCAATTGAAAATATGGTGGGAATTAGTGAAGATTAGACCCTGTGGATTCTTTTATTTGTTTAGAGTTCTAATGGAGTGAATAGTGTAGGAAGCTTCACAGAGGCATGAGGGAGCTTATTTGGTTGCAATGGAAGCACTACAGTAGGCATCTGCATCATACTCCATTTCCTTTACCTTGGTTTATGTTTTAATATAAATAAAAGGTAGTTTTTTCATTGTTGTCTTTCCCCTTAACAATGTTATCTTGGATGGTTGATTTCTACTAATTTCAAATGCTTTTTGAGATTTATAGGATTGTTTGAAATTTCTAGGCCTATGATTTATGCAACTTTTCTACATAGGATGGAATGGAATAGCAGTGGTAATTGTCATGTACGGTTGTCCATGTTATTTTTTTTCTTCAGTTGATAAACTTTGTATCTATTATTCCAAGGACAATTGTATGAAGCAGGTGGCTTCTTTCACAAAGCTTAGGCAAAAATAATTTAGTTGGTTAATTTACTATTTATATTAACTAGTGAGTCTCTATCTTTGATCACTTATTGTTGTTACACCAAAGAATGCCATATGCATGCAGTGGTCTTGAAGGTTGTGCCTTTTGTTTATTGTGGCTTTCAAACATGTTCTTTGTTACTATACATGTTTTGTTAGCAACCAATCCAGGCTAATCCAAAGTATTTTATAAATGCCAAATGCCACAAGGAATGTTCAACTTGGTGTGCTTTGAGACTGAAACAAGTCATTGCCACTATGAATGAGCCTTTGGTCCAAGAAAAATACCACATAGACAAATGTCATAATACATTTTCTCTTTCTACAATATTTGCAACACATGCAACCAATTCTTCATCAAATTCTGTGATAAAAAATCTCCACATGTTTTGTAAACATTATGTTCCTTCGATTCTAATATATGGTCAACTAGAAGCAATACAGTCATCTGCAAGTAACATTGATGTCACAGTGTCATGCCCACAACCAGGTCCACAAAAGTGTTGTCAAGACCATCTATCGACTCAATATAGCAACCTAGAATGCAAGAGGCATAGACAAAGGCCCACAACATTGTGCTCCTTAAAAGTTTTTATTCATTCCGGAGACTAGTCATAGATGCAAAACATGGTGTGCAATCTGATGTTGGAAAAGACTATAAACCTTTCTTAAGGGCTCAGGCTGCAACAACCATCTATTGCATTAATCCCAAGCCTAAATTTCATACCACCGTTTCACCTCCATGTCAAAAAGAGGATGCAGTTAAAATAACTAGAGATGTTAGGTGCCTTGGTGATTGTATATGTAAGTACAAGAGTTAAAACCCCACCTGTAATTTCAATTTCCACCAAAGTTTCATCTTGTTTAAATGGTTTTACACAAATTAACAATTAGGTGCTTTGACATTCATTACAACTTGTAGTCATTTCAATTATGCCTACTCCTTGTTAGTTGGTTTTCATAGTATTTTGTAGAAATCCGAATCCATGGTCTCTGAGGTACAACAATTTGATTATGCTTGCTCCTTATTAGTTGGTTTTCATAGTATTTTATAGAAATCTGATTCCATGATCTCTGCAGGCATGTAACGGACTTCATAATATTTATTCTCATAAGGTTAAGCTTCTCCCCATCAAGGAAATGACAGATGTACTTTCAATAGAAAATAAATCAGTTGATCTTTCTAAGGATACATGGGTGCATGTGAAAATTGCAACCTACAAAGATGATCTTCCAAAGGTTAGCACATGCCTTGAATGCTTCATTACATGATCCTATTCATTTTTTAGTCTTTGGTATGTCAGTTTAATGTTTTTCATTACTTAGGTCATGGATGTGGACAATTTGAGAAAAAGAGTAACAATGAAGATGGTGCCTAGGATAGATTTGCAAGCAATGGAAAATAAATTAGTAAAGTGTGGCTAGCCTATGGCTTAAGGCATAGCAGAAAGATCTCATAGCCTCACAGATGAAGTTTCTCTTTAAAACGTTTACTTACAATTTGCAAGTTGCACCTTATATGCAGGAGGGAAAGGATGTAGGCAAGAAGAATGCTTTTGTCCCTCCTCATTTCATCAATATGCGTGAAAACAAGTAATTTACTTTTTCAAATGCTATTATTGAAATTTTTTTTCCTGGTGAATTGTAAGTTCTATCAGATTGACAAGTATTATTTGATGGACCATCCATATTTTTCTCAGAGACATGTGCATCCTTGTTGAACAAAAATGGGATTTAGTTACTAGAGAGGTATTTGAGACAATTGAGGGTATGATGTTCAAAGATGGATATGTCTTCAAAATTGTATCCATGAAATCTATTAGTTCCCAGAATATTCAACCATCATTTGATGAGATTCAAAAAATTTAAAAGCTTGGAGATGATGCAAGTGGTGATGTAGCTGGCTTGTCAACATTATTGGCCAATCAAAAGAAAGGTCATTTCATGATGGGTGGAGAAAGTAGAAGATGATAATAACCATATCAAAACTAAAGAGAAGGGCATACATGTATTATTAATTCAACTTGATGCTTTTCTCTCAAGGTATGAATTTTTTCAGCTCATGGGGTTGAAAATATGCATGATTAATACTGTTTTCCTGTACATCAAACTTTGACCTTCAAGAAGAATGAGCTTTACAAATTCTTCAAATCTGGTGATCATGTGAAGGTTGTTAGTGGCAACCATCAAGGTGCTACTAGCATGGTTGTTAAAGTGGAAAATCATGTTCTTGTGATGGTATCTGATACAACCAAAAGAAGATGTGAGTTGTTTTTATGTTTGATATAAATTGCAATGATGTAAATGTGTTTTATTGTCATGGTACCAGCAGTTTCTATCTATCTTGTGTATTGGCTTTAGGCTGGGTTTAAATATCTTAGTTGTAGACGATGATCTTCCCTTGCTATTAATATTATTTCATGTTGAGCATATCCTTTTGTGTTAAAGTTGTATGATAAAATTATGTCTGAGTGACATTATTCATTTTTGTTACCATGTTTAAATATAAACACTTTTGTGCTTTGCCTATAGATTCACATATTTGTCGATAATGTTGTTGAAAGCTCTAAAATAACTTCAGGGGTTACTAAACTAGGAGACTATGAACTACATGATTTTGTGCAACTTGAGTGAGTTGAAGTAGGAAAATATATGAGAATCTTTTTGGATTTTTTTGTCACTTCTTTTATTGTTTTCATATTTAGTAATTACTTTCTTGGTGAATTGCATTGACACAAATTTTGGTGTAATTGTACGTGTTGAGAGTGATGGGTTTTAGGTACTATGAAGCTAGCTAAAATTAATGAGATAATTTTCTTATACATGTTCCTTTACATTGTCAAAAGAGTTCTATATTTGACATTCATTATATTGGAGGTTTTGAAGGGTGTTCTAGAGCAATCGAAACTTGTCACTGTTAAGTTGACTGATTTTCGAAAGAAACTTTTTGACAAAAACTTCAAAGAAAAAGATCAATACATGAATACATTCTCCCTAAGAGATGTCATTACAATTCTTCAAGGCCCATTCAAGGTCAGATATTTGTGTTCTGTACTGATTTGTTATTTAAGGTTCATTTGAAGCTTCAATGCTTCACACAAAGATATATGTTGTGTAATAGAGTCTTATGGGTGAAATTCATTCATAGCCTTGGATTAAAATGAGTTTAAGGTCTTACATGATAGATTTTGTTCTTCTTTTTTATGAAGTTTGATACATATGATGTTTTAAGATTCAATTAAATAGGATTTGGGAGTTCTACATGGTAGAATATTGTCGTTAGATAATTTCGATATGATTGAATACCATGTGGTGAGCTATTAAAGATTACTGGATGTGATGAAATTTAAATGCTTATAGGATTGAGTACCTCAGATATTTGGGGATTAACAAATGTAGATCTATTTTTGAACCATGTGTTCTAGTAGATGTCAATTGGCCCATGATTTTTACTTCCCGCCCAAGTGAAATCTCTAAATTTGGTGTAGTAGGCACCCTAAGACCTTGAATCTAAAATGAAAGGGGCATGTTTAAGGAGTTTCTTGAAAAAAAATATAGATACAATTTTTGCGCGGTACATTTAAATGAGCTTTTGTGTATTTCTAGAAACAACTCTTTAATTTTATTTTCATCAACTTTCTTGAGCACACTCAATGATCGATGAGTTGTTGGGGGGTCTGAAACTATGATGAAAAATAAACTTACACAATTATTTCTAGAAAAAACATAATAGCACAAAAATTAAATTCTTGGATAATGGATATTTTGATTTTAGAATCAAAATATAATTTAACATGCTTTTATTTATGTGAATGTTTTAAGTTAAACTAATTGGCTCAGCACCTAGTCATGTCCATTGGATATTGTCCTGTCATGCATTTTTGATAATTGACTAATATGAATATCCTAACAGCCACATTTGATTTTGCATTTATAATTTTCTTGATAATAAGCATGCTCTATCTTGGTCATCTCATCTTTAAATTTCCTTTTTAGTACATAGTATGCACTACCAAAGAAAAATTGCCACCATCTTGTGATACCTTTATCTCAAGATATTAGCCTTTTCTAATGTTGTTAATATTTTGATTAGTCTTATATTATGTGTTTAATGATGCTTTACCTCAGTATAACTTACATAGAATGCACACAATTGGGTCTAGAACTAGACATGTGAGCCATTGAGTTATGATCTCTAGTAAGTTTCTTTGTAATTATCAGAAAGTATATGTTAGTGAACATTTGGTGAATGCTAAGTTTATTTCAATGTGAATAGTGCAATAAGTTGACAAACAGTAAAAGGCTATAGACAGTCTTGTGAAAAGGCCATCACTTGAATACCTTAGGCTAATTTGGAAAATCCATTGAAAAGGTATACACATTATTCATTGTTAGAAATTGAGAACTTGTGCCACTCATGTTGAAGTAGATAGTATTTAAACTTTACCCTTTTGATGTCTGAGTGAAGTTATTTGTTTACACATTTCAAATCTTATTTTATTATTAATCCTAAAATATTGGCTACCCAAGGTTTCTCCCAGCACAATTTAGTAGATGTGTGTTGAGGCATCCTATTCATTATCCATCTTGGATGCAACTATACAAGATACAAGTATGATAATATCTATTTTCCTCATTTGTTTTCTAGGTAGACATAGTTTTCCATCATCTTTTGGATAGTTGCTTTGGCACACAATTGCACAAAGACAATTAGAGAGCTATCATTAACTATCTCAATAAATAGTAGGAAGGCCTAGCTATTTTCTGATGTTACTATTAGAATGTGCTTAATCATATGGAGGCAATAGAACACATCCTCAGTGCATAGAAGTTCCAAAGAGGTGGCATAGAAAATAACTAGCAATTCTAGTAGTTTCACTTACTAAAAAGGACTTTTGTCTCTAAAAACTTCAATTTCAGTGAAGTTGCAGGCCTAGAAGAACCATGGAATGCACAGCCTAGAGGCCAGTGCGAGGGGTCCATGGGATGGGATTGGAACAAAGGAAATCTCCCAACTCAATCTCACAAAGGCAACTAGCATTGCAATATCAATCAAAACATTGTTTCATGGGTACTTGTTTAATAGTGCTTTGTAATCATCCTCAAAAAAGTCGTGCTTATTTGTAGAATTTGGTAACCTATAACATGGATGAATATAAATATTTTTTATCTTTATCAAAAGAAAAAAAGGGAGCATATGGCTTTCACAGCCTATCTTGTGACTCATCATTTTCTTGGAGATTTATATCAGAACTTCACTGGATGATTAACCATATCCTTTACTTGTTTGTTGTAGAAAGAGTAAATGAATTACATAGATAAGATCCACAATCATGTATTGGTTTTGAGAGTATTTCAAAACAAACATAAGGTGACATTTCATGAATGTCTAGTTTTAGCCTAGAGGCAATACACTATTAGATATGCATTAAGAGAAGAAATGTGAAGTGAGTCATATTCTATTCAATGCCATTTTATAGCCATAGAAAAATGTGAGTAAACTACTTATTTTGAAGAATGGTAGAATATGTCATCCCACTATAGTACATGCAGCCATAATAAGAGGGCCTATCTCATGATATGCAATTTGTAGGTTTTGTTGGATTCTGTTGTAAGTGAAGTATCTTCTTGAGAAGAGAGGAGGATATCTTTTTGTAGAAGTTCATATGGGATAGTCAATCAATTTGTGTTAAACATTAAACTCTTAATATTTTCTATCATCTTGTGTGATTCTCTTCCTCATGAGGTTTCTATTGTTATAAATTATGATGTGTCTATAATTTGAATCTAAAGTTCAAGAGCCATTTTGGAATTACAGCTCTGCTTGTGAAATTTAGGTCAACCCATTGGTCCTTGCTATGTATATCTCTAGCCATTCCTTTGGATTTATGTTTCTAAGTAGGATTAATGTAACTCAGATTCAGAAGATCTAGTCCTTCCATCTAAGGACTAAATAATATGTACATTTAGGGATGTATTTGAAAAATATAAAACCATGTATATGGATTGCTGCATGTTTTTGGATGATGCAATAACCTAGATATAAAATACATAATGGATAGTTGTATGTGCTACAATTAAACTTAATGGTTGAATGTATATGGTTTTGCTATCAATGGGTGAATTTAAAAAGTAGAATCAATATTTCTTTTTTTTTTTTTACAATGCTACTTTATTGTGAATGCCATTAGATTACTTTTATGTAATATATAATTCATGTTTTTGGTTTAGATTTTCTAATTTTTTGAGCTCACTCTAATTTATTTTCCTAAAATTATAGCAATGACATTTTGATGATGAGAATTGGAATGCGGGCTGCAGTTTTCCCTCCTTATATGGAGAATTTGTCTATGCTACATTTGTTGCCTCGCAATGGTGGAACCTCATGGAATGTGTTTGATAGTTTTTGCTTTAGCATGGGTCTCACCTAAACTAAAATTTTTTAAAGGAAGTACTTATTTTAGCTAATATTCATATATTTTTAATAAACATGAATAACTTCAAAAAGTATTATGTCAACTATAAATGATATTTTGTGGTGTGCAAGAATGGTTTAAAAACCTATAGGTTAGAAATATAGGAGTCAAGTTAGCAACAAGGGCTCCACTAGAATAAACCCACCCACCCTGACTTGTCAGCACTGTTAGTTAGGTCTAAATGTGAATCATGCCAAATGCATCTCTCACTATGTAGTCAAGTTCATCATCTGCAAGGGAAAAAAATTCACTCCCCCACAAACGTTGGAACACACTAAGGGCACAACTCATTCCCCATTTGAAATTTTCATCCATCTACCACTACAAGTTATTCAACGTGGACCCTACACTGCTAGAAAATGTGTCTCTCTCCCTATGTGCCTCTTCCTCTCTACCTCATTCTTCTCTTTCCATAAACCATATAGAAGTTGAAATGAGGGTATACTATACCTATAGACAATGAAATGTTGATAGGAAAATCATGTTAGACATATAGAAGGTGAAATGAGGGTAAGAAAATAATGTGAAACATGGAAGGTGAAATGATGATATAATGTCACACATATCATTTGGACCTCTTGGTCTCTTCCTAACTAAATATACAATGTCAATCATATATCTAAGGTGAGATCAAGATAAGCAAATGATGCCAAACATATAGAAGGTGAAATTAGGATATGTTCTACATAAAAAAATGAAATGACGATAAAGAAATCATGTCCAACATGTAGACGCAAGGAAAATGAGGATATGCAAAGTATGTAGACCATATAGAAGGTGAAATTAGAATATGCAAATGATTCCAAATGTAAATCTCTCTCCTTATGTCTATCTCTTTTTTTCTTCCTCTCAACTTCATTTTTCTCTTTCCATAACCCATGTAGAAGGTGAAATGAGGGTATACTAGACCTATAGATGATGAAGTGATGATAGGAAAATCATGTTAAACATATAGAAGGTGAAATGAGGGTAAGACAATAATGTCAAACATATAGAAGGTCAAACGATGATACATTATACATATAGAAGGTGAAATGAGGATACATTATACATATAGAAGGTGAAATGAGGATACATTATACATATAGAAGGTGAAATGATGATAAGAGAATCATGTCAAACATGTAGACCTATGAAATGAGGATATGCAAAGCACGGAGACCATATAGAAGGTGAAATGAAGATATGTGAATCATGCCAAATGTGTCTCTCTCCCTTTATCTATTTTTCTTCCTCTCTACCTCATTAGATGCTCTTTTCATAACCCATATAGAAGGTGAAATGAGGATATGCTAGACCTATAGATCGTGAAATGAGGATATGATATTAAAACATGGAGTATATGATATTGAAACATACATCCATTTAAGATGTAAACCTATTTACATTTCTAAATGAAAGGACTATTGAATTTTGGTTGTGGATGGCATTTCTTTGAATAAACTAGATAACGAAATTGGTAAACACACAAACATGTCTTTGCTCATTAATACAAAAATAACTATCTTTGATTTAATGAAAAGAATCATAAGTTTTGTCATTTTTAACATGTATCTTGCATGTTTAACATGTAAGATGAGAAATTATTAATGATTATCATATCAAATCTAGTAGTTTCTATATCAAGCCTGGTAGTTTCGATATCATGATTATTATGAGATGTATACAAAAAAAGTCTAGTACAACAAATATGTTAACTAACACTAAGCATCCATGTAATAATTAAGCATAAACAAGTTTTGAACAAGTATGTAGTAATTTAGCATAAATTAAAATCAAATGTTAAAAATAGATTTCATATGATTGCAATTATGCTTCTTTTTTATAAATTCTTACTAATTAGGGTATTCATATAGAAATATATAGTAACTCACATAACATCTACATATGTACAAATCTTTGGTTTTATTCTAGTAATAAGATAGTCATCAGTATGAAAACAACAAGAAGGTCTTCTTAATGGTGTTTGGACAATACATTATCATTTGAAGAAAAAAAGGTGACATGTCATTCAAAAAAAATCCTATATCTAACTAAAAGTACAATAATGTGACAATTAAGATCAAATTATGTATTGATGTATAAAACTACATATATCATCTTTCTACCAAGAAAAATAATCAAATATAAGAAGAAATCAGTCCATAACATGTTATTGATCATAACTCAACCATGGTAAAGTGATTATACATTAAACTTTTAGCTTTCAAAGTAGGAGTACATGCACATAAACAATTTTAATTATATTGGATATCAAGGTGTGTATATATATATATACTAAAATCTAGTCCACAATGGTAGACATATACAAAAAATTAGAAAATATGCTAAGTTCTCAAAAAAAATTACAAAATGTCACACATGCGATCTCAAAATCTATATACAATCTACATGCAAAATAAATACATCAAATACTAAAGGTCCACTTGACCTTATGTCTCTGGCGAATTGTCATCCTATGGTGGATCCTCAAAAAGTGTTCTCTTCATGCCATGATTCTTAGTAGTTGATGGATGCAAAGTTGACTGCATTAACGAGTCTGTTATGTCAGAAAATGTCCTTTTGGGGGATTTTCCCTCTTAAGGTTTAGCTCTCAGGTCCTTAGAATGCATTTAGAGCATCATGCATGTTAATTCAAAATCCTGATGAGAAAACCCTGAAGTCTTATGGCAAATAAGACCTAGGGGGTGCTATTTTGATGATCCCTGAACAAAAATGGGAGGGTGGACTTGGCCGCTAGTGCCCTAGTCCTGCCCTATTTCAGGTCAACCCAAAATTTAAATGTCAGTTTTAAGATCGATATTTAGGTCCTATGCCGACAACTCAAGTCTGAATTACAAAATTCTTAGTGAGAATGTTTGTAGTTGCGTATCTAAACATGTTTAGGTTTTCATTTGTAAACCAAAAGATGATTGTGAACTTTAGGCATATTTGTGATTTTCAAGATATTCATTGTTGCAAAGCAGAGCATTGTTATTTTGTTTGTGATTGTAGATTTGACTTCATCTTCTCATGTGAATTAGGAGCCTTCATTTATGTGAGATCTACACTTCCAGGTGACATCTACTATGTTTTCAATCATTTACCATTTGGATTTTGCTTATATCTTGTAGAGATATGCACTCTCATCTAACAATGGTGTTCGAAAGACTTGAATATCTCTCCAGGGCTTGACTGAGACAAGCCTCTAAACACCAAAACTCCCAAGCACACTCCTTTGTGATTATAGGTTATATGTACGAAGTTTCACAGAGTGGAGTTCTAGAAGGAGGTTGCAGAGGACAAGGATTTAGGATCTGAAAGAAAGAAGATAGAGTTGAACATTTTGGGACATGGGCGCTAGTGGTAGTGTCCTCCAGAATTACAAATATAGAAATAAGTTGGATAGTAATAATCAGCATCATAAGAGCTTTTGACACCCTGAAGAACATCTGGCACTAGACTAGGGTGCTAGTGGAGGTGTCCTCCACATATTTTAGGGTAGAAACAAAAGATACAGTGAATATTAGTGTCGAGAGGAGATCCAAATTCTATACAGATAACAATACCTTGGAAAGGGGCACTAGTGGACTTGTCCCCAATTATTCCACATTCTGAACTTTGAAAAATGGTCAGTTATTAATCTCTACCTACTATCTTAATCTAAAAGGATTTGTCATAATTCATCAATTTGCTTATTGTTTTACATATTTAGGGTTTTAAGAGTAATTAAGCATTAAATTGAGATAGCATCATTCCAAGTTATCATCCAACCTATTAGGTAAATGCTCTCACTTAGTAGATATTCTAATGCAAGAGAATTCAGTGGTGTAAGGTCAATCTTGCATCACCCAAAAAAGATGTGTTTCAAAATCATTGATTTTCTTTCCATTTCTTTTCAAAATTTGTGATTCTGGTTCCATAATCGCTTGAATAATAATGTAGAACTTTTAGTTTTTCCAAACTGCTAAAAATAACAACTTGTCATTTTAGGAAAGTTTACATTTGGGCATGGATAATTGAAAAATAAGACCTTTGGTGAAAGAATCGTGCAAAGATCATTTGTGAGCTGAAAGATATTAAAGTTTTTACTTCTTAAAAAATGCCTAAAAATTATTCAAACTCAGGTTTGAGGCACTAAATGGCCCTGTACACGCTGACAAATGGCCATAACTGACAAAACTAGTTCTTAGCGTGTAGAGCACTCTACAATATTTTTGGTGCTTAAAATGGTTTGTCAATCAAAACCCAGATCAAAAGTTATGGCTCCCAGAAGTTGACCTATTTTTGGGGGGGATGTAAATTTTAAAATTAGGTTGTTGGCCACCAAAAATGGCTATTAATAACTATTTTTGCGAACCATGTGTAGTAGTAGAGTTAAGAGGGAAAGTGTAGAGTCAAGAAAAGGTAGGAAAATAGAAACCCTAGCTGATTTAGGGTTACAAAAGGTAGATGATTCTAGAGTTTTGTGATAGGAATCTGTAATGTGTTGTAGCCTAGGGAGGGTTGATTCCTCTGATTGTATTTCAGCTTCTGTAATGTAATGAGTTGTCCAAATTAATAAAAGAAAGTTCTATTTTCTATGTACAATTTCTGTTGTTTGTTTTATGATTTACCCCCTTCATTGAGTGGTATTAGAGCAAGGGTTCCTGAGTGTGTAGATAGATCACCAACCATGAGGTAGTTTGCACTAGGACATGAGGTTGTAGGTTTGCTACAAAGATCAGGATGCTTCCACGAAGAAATCATATTAGGGGGAATGCTTTGACGGAAGAGGGTTTTAGAGCCCTGTAAAGGCAAATCGATGCATTGCAAGAGGAGCTATGAAAAGGCTTTGAGACGAGAACAAGAAAAGAAAGTGAAGATGAAGCTAAAGAAGAGCTATCAGAGAAAGAACAAGAAGCTGCAAGAGATCCTATAGAAGTTAGGTTGTTAAGGGCTATTTCAAAGATCCAAAAGAGGCCTAGGATCGAAGTTTCTACCTATTCTAGATATTTGAGTCTAGAACAACTTATTGATTGGATCAATGACATGGAGGAGTATTTCGAGTATGAAGATGTGGAGGACCCAGATCGGGTCAAGTTTGAAAAAACAAAGTTGAAGGGCCATGCCAGTATTTGGTGGAAGGAGGTCTAGTTAGAGAGGAATGGAAGAGGAAAATGAAAGATCACCAGATGGGATCAGATGGTGGAGAAACTAAAGAAGCAGTTCATTCCTATAGACTATGAGATGGAGTTTCTAAAGAAGCTACAAGGACTGAAGCAAGGTAACAAGTCTGTTAAGGAGGATATAGAAGAGCTTTTTAAGATTACTATTAGGACAGGCCATGCAGAGGCCAACAAGGAGAAGATAGCCCATTACCTTAATGGGTTAAGGCCAAGCATTCAGGAGGAGCTGAGCCTAGTCAGAATGACCACCATAGAAGATGCATACCAATTTTCCCTAAAGGTGGAGGAGAAGCTGAATAGAATATTTGACAATAAGCAAAGGGGAAGAGGTCAAGGTTGAAGGACTGGTGGAAGACCCTATAGGGGCTGAACTGAAGATTTAAAGTGAAGAAGCTAGCACCAGTTGAAATCAGAGAGGAGATAATACCTACCGCCCTCATGACTAGAACAATGGTGAGCAAAGAGGAAGAGGAAGAGGCAGACCTGGGCAATGACCTAGAAGAGGAGGTTTTAGAGGAACATGTTTCCAATGTGGATAAGAAGGGCATTGAGCATACGAGTTTCCGCAACATCAAGGAACGACAAACAGAAGACCTAAAGGAAACACACGAGTTGCACATGTAGATGAAGATGCATGGTTTGAGCATTCTAAAGATGGTGAAAGGGGAGAAACACTAGTTGTTAGAAGAAATTTATTGAATGAGGAGAAAGAACCCAATCAGAGGAAGAGTTTATTTTGCACAAGGTGCAAATGTGAAGGTACGTGTTGTCATATTATTATTGATAGTGGAAGCACTAACAATCTCGTTTCAGAGGAGATGGTTGACAAGTTGAAGCTGAAAAGAAGAAATCATCCACATCCATATCAGATTGCATGGTTATAGAAGGACCATAGAGCTTTGGTCAATCAGCAGTGTTTAGTGAAGTTCAAGATTGGGGACTACCATGATGAGGTGATGTGTGATATCATATCGATGGATGAATGTCATATGTTGTTGGGGAGGCCATGGCAGTATGATAGGAGAGTTGTCCATGATGGTCGTGCAAACACATAATACCTAACAAAGGATGGAGTTCATCATAAGTTGAATCCCTAGAAGGAGGTGGAAGAAAAGGTATGTAGTACTGCCAAATTTGCTTGGTAGATGGTAGAAATTTTTTGGAGGGTATGAAGCATGAGTGTCATTGCTTTTCATTGATTCCTAAGATTAGTCAAGAGAAATGTGAAGATGTACTAGCAGAAGTTTTAGATATGTTGGAAGAATTTTAAGACATTATCTCTGATAATGTACTAGAAGGTTTACTAATAGTAAGGAAGAGAAGTAATCAAATGGATTTGATACTAGGAGCCAGTTTGCCAAATAAGGCAACCCATCGAATGACTCCTGTAGAGAGTGAAGAGTTGAATAGACAAGTTTAAGAGTTGTTGAGGAAGGGACTGATAAAGGAGAACCTAAGTCTATGTGCAATACCTGTAGTACTAGCACCAAAGAAAGATGGAGAGTGAAGAATTTGTACAGATTCTTGGGCCATCAATAAGATCACAATCAAGTACAGATTTCCATTGCCAATAATGGATGACATAATGGATTGTTTGAGTGGAACCAAGTACTTCATGAAGATTGACCTAAAGAGTGGGTATCTCTAGATTCACATTAGAGAGGGAGACGAATGGAAGATAGCCTTTAAGATAAAGGAAGGTTTGTATGAGTGGTTAGTCATGCCATTTGGGCTAACCAATGTACCGAGCACATTCATGTGGCTCATGAATCAGGTATTGAAAGAATTTTTGGAAAATTTTGTTATTGTTTATTTAGATGACATTTTGATTTTCAATAAGACTTGAGATGAGGATCTAATGCATATCAGAAGAGTCTTAGAGAAGCTAATGGAAGAGAAGTTGTTGATTAATCTGAAGAAATGTAGTTTTGCAAAGAAGGAGTTGGTATACATGGGATTTGTTGTCTCAGAAGGTCTTAAGATGGACCCAAAGAAGGTGAGATCTATCAATGAATAGCCTACACCAAGAAGTGGTACAAAAGTACGATATTTTCATGGTTTGGCAAGTTTTTACGAAAAGTTTATCAAGAATTTTAGTAGCATTTGTGTACCTTTAACAGAGACAATGAGAGCAGATAGAAAAAAATTTAGATGGACTAAAGGAGTAGACAAAATATTTCATACATTGAAGCAGAAAGTCACAGAGAAACCTATTTTGGCACTTCTAGATTTCAATAAGGTATTTCAGGTAGATTGTGATGCTAGTGGTAGTGCTATAGGAGTTGTTTTGAGTCAAGAAGGTAAGCCCATTGCCTATTTTAGTGAGAAGATTAATGATGCCAAGAAAAAGTATTTTATTTATGATCAGGAATTTTATGCAATAGTTCAGGCCTTGAAGAAATGGAGACATTATTTGTTGCCAAAAGAGTTTATTTTATTTACTAATCATTAGGCATTGCAGTATCTTAATAGTCAAGGGAAGTTAAATCAAAGGCACTTAAAATTGGTTGAGTTTTTGCAGAGCTATACTTTTGTTTTGAAGCACATGAGTGGAAAGTCCAACAAACTTGTAGATGCCTTGAGTAGAAGATAAAATTTATTAATAGAAATGAAGATAGAAGTTGTTGGGTTTGATGAGCTCAAAAGTTTGTATCCTGAAGATCTAGATTTTGCTGAGGCCTGAAATCTTGTTCGGAATTTGTTACTTTGGATAGGAAAAAATGGTTGGATTTCATAATCCAAGATGGCATCTTGTTTAGGGGAAGCCAGTTGTGTATTCCAAGGAGTTCCATGAGAGAACCTGATTAAGGAGAAGCATAGTGGAGAATTGGCTAGACAATTTGGTTGAGATAAGACCATTGCTACTGTTGGTGAGAATTACTATTGGGTACAGTTGCAGAAAGATGTGATGAAATTGGTGCAGAGTTGTAGAGTGTGTCAGATGGAAAAAGGAACAAGTCAGAATATAGGGTTTTATCAGCTACTACCTATACCCGAGAAACCATGAGATGACATTAGTATGGATTTTATTCTTGGTTTACCAAGGACACAAAGAGGACATGATTCCATTTTTGTGGTGGTGGATAGATTCTTGAAGATGGTACATTTCATTCCTTGCAAGAAGACTAATGATGCTATTCATATTGTTGAGTTATTTCTCAGGGAGGTGGTGAGGTTACACGGTCTACCAAAGAGCATAGTTTCAAATTGAGATACCAAGTTTGTTGGTTATTTCTAGAGGACATTGTGGAACAAGTTGAAGATAGATTTGAAGTTTAGTTTTGCACACCATCCACAGACTGATGGACAGACCGAAGTGGTGAATAGGAGTTTAGGTAACCTGCTATGATGCTTAGTAGGGGATAAACCTAAGGGATGGGATTTGATTTTACCACAGGTAGAATTTGCTTACAACAATTCTATCAATAGGAGTACTGGTAAATCACCATTCCAGATTGTATATGGAAATAGTCCAAGAAATGCTTTAGAGTTAAGGAGGCTGGACAAAGGAGAAGAGACAAGTGCTGAAGTTGAAGACTTTGTAGAGCATCTGAAGAATTTGCATGAAGAGGTGAGAAAGCATATTAATAAGATGAATATTCAGTACAAGGCTAAGGCAGATCAAAAAAGGAGATATAAGGAATTACAGTTAGGAGTTGAAGTAATGGTTCAGTTGAGAAAAGAGAGGTTTCTAGTTGGAACTTATAATAAGATCAAAATGAAGAAATTTGGACCATGTTCAATTCTGAAGAAGCATGATTCAGGAAAAGCATATGAGGTAGAGTTGCTGAGTGTGATCTATTGTGACCCAAAATTTCATACATTTTTTTGCAAAATTTAATGTCCCCATGTTGAAAAAATCAATTTTAGTATTCAAAAATACACCAAAAGATATGCCTCAATGTCTTACTTCAGAGTACATTTGAGCTTTGAACCCTAAAATTTATGAAGTTTCACTCTTTAAAAACAAACACAGAAGTTAACAACAGATGATGCATTGGCCTATCTGAAAGCAGTGAAAGAAATGTTCAAAGACAGGAAAGAGAAATATGATGAGTTTCTTGAAGTAATGAAAGAGTTCAAGGCCCAAAGAATTGATACAGTTGGTGTTATTGCCCATGTGAAAGAATTATCTAAAGGGCATCACAATCTTAATTTGGGTTTTAATACCTTTCTTCCTAAAGGTTTTGAAATTACACTTCCACCTAAGCATGAGCCTCCACCCCAAAAGCAACCTGTTGAATTTGACCAAGCCATTAATTATGTCAACAAGATCAAGTCTTAGTTTCAATATGAGGAACAAGTATACAAAGTGTTTCTAGATATTTTGAATAAGTATTGGTATGGAAAGAAGACAATAAGTGAAGTGTATTAAGAGGTGGCTTCATTGTTCAAGGATCATCAAGATTTGCTTGAAGAATTTACTTATTTTCTACCTGATTCCTCAGGTTTAGAACATGCGTCACCATTCCATCAAGGAGACTCCTATGTATAAGGCACAATAGAGTGATCAGTCTACAAATAAAAGGGGAAGCACTTCCAATTTCAATATTCTCTTATATGACAAAGGAAATACAAGTATTTCTAAATTAGGTGATAATGTAATATTTGAATGTGTGTTGCCTACATAAAACAATGCATGGAGCAGACAATTTATGATCAGTATGGTAAGGTGAGATTGAAGGGAGTTCCTCCACCTTATGCTGGTGACTTTGGTTCCTCCTATTATAATGGCAATGCTTGACCAAATGTGTTTAGATGTAACCCTAGGAATACAGAAGATATTTTTGCAAAGTTCATTGATGGTTCAACCCCATTTGGAGGAATGGGTGGCTTTAATACCATGAGCCCAAGAAGTCAAGATTTCATGATTAAATGTTTGAGGTTTTGGTGGCACAAAAAATATTGTAGCACACATCAAACAAGTCTTCTCATCTAAAAACTTTGGATGGAGGGTGGCCATAATTCTCCACACTAGATTTGAGACAAGCCAGGGAAAGCTTATGCATACTATCCTCTTCTCTACTGAAAGGGTTACTGTAAACTGTTGGGAAAGTGGTCTATTTATTCTATTCCTGGTAGCCTTTGCCATTATTGTTGTTGGTTATGTTCTGAAGAAGGGCCTAGGGGATCTTACACGGAACAAGTAAAAGTTACTTCTCATTTTCTTTTTGATCATTATTTCTGCGATCCCCCTAGAGTTGCCGATGGAATTGTCAATTGTAGTTAGCACCTCTCTAATTACATTGTGGAGACGTGGCATATTTTGCATAGAACCATTCTGTATTCCTTTTGCTGGCAAGGTTGATATATGTTGCTTTGAGAAGACTGGTACTCCTACAACAAATGACATGGAATGTCAAAGTTTTTTTTGGTCTAGATGGCAATCAGGATTTAGAAACAGACACAAATAAAGTGCTTGATCACACTCTAGAAATTTTAGCTGCTTCCCATGCTCTTGTGTTTATAACAAATTGGTTGGTGATCCTCTAGAAAAGGCAACACTCAAAGGAATTTATTAGATATATACATCTGATGAGAAAGCTATGCCTCAGATGCATAATGGGTACCCTGTGTAGATATTGCAAAGGCATCATTTTGCATCTCATTTGAAACGAATGGTTGTTGTAGCATGAGTTCAGGAAGAATTTTTTTCTTTTGTAAAGGATGCACCTGAAACGATTTAGGAGAAACTGTTAATTTCACACCACGGATATGTGGATACTTACAAGCCTTATACTCACCAAGGGTCTTGAGTCTTTGCTCTTGCATACAAGCATCTTCCTGACATGGTTGTTCGTGAGGGTCAGAGAAATAGGTATGCCCTCTGGTCAAATTGTTCTAACTAGAGATATAGCAATTTCAGTAAAAGATCACTTCTACTACCCATTTATGATAAGACTGAAAACCAGTCCTAATCTACCACAAAAACATTACCAAAACTATAGTGTCAATTGGTAATACCTAATTTAATGTCAAAAGATTAATAAAACTTTAATTGGCAATGGTAAAGCTTGAGTGGATAATGAAACATGAAGTTGAGAGTGAGTAAGGGTTATGGAATGAAAAATTGGCAATGATAAAACTACATTTGTTAATAAAAGATGAAGTTGGCAATAATAAATTGAAATGGGTAACAAAACATGCAGCTGGGAATGATAAGATGAATAAATTGACATTGATAAACTTGAATTGGGATTTGTGGTCTTTAATTGTCTCGTTCATTTTGGTTCTACCAATGTACTTACGGAACTTAAAGCATCATTACATGACTTGGTGATGATTACTGGTGATCAGGCTTTGATAGCTTTCCATGTTGCTGGTCAAGTTCACATTGTTTCATAGCTTACATTGGTCTTAACTCTAATGAAGAACAATAATGGGTTCGAATGGATTTTTCCTGATGAGATGGTGAAAATTCCTTATGGGGAAAATGAAGTGGAGGAATTGTCAGATTCCCATGACCTTTGCATTGGTAGGGATTGTTCATGATGTTGCAATGCGCAAATACCTTACTATTAATCGTCCCTTATGTCAAGGTTTTTGCTAGAATTGCTCCTAAGCAGAAAGACCTTATATTGACTACTCTTAAAATGGTGGGAAGGATGACGTTAATGTGTGGAGATGGTACAAATGATGTTGGTGCTCTCAAACAAGCTCATGTTCATGTAGCTCTTCTAAATGCAATCCCACCTACTCAATCATCTAAAAGTTGCAACTCAACATGACCACTAACTTCTGCAGCCAAAACATTGAAATCGAGAGAAAGCCCAAAAGTGGAGTTCTGATTTGGCAGGTCAGCTATTAATTGCCAGCCCAATCGATAATGGATCAGCAAGTGCTACTCCCATGAATTAGCTACCAAGAAGTAATGCCTCATTTACTATATCTCAATCTTATGGTTCTTCTAGTAATTGACATCTTACCCTAGCAGAGATACAAAGGCAGAAACCCTAATATTGCTCATTGGCCAAACTGAGCTAGTTAGAGCAAAATTTTTAGATTACATCAATTTAATGCGTCTCCCTGATGCATACTTTTCGGCAAGAAACACTTGTACTCTCACCGAGATAAGTCAAAATAGTAATTGTATCAGGTAGACATGTGTGATTGAAATGAGTTTTTTTTATCTTTCTGATTCTATGAATTACTCCAATAAGAAAGACAGAAAAGTATTACAAAGCAGGTGAAAGTAGAACTACAGTAGAAGCACAAAAAAAATGATATTTCATTGAAGGTGATAAATATTTTAAATGTGAGCTACATGCCCTGGATATTGAAATGAAATGTGAGATATTTTTACTAAAATATATATCAGGGTAAATCATCGGGAATAATAAATAATACCAGATAAATGTGCAAAGTAAAGAAGTATTTCTCATCAAAAAGATTTTCACCAAAATTTTCACAAGCAGTTATAAAGTGATATTATTTTACCCTAAGGGTGTTACGAAGTATATGTAATTGAGGGTGAAATACTTCCGCCAAGGAGAAAATATAAGCTTGAGGAACTCTAGTAAGGATGGGTGATAAATATTATTAAATTAATTTGCACAGGAGTATAAAGTCAAGAAGATTAAAATTAAATATTTTAATCTATGAAAGCTAATTAATTAGTTAATGAAAAGTTGCACAAGACAGACATGGGAAGGGTCATAATCCTAGGAGATATCATGTGTATATACCAGATGAAATCAAAAGAGGAATAAAACAAGAGACTAGAAAAAACATCATGATCAGAAGTAGGAGTTAGATAACTAGAGGGATTGATCAATTGCCAAAATAAAACATTATGATGGATATTGTAAAATCTTTTGAAATTGTATAATGGAGAAGAATGCATAAAGTGGTGATTTAATATTTGTGTCTATTGTTTGTTGAGCTAAATAATTATTTGGTTGTCTCCACATTGTTATTTCTCTGTTATTTGAACCTGGGTTTCCAAGTTGATATTTCAGTTTTGTCAAGACACACTTGCTATTTTTGTGTAATCAAATTAATTATTTTCTATTAAATAAATAAAATCCTTTTGATTGATTATAGTAACTTCGAAATAACATTTGGATCAGTAAGAAGAGCCATATAATTGACAAGATTGCCATACTGTCTCCAACTCGATATTGTCATGTTATTGAAATTAAGGATCTACTCCATTTGTTAATACACACTTGCTATCATTATGTGATTTTGTTGATTGGTTCCTTCAACCAAGGATTAAAATCCTTTCAATAACTCACAGTAACCTAGTAGGATCAAGTGGATCAATAAGTAGAGTTTGTCAGTCACATTCTTGCACATTTATACAAGGTATAAACAAACACAAGTGCCAAACAATCAGAATTGCAACTAGTAAGTAAATCATATATCATATACACCTTGACTCCATTATCCCAATCGAAATAGGCATTGGTCATACCAATTCCACTCTAGGATTCCATAAAATTTTATTCAAACAATTACATCTCAGATCTTAATATTAGGAGTAGAAGTAGTTCGTAAGCTTTCATCTATTCCACCCTTTATGCCATTGTGGGTAGATCCCTATATTCATTTGAGTCATACATTCCTTTTATTTGCTTCATCTTTCAAGGTTCACCTACCTAGGTTTAGCAGAGCCTGAAGTGTAGGGAGTCATCAACCATTTATGTTAACTCTATTAGTTGGTTCAAAAATGTTGCAAGTCTGATCATAGAGCTTGGCATCCTCTTAGGGCTTGAAACTTGCATTTTTGAGACCCAACAAAATGGTGACTCTACTGGGGAGTAATCCAGAATCTAGTTAAAGATCATCTCATTACAGAGTCAGTAAACTTTTGAATTTCGACACAAATTGGTAACTTTGATGGCAAGAAGGACCTGAAAAAGAAAAAATCATTCCTCTTTTGATAAGACGTGGCAACTCTGAAAAGGAATTCAATGAAGAATATAAATACAATTTGTAAACAACACCATCTATAGTCAAAATGAATATGTCAGAAGAAGAGGAATTGTTGGTGTTATTAAGGGAAGAAAAAAGGCTGATTCAAGAAATACAATGATTAAAAGCCAAATAGACTTCAAATTCATTACAATATATACATATGTCAAATGAAAATGGGTATGGTGTATTTTTGAACTCACAAGTGACTCATGATCCTGGTAGTGAATATAATGCATATCATACACAACAAAACATTTATTTACCACAAGCCTCATACCAAATGAATGCTTATCCTGTATTCCCTGGCTAAAGATCAATCATCTACCAAAACCCATATGGCTCTCGAACCTTTGTCTTAGCCATTGATAAACCATTTAACTAAAATAGCATCCAAGGTTACCCAAATCCTTATCCCTGCGAGCTAACAAAAATACTAAAGTATGTCCCTAAATTTCATGGAGATTGGTGTGAATCAGCTCATAAGCATGTACAACATTTTTGGGATTTCATTTTGGACTTTCAGATTTTTCCAGAAGATGTCATTATGAGGTGTTTTTCAAGATCTTTAAGGGATAATGCAAGGGAATGGTTTATAGGATAACCTATGCAAATTATCTCTTCATGGGAAGATCTCAAAAGACTATTCCTTAGCCACTACAATGACTATTATGAAGATGAATATGGAGAATCTGATCAAGTAATGGAGCCATGAAACGAGACATATGCAAGTGAAAATTTTCATAATGATATTCCAGATTTAAATAATGATGAAGTTCTAAAATACCAAATCTTCACCCGAGATCATAATTGCAATCATCAAAATTTTGCACAAGACTTGGAGCCCTAGTATACACCTGAAAATGAGAGTAGTCAAGTCAAAATATGGATGTTCCCTTTGTCCCAGCCCACCCATCGCAATACATAAATCAACAGTTTAGAAAGGAGGAGGATGATTATTTTCAACAAAGAAGACAAACTCTTGATGAAGAGGGTATACCAGAACAAGAATTCCAAGTGTTTCCAAATCCATGTTGTCCTGAGGATAAAGCATTTTCAATTAATCAAGGTGATGTGTCAGCTTGTGAAAGAAATGATTATGTTGATGAAACAATCATTTTTTATTGTAATGAACTTGCGTATTGTGGTGATGAGGAAAGGGATGAAGAAAATGTCAACAACAGGATGGATGAAGAAATATACTCGCTCCACAGTGAGAAAATTTCAAATTTACTAACCATGGAGTATCAAAAATATGTAGATGTGGATGATTTGAAAGTTTCATATCCAACATACATATGCTCTGACAGTGAGGATATTTTGCGTGATAGTGGACCACATGATTGGTGTGAAAGGATAGTATTAGGATCACATTCAGCTGAGATAGAAATAATTGGTGAGTGTAAATTCGATAGCAATGATTATCCAGAGATAAATGCTTCTATTGAATCTTGTGATAATGGAGTCTCAAGATCACAATCGTGTGGGAAAGTTACTTGTGATGCTAAAGATAATGGTGATGCTTTTTCATTGGATGGTGGCAAGACTCAAGAAAATCAATTTTAGATGCAAATTGATTTCTTCTACTTCCTAGTTTAGATAGAGAACCATCATTTGGATGATGACAACAAATACGGTTGCATAAAATATCACACAGAGATTTGGTCTAGCCTATCATACAAGTGTAAGGTTATAGATGGTTTTCAGATGCATAATGATGAAGAATATACCAGCATCACTGAATAGTTAAATATGGATATGTCTAATCATGCAAACTTCAGTAATATGTTCAAATTGGTTCCACTGTAGCGTGACCAAAACAAAAATTTTGACAGAGGAAAATATATATATATATACTTCTTTTAGGGCAAGAAATGACATTTGAATTCTATGACCAAAAGAAGTAGGCACTGGTCTACTCCCTAGAGATCTGGGATCTTAATATTCCCATGAGGGGCATACATCCCTAGATAGAGCCACTGTTGTAACCTAAAATTTCATACAGTTTTTTGCAAAATTTTAGGTCCCCATGTTGAAAAACTCAATTCTAGTATTCGGAAATACACAAAAAGATATGCCTCAATGGCCTACTTCAGAGTAGATTTGAGCTTTGAGCCCTAAAACTTACAAAGTTTCACTCTTTAAAAACACAAACAACAGTTAACAATAGATGATGCATTGGCCTATCTAAAAGTAGTGAAAGAAATGTTCAAAGATAGAAAAGAGAAATATGATGAGTTTCTTGAAGTAATGAAAGAGTTCAAGGCCCAAAGAATTGATACAGCTGATGTTATTGCCCATGTGAAAAATTATCTAAAGGGCATCACAATCTTATTTTGGTTTTTAACACCTTTCTTCCTAAAGGTTTTGAAATTACACTTCCACCTGAGGATGAGCCTCCACCTCAAAAGCAACCTGTTGAATTTGACCAAGCCATTAATTATGTCAACAGGATCAAGTCTTAGTTTCAATATGAGGAACAAGTATACAAAGTGTTTCTAGATATTTTGAATAAGTATCAGTATGGAAAGAAGACAATAAGTGAAGTGTATCAAGAGGTGGCTTCATTGTTTAAGGATCATCAAGATTTGCTTGAAGAATTTAATTATTTTCTACCTAATTCCTTAGGTTTAGGACATGTGTCACCATTCCATCAAAGAGACTCCTATGTATAAGGCACAATAGAGTGATCAGTCTACAAATAAAAGGGGAAGGACTTCTAATTTTGATATTCTCTTATATGACAAAGGCAATACAAGTATTTCTGAATCAGGTGATAATTTAATATCTAAATGCATGTTGCCTGCATAAAACAATACATGGAGAAGACAATTTATGATCAGTATGGTAAGGTAAGATTGAAGGGAGCTCCTCCACCTTATACTGGTGGCTTTGGTTCCTCCTATTATAATGGAAATGCTCGACCAAATGTATTTAGATGTAACCCTAGGAACATAGAAGATATTTTTGCAAAGTTCTATGATGGTTCAACCCCATTTGGAGGAATGGGTGGCTTTAATACCACGAGCCCAAGAAGTCAAGATTTCATGATTGAATGTTTGAGGTTTTGGTGGCAAAAAAAATATTGCAGCACACATCAGACAAGTCTTCTCATCTCAAAACTTTGGATGGAGGGTGCTTGGCCATAATTCTCCACACTGGCTTTGAGACAAGCCAGGGAAAGCTTATGCATACTATCCTCTTCTCTACTAAAAGGGTTACTATAAATAGTTTGGAAAGTGGTCTATTTATTCTATTCCTAGTAGCCTTTGCCATTATTGATGTTGGTTATGTTCTGAAGAAGGGCCTAGAGGATCTTACACGGAGCAAGTACAAGTTATTTCTTAGTTTCTCTTTGATCATTACTTCCGTGATCCCCACAAAGTTGTCGATGGAATTGTCAATTGTAGTTAACACCTCTCTAATTGCATTGGTGAGACATGGCATATTTTACACAGAACCATTTTGTATTCCTTTTGCTGGCAAGGTTGATAAATGTTTCTTTGATAAGACTGGTACTCTTACAACAAATGACATGGAATGTCAAAGTTTTTTTTGGTCTAGATGGAAATCAGGATTTAGAAACAGACACAAATAAAGTTCTTGGTTGCACTCTGGAAATTTTAGCTGCTTCCCGTGCTCTTGTGTTTATAACAAATTGGTTGGTGATCCTCTAGAAATGGCAGCACTCAAAGGCATTTATTAGATATATACATCTGATGAGAAAGCCATACCTTGGACACACAATGGGTAACCTGTGTAGATATTGCAAAGGCATCATTTTGCATCTCATTTGAAATGAATGGTTGTTGTAGCACGAGTTCATAAAGAATTTTTTGCTTTTTTAAAGGATGCACCTGAAACGATTTCGGAGAGACTATTAATTTCACACCCCGAATATGTGGATACTTACAAGCATTATACTCGCCAAGGGTCTTGAGACTTTGCTTTTGCATACAAGCATCTTCCTAACATGACTGTTAGTGAGGCTCGGAGAAATAGGTATGCCCTCTGATCAAATTTGTCTAACTAGAGATATAGCAATTTTGGTAAAAGATCACTTCTACTACCCATTTATGATAAGATTGAAAACCAATCCTAATCTACCACAAAAACATTACCCAAACTATAGTGTCAATTGGTGAATACCTAATTTAATGTTAAAAGATTAATAAAACTTTAATTGGCAACGGTAAAGTTGGAGTGGATAATGAAACACGAAGTTGACAGTGAATAAGGGTTATGGAACGAAAAATTGGCAATCATAAAACTACATTTGTTAATAAAAGATGAACCTGGCAATAATAAATTGAAATGGGTAACAAAACATGCAGCTGGGAATGATAAGATGAATAAATTGACATTGATAAACTTGAATTGGGATTTGTGGTCTTTAATTTTCCCGTTCGTTCCGATTCTGTCGATGTACTTACATAACTTAAAGCATAATCACATGACTTGCTAATGATTACTTGTCATGTTTCTAGTCAAGTTCACATTGTTTCACAGCTTACGTTGGTCTTAACTCCAACGAAGAACAATAATGGGTTTGAATGGATTTCTCTTGATGAGATGGTGAAAATTCCTTATGGGGAAAATGAAGTGGAGGAACTGTCAGTTTCCCACAACCTTTGTATTGGTAGGGATTCTTCATGATGTTGCAATGCGCAAATACCTTACTATTAATCCTCCCTTATGTCAAGGGTTTTGCTAGAATTGCTCCTGAGTAGAAAGAACTTATATTGAATACTCTTAAAATGGTGGGAAGGATGACGTTAATGTGTGGAGAGAGTACAAATGATGTTGGTGCTCTCAACCAAGCTCATGTTCATGTAGCTCTTCTAAATGCAATCCCACCTACTCAATCATCTAAAATTTGCAACTCAGCATGACCACTAACTTCTGGAGCCAAAACATTGAAATCGAGAGGAAGCCCAAAAGTGGAGTTCTGATTTAGCAGGTCAGCCATTAATTGTCAGCCCAATCGATGATGGATCAACAAGTGTTGTGCCCATGAATTACCCAACAAGAAGTAATGCCTCATTTGCTATATCTCAATCTCATGGTCCTTCTAGTAATTGACATCTTACCCCAGCAGAGATACAAAGGCAGAAACCCTAATATTGCTCATCGGCCTAACTGAGCTAGTCAGAGAAATTTTTTAGATTACACCGATTTAATGCCTCTCGTCGATGCATACTTTTCGGCAAGAAACACTTGTACTCTCACTGAGATAAGTCTAGATGGTAATTGTATTGGGTAGACATGTGTGATTGAAATGAGTTTTTCTGATCTTTTCGATTCTATGAATTACTCCGATAAGAAAGACAGAAAAGTATTACAAAGCAGGTGAAAGTAGAACTACAGTAGAAGCACAAAAAAAATGATATTTCATTGAAGGTGATAAATATATTAAATGTGAGCTACATGCCCTGGATATTGAAATGAAATGTGAGATATTTTTACCAAAATATATATCAGGGTAAATCATCGGGAATAATAAATAATACCAGATAAATGTGCAAAGTAAAGAAGTATTTCTCATCAAAAAGATTTTCACCAAAATTTTCACAATCAGTTATAAAGTGATATTATTTTACCCTGAGGGTGTTACGAAGTATATGTAATTGAGGGTGAAATACTCCCACCAAGGAGTAAATATAAGCTTGAGGAACTCCAATAAAGGATGGGTGATAAATATTATTAAATTAATTTGCATAGGAGTATAAAGTCAAGAAGATTAAAATTAAATATTTTAATCTACAGAAGGTAATTGATTAATTAATGAAAAGATGCATGAGACAGACATGGGAAGGGTCATAACCCTAGGAGATATCATGTATATATGCCAAATGAAATCAAAAGAGGGATAAAAGAGGAGATTAGAAAAAATATCATGATCAGAAGTAGGAGTTAGATAACTGGAGGGATTGATCAATTACCGAAATAAAACATTATGATGTATATTGTAAAATCTTTTGAAATTGTATAATGGAGAAGAATGCATAAAGTGGTGATTTAATATTGGTGTCTATTGTTTGTTGAGCTGAACAATTATTTGGTTGTCTCCACATTGTTATTTCTTTGTTATTTGAACCTGAGTTTCCAAGTTGATATTTCAGTTTCGTCAAGACACACTTATTGTTTTTGTGTGATCAAATTAATTGGTTTCTATTAAAGAATTAAAATCCTTTTGATTGATTACACTAACTTGGAAGTAACATTTGGATCAGTAAGAAGAGCCATATAATTGACAAGATTACCATACTGTCTCCAACTTGATATTGTCCTATTATTCAAATTGAGGATCTACTCCATTTGTCAATATACACTTGCTATCATTGTGTGATTCTGTTGATTGGTTCCTTCAAGCAAGGATTAAAATCCTTTCAATAAGTCATAGTAACTTTGTAAGATTGAGTGGATCAATAAGTAGAGTCTATCAGTCACATTATTGCACGTTTATACAAGGTATAAACAAACACAAGTGCCAAACAATCAGAATTGCAACCAGTAAGTAAATTATATATCATATACACCTTGACTCCATTAGCCCAATAGAAATAGGCACTGGTCATACCAATTCCACTCTAGGATTCCATAAAATCTTATTCAAACAATTACATCTCATATCTTAGTATTAGAAGTAGAAGTAGTTCGTAAGATTTCATCTATTCCACACTTTATGCCATTGTAGGTAGATCCCTAAATTCATTTGAGTCATACATTCCTTTTATCTGCTTCAGCTTTCAAGGTTCACCCGCCTAGGTTTAGCAGAGCCTAAAGTGTAGGCAGTCATCAACCATTTAGGTTAACTCTATTAGTTGGTTAAAAAATGTTGCAAGTCTAATCATAGAGCTTAGCATCCTCTTAGGGCTTGAAACCTACATTTTTGAAACCCAACAGGATCAACATTTCACCTATTTTCAACATTGTTGATGTTTAGGGTAAAATTGGATTTTTGTTAATCTTTGTTATTTAGATGTTAAAATCTGCCTCTCAACTAAACATTGAAGGATCTAGGGTCGAGTGGCGAGCACTATCATACCATGGACTCACTTTTAGATGTAGGAAAACTTGGATTAGGGAATTAATTATCAATTTTTCCTTCTCTTGTGTCTAATTGACCATTAAAACCCTAATTACGCAAATACAACAACAAATTAATGATTTATAGAAAAAGCTCTTGTAGACAGGAGTAAAATATCAAATTACAGAATACCTATTTTCAGGGTTCTGAAGCAGAATAGTCGGGGACACTAGAATAGGCATTGAAGTCCAAGGTACCTACTTTTTTAGGGAATCTGGACCTGCTTCAGATACTGATTAGCCCTGTAACTTCTATTTTCTAAAATCTATTTGTGGAGGACATTGGAGTGAGTGCCCTAGTCCTAAAAATGCTCATTTGTCCATCTTTTTCTCAAATCCTGAATCCCTGATGTTTGCCCAGCCTTCCTACAACTCCACTTTTCCCAGATGTGACACCTGTAACCTACAATCACAAGACTTGGTTTGGGGGTTGTGGTGTTGAGAGGTTTTCCTTAGTCAAACCTTGGAGGACACTTAAGTCTCTGAACATCATTGTCAGATAAAGAGGGCATGCCCTTGTGAGGCAGAGGCCAAAAACCAAATGAATCAATGATAAAAACATAGTGATATGTCACCTTGTAGTGAAGCTTTCATTGAGGAAGAGGCTCTTCATGCCATGAAGGAATTGATGCTCAAATTTGCAAATATCAACACACAAAACATACAAGTCCACTCTTCCAACACAATAGAAAGCCTTCAATCACCTTGAGAACTCTTGAATATCACAATTGCCATCTAGTTTACAAATGAATGCCTACACATGCTTATATATGCATCTAGAAGCACTCCTGCCAAGAAATTAAAATTCAAACTTTACCGTGTTGGCAAAATAACTAAATAACGGTTATAAACTGACACCCAAAAATTAAGGCTGCTCTAAAATAAGGTAGGACTAGTCTGCGGGCGCCCAAGCCCTCCCCCCTATTTGGTCAGGGTATAGCTCAAGGGGTCCACCTAGGTCTAGTTTTCCATGAAACCCAGGTCTCATTCCATCAGGATACGAAAATATAAACTAAAATGTCCTAAATGCACTTAAAAGACCTGGGAGCTAAACCTTATGAGGGAAAAGCCCCTAAGGAGACATTTTCTGATGTTACATTTAGCCCCCACTTTAATGTATGTATAAACACGAGGCTAATACATGCATTAAAGTAACGTCACAAACACAAAAAACACATCAAACACGGAGAAGACACACTAATCACATAGAAGACAATAATAGGCATGAAAAAAATGGAGAAGATAATTACAATCATGCAGAACATAGAGCAGACAGTTAATGCATAGAAGACACATTAATTCATGGAAGATAGAAATGATATCTTTTCTTTTCTTTTTCTCATATATATGAAATGCAAATGCAAGTACTGAAAAGTAAACAAACCTCCCAAAATACAGGGAGCACTACTCGATGGCACTGGTCTTTGTATATGGGACAACACACATGCAATACACACAAAACCTCTCAAAATGCATGAAGCACTACTCAAAGGTACTAGTCTATGCATATGGGGCAACAAACATGCCATACAAAACAAGCATGCCAAAACACACACCCTTAAAGACACAGAGAAAACATGGTAGACAAGTGATGGTGTGTTCCCTTTTTCTAGGCTCATCACCATCTTAGGAACATTATAGGAGCACACAGATGATTGGGCTTTGCTGCAACAATTTCCAAAAACATGCTTAAGGGTTGAGTTAGTCACAGAACCGCTCCACGCCTCCACAGAGGACTTTTGAAAATAACAGAATGATGCAATCTACTCTGAGAAATACACCATCTCCACCTCCGTAGAGGGATTAAGAAAAAAGATATGCTCGATATCCTGCCTCCACAGAGGACTTCCATGACTGATTGATTGATTGTAAACAAACTCAAGATGCATGATGCACTACTCTAGGATGCAAGTCTATGCATCTGAGGTCAAACACATTGCTAACATCTATAATAGATAGCTTACCTTATATGCCCCCACCTTAAGGTGGTTGATATCAGTTATCGATATCAAGCATGTTAAGGTAGGAAGAAAACACACAAGGGAACACCAACTTTCGCAAAGCCCATGGCCCCCAGAGGTGACATGTACTTTGTGATCGCCAAATGTTCACACAAAAACATCCCTGCAAGAAACATGTTAGTGTCTACAACATCCTGATAAACAACAACATTAGTGCATATGATTAAGCACACAAAGAGCCAAGGTTATATAATGAATTCAGATTTCGAGGGTAACCGTAGGGCTATATCATTAAGCTCTTCGAATGGAGTACCGCCAAGGCTAGATTCAAAGGCAAACAAAGGTGCATAGATCAATAGTATTGTTAAGGTTTATAAATGTGATAGAAACATCATCAAATTCGCTACAAGGAAAGCATGAGTGCTTCCACTAGTGAAGCGTCAGATAATATGTACAACCCCATCATCATATTAGGAACTATAGTCCATTTTTTGATTGCTCTCGAAAGAGACACTAGGTCCGCATTAGTATAAATGTTTATCATCATCCACTCGCTAGTTAGAAACACTAGAGGAAGGGAAACAATAAATAAGAGAGAAGAAACAAGTGTCTTAGGGATAGTCACATAGGAGGGTGCCCCCAAATCACCAACCACGATGCTATGTCCATCAGACACAAAACACAACAATGAAATTTGAGAGTGAGACAATATTGAAGAATGATGATACAAATAGAAGAAGGTCACAACAAAGGCAGTCTCCTAGTATCCTGAACCTTACGAGAGAATCTGAGGTCATCCTAGGAGGCATAAACAACATATAACACATCACGGGGAAATGCATCATGAGAGAGATAAAGGGTTAGAGATACTTACCTGTAGGGCCCATGTCGGGCTAGAAATTGTCTATAAGCAAATCGTCATTGTTATTGTCCCATTCCCTAATGACGGAGGATAGTGGGACATATGGTACCATAGCCAAATTCATATCTTGTTCATCATGTTGTTCATCATTAGGATTGTCTTTGTTTGGTTGAATGTTGGGATTAATGTTCTCTTGTTGAGAGGCAAGGTTGATAGCATATTCTTGTCTTTTTTTTCTTCTTTTTCTTCTTTCTCTTGCTTTTCTATTTCTCTTTGTTCAACCACTTATCTCTTGTAAGACAGGGCCTTGCTCTTTCATAGGTTGTTGTAAATTAGAAGATGAAGCACTGGGATCAAACCTTGTTTGTCGTGGTGGAATGTGTTTTTGTTGACCATGATCTCCAAATTCTTGTAAGGATTTTGAGGGACAAACCTCAGCATAGGGACCTTGTCCTTTCGGTCTAAAGTGCTCTTCACATGCGGGTTGTTTCTCTTTTGTCATTTCTTGTGTACGAAGACTAGGTACTAGATGTAATAGTTCCATGTTATAATTTCTATAGCTCAAGAATGTGAAATCTATTTGTAGCTCTAATTTGTCATCATTTTTGTTGCAAAAGTAATCCAATGTGAAGTGTTGTTGCATAGTTAAAGGTTTCTATGTATTTTGATGGATGGCATGCACTTGTCCATTCAAATAAAATTTAAGACATTTATGAATAGTTGAAGGGACCACTTTCATAACCTTTAACCAAGGGATTCCAAGTTTTATATCGAATGTATTAGAATCAGGGGTAATATCAAACCATTGTTCAACAAGTTTCACAAATACAGTTACTATCAATGATATCTTACCCAATGGTTTCTTTAAGGTGCTAGTACGTGTTTTGATCCTCAAGTTCGAAGGGGTGTAGGGTCCTTGTATTAGTTGATTCAAAAAGAGGAATTTTTTAGTGGTGACATTAGTGATACAATTAGTATAAATAAGAGTTCCCTCCACATTGTTTCCCATTATTTGCATAGTGATGTAAAGGGGTTCTTCAGAATCACTAATTGTTCTATCATGAGGTGTAAAGACAATTTCAGGTTCGGGTGCTTTTCTTTTCATGTAAGGTCTAGGAGGAAAACTATTGTTGTTATTATGATTAGAGGCCATGCTTATATGCTCAACTCAATGCCAAATCATATTTTGAATGCTTTTTGCAAAATTGGTGCAAAAGACAGGAGCAAAAATAGCCTAAAATCCTTGATTTTTTGTACTTTTTCAAATGCAAATGAATGAACTGAAGGGTGTTATGAGGATTTCAGTTAAGGGAAGCAAGTTATATCTCTAATTTTAGTCCAAAATAGAAACAAGTTCACTACCAACACACTCTTGATGCAAATCTAAGATAATGCCAAGTCGATTATAGTGAAAATATGTCAAAATAGGTAATTTTTTCACCGAAATTCAATGCAAGAGAGCATAAAAAAGGGTGTTGTGAGGAAAATGATGATGGAAAATGAATAATATCAGAAATAACAGCCACTTGGTGCTAAAATATCCAACACAACATGCTATTGGTGCCACTTAAGGTCAAACCCTAGTGAAAATATAGCAAAAATAAGCTCTTTTTCACGGTTTTTCAACTCCAAGACCTAGTAAAAGGGGTGTTGTAAGGAATTTTAGGAGGGAAAACAAATAATATCAGTAATATAAGTCACCCCAATCCACAAAATTGATCACAACACAATTGGAGTGCAAACTAGGTCAAACCCTAGGGCAAAAATTGTCAAAATGTGTAGTTTTTCGCCAAATTTTTTCTACAAGAGCCCGTTAAAAGGGTGTTGTGAAGATTTTTATGAGGGGAAGAAAATTATTACTCTGCTAACAGAAAATTAATGCAAAAATATCTTTCACAACACACCTATGGTGCAAGTTTATAAAGTCGATAAGGCCAAAATTAGTGAAAATCATCGTTTTTAAAGCCCTAGGTTTGAGATTTTGGATCAAAATGATATACGAATGGTTTGAAGTCTAATTTTTGATGGAAATTAAATACTCTCAGATCTTAAAATGAGTTTCAAGCTTAAACATACAAAATGTCCATGCAAATTTAATGAAAATGCACCAAAATTGCTAGTTTTTGTTGAAATTTTCAATGCAAAAAAGCAAATAATTTAAATTTAAATGCAAATTCACATGAAAATACAAGACTACAGACAAATGAAAATTTGAATGAGACTCTAAAATTAGTATAAAAATCTGATAAAAGATTTTGCCTACAAACCCTAGATTTTGGAATTACTAGGTTATCTAAAATTTGTCAAAATTTCCACAAAACCCTAGCAATTAAATGATGAAAATTAAAGCAAGATTTTGAATTTTTGTATTATTATGTAGTTTATATCAGATCTGATGAAAAAATCATGAATTAGGAAAATTTAGGAAGAATTGACACAATTTAGTAAGCCCAGCAATGCAATTTTTTTTGTATTTTTCCAAATTTTTCAATTTTAAAAAAAAAATTCTTAATGCAATAAAGTAAATGGCTATATGAATGAATGAAGTCACCAAATCTATAGACAAACACTTAGCAAGTTGCAATTTAAGTTTAAAAACACAGGTTCACCAAAATGTTTAGGGTAAAATTGGATTTTTGTTAATCTTTGTTATTTGTTTGTTAAAATCCGCCTCTCCACTAAACATTGAAGGATCTAGGGTTGAGTGGCAAGAACTATCATACCCTAGAGTAACTTTTATATGTAGGGAAACTTGGATTAGGGAATTAATTATCAATTTTTCCTTCTCTTATGTCTAATTGACCATTAAAACCTTAATTATGCAAATACAACAACAAATTAATTATTTACGGAAAAAGCTCTTGCAAACGGAAGTAAAATACCAAATTACAGAATACCTGTTTTCGGGGTTTCGAAGCAGAATAGTCAGGGACACTGGAGCAGGCACCCAAGTCCAAGGCACCTACCTTTTTAGGAAATCTGGACCCCCTTCTGATACTGATCAACCCTGTAACTTCTATTTTCTAAAATCTGTCTATGTAGGACACTAGAGTGAGTATCCTAGTCCTAGAAATACTCCTTTGTCTATCTTTTCCTCAGATCCTGAATCCCTGATGTCTGCCCAGCCTTCCTGCAACTCCACTTTTCCTACATGCGACACATGTAACCTGCAATCACAAGACTTGGTCTGGGGGTTGTGGTGTTTAGAGGTTTGCCTCAATCAAACCCTAGAGGACACTTAAGTCTCCAAACATCGTTGTCAGATAAAGAGGGCATGCCCTTGTGAGGTAGAGGCCAAAAACGAAAGGAATCAATGATAAAAACACAATGATATGTCACCTTGTAATGAAGCTTTCATGGAGGAAGAGGCTCTTCATGCCATGAAGGAATTGATGCTCAAATCTACAAATATCAACACACAAAACATACAAGTCTTCTCTTGCAACACAATAGAAAGCCTTCAATCACCTTGAGAACTCTTGAATATTGCAATTACCATCTAGTTTACAAAAGAATGCCTACACATGCTTATATATGCATCTAGAAGCACTCTCACCAAGAAATTAAAATTCAAACTTTACCATGTTGGCAAAATAACCAAATAATGGTCATAAACTGACACTCAGAAATTAGGGTTGCCCCAAAATAGGGCAGGACTAGGGCACGGGTGCCCAAGTCCTCCCCCCTATTTTGGGTAGGGTACAACTCAAGGGGTCCACCTAGGTCCAGTTTGCCATGAAACCCAAGTCTCATTCCATTGGGATGCCAAACTATGAACTAAAATGTCTTAAATGCACTTAAAACACCTGGGAGCTAAACCTTATGAGGGAAAATCCCCCAAGGGGACATTTCTGACATTACAACTGATTTATCAGAATATCATGAAGGAGGAACAAAGGATGGACCAATAGAAGAACAGTGGAGTATTTCGGCATCTACTTTGAATAAAGGAGGAGATAGAAGAGATCTTGTATAGCCATGTGGGAAGAAGTACTCAAAACAGGCAGTATGAAGAATATCTGGTGAAATGGAAAGGAAGGTCTGTTGAAGATTCTTCTTGGTTGTCGAAGGCAGAGGTTGACCATTTGGGTTTTCCTCAAACAATCGCCTAAGACATGATAGGGTCACTTCTCAAATTACCGTAGGTGTCTGATGCAAGAGCATCCAGTGGTGTAAGGGCAATCTTGCATCACCCAAAAAAAGATGTGTTTTAAAATCATTGATGAGTCTTTCCATTTCTTTTCAAAATTTGTTGTTCTAGTTCCATAATTGCTTGAATAATAGTGTAGAACTTTCAGTTTTCCCAAACTACTAAAAATAACATGCCATTTTAGGAAGGTTTGCATTTGGGCATGGATTGAAGTAAAAATTTACAGGAAGCTTTGTAACTAAAAAATAAGACATTTGGCGAAGGAATTATGCAAAAATCATTTGTGAACTGAAAGATATTAAAGTTTTTGTTTCCTAAAAAATGCTTGAAAATTATTCAAACTCAGGTTTGAGGCACTAAATGGCCCCATACAGGCCTAAAAATGGCCATAACTAGTAGAGCAGGTTCTTAGCACATAGAGCACTCTGTGAGCTTTCCGAAGCTTAAAACAATTTAGGAATCAAACATCCAGATCAAAATTTATGGCTCTCGAAAGTTGACCTATTTTTAGAGGGAGATGCAAATTTTGAAATTAGGTTGTTGGTTGCCAAATAGGGCTATTAATAACCATTTTTGGGAACCCTGGGTAGTAGTAGAGTTAAGGTGGAAAGTGTAGAGTCAAGAATAGGTGTGAGAATAGAAACCCTAGTTGATTTGGGGTTATAGAAGGTAAATGATTCTTGAGTCTTGTGATAGGAAGTTGTAATGTGTTGCAGCCTATGGAGGGTTGATTCTTATGATTGTATTTGAGCTTCTGTAATGTAATGAGTTGTCCAAATCAATAAAATAAACTTATATTTTCTATGTGCAATTTTTGTTGTTATTTGTTTTATGATTTACCCCCTTCATCATATTCAACTCGGTTGAGATGTCCTTGAATGTTTGGTGAGAAGAGAGGATCTAAACCAAATCAACCCCATTCACAATCCCCCCTCTTTTCATACAAAAAAAATTGGTGAACCTATGTTTTTGAATTTTTTCACCTTGTTGAGTGTTGTGTGATAGATTTGCATTCATTCATTTTATTGCATTCGAAAAATTACAAAAAATTAAAAAATTTTAAAATTTTAAAAAAATTGGCATCTTAGGCTTGCATTTTAGCATATTTTGAATTAATTGGCATTTAATTTCATTAAATTTGTATTATTTTCATTAGATCTAATTTAAATTACATAAATTCATCATTACTATCCACTTGCATTGCAATTTCATGCTTAAATTGTCAAAAATTGCTTGAAATTGTGCATTTTTTTGTAAAAACCTAGTTTTGTGTTAGCTAGGGTTTGTAGATAAAATCTTGTTTCAGATTTTACTGCCATTTTAAAACACTCATTTAGGACCGATTTGAAAGTGTATTAAAATAAATTTCTTCTTAAACATGATTTGAAACAAGATTCTTATGAACTATCAGATTTGGGAATTAAAACACATAATGGAGCTTTGATGAATACATTTGTAAAGATAACCTTATTGGTCTTGGTATATGATAAAGTCACGGATCAATTATTTGATGTTATCCCCTTATCCGACCTCTTCCATGTAAAACTAGGACATCCATGGCTTAAGGATATGAATTTCATCCCTTCAACTATTCACAAATGCCTAAAATTCCCTTTAAATGGAGAAATTTGTACTATCCATCGTAATTCATATCAACCTTTGGCTAAGGACAAGAATTTTAATTTTGATTATTTTTGGCCACAACTGGATAGAGACCCTAAGTCATGAAGAAACCAATCTTTCCTAGACTATAGATGATACAAAGCAAAACAACTAGCTAGAGTGGTTAGGCCTCCTTTAAACAAACAATAAGAAAAGAACAACATGCATTTGAAGATCCCCTTAGAGCAAAAGGAAAACAACAAAATGACATAAGAATAACACAAGACTATTATGACTATGATGAAATAATTGGCATGATAGAGGTGGATAAGGAAAAGTTTCATAACTCACCTTGTCCATAGAAAGATGGTATATATGCTGAGGTTTCTCCCCCGCCATCCTCACAGGGATCAGGAGGTTTTCATCGACAACAAAACATTTCATTAAGACCAATGAAATTTGAACATGGTGCTTCCTCCTCTAATGTGCAAACTCCTATGGAAAAACATAACAATGCCTTTGAATAGGTAAATAGTAAGACAAGAAGAAATAGACAAGCAAGAGAAAGGAGGAAGAGAAGACAAGTTTTTACCAACAAAATGCAAATCAACAAGAAAACATTCAACGTAACATTGAATCAAACTTAGATGGACGTAACACTAAACAATTGGAAGACAAGAACAAAATTTGGGCTATGGTACCTTACACACCTCTTTCCTCTAGCATTCGAGATTGGGAAGAGGATGATTTTCTGACCGACAACCCTTAGTTCAGTTGTCCCTACAGGTATGTACTTCTAACTCTTTACCTCTATGTTGTGTTTCTCTCGTGATATGTTACGTGTTGATTAGGCCTCCTAGGATGACCCTTGATTCTCTTGTAAGGTCAAGGATATCAGGAGACCACCTCTATTGTGACCCTTCTTCTATTTGTATCATCATTCTTCTGTATTGCCTCTCCTCTATCTTCATTATTGTGTGTTGTACCCTAGGGAAATAGCATTGCAGTTGGTGACCTAGGGGCACCTTCCTATGTAACAACCCTAGGACACTTATTTCTCCTCTCTTGATTTATTGTTTACCTTCTTCTAGTGGTTCTATCTAGCTGGTGGATGACGAAAAACATATAATATTGATACGGACCTAGTGTCCCTTCCACAAGAAATCAAAAAATGGACCTATTCCATACATGACGAGGGGGTTTATATATATTATCCAACGCTTGGCTAGTAGAATCACTCCATGTGATATCTTGATGTTGTCTTTTCACACTTACAAAACATAACAATACTGTTGCTCCATGCACTTTATCTATCTTGGATCTAGCCTTTCATTGTTGCTTATCATGATTATATGGATGCTAACACCTTTTCTTGTAGTAAATTGTTAGTTTGTGGGAACATTTAGTGATCGTAATGTGTAGGTCACCTCTGGGGGGCATGGGCTCTGTGAGAGCTCATGTTTCCTTGTGTGTTTTCTTCCTACCTTAAGGTGGAGGCATATATAACTCTAGTAGAATTTGGCAAATAAATGACTACGTGACTAAAACTTTTAGTCACAACAACTAAAAATGACTAAATTCTACTAATTTTTTGAAACATAGCTATAAATGACTAAATAAATGATTAATTTGATCGTCAGTTAAAAAAAACAACTAAATAATTAGTCACACAAATAAAAATTCAAAACCTAAATAAAAATGACTAAATAAACTTTTCGTGTGGTAGGATTTAACCTATTATTAAATTTCAATGACAATAAATTATTCTCTCTTTCTTTTGTTTAGTTCTAGTGAATCCCCTTGCAAATGAAACCAAAGAAATGAGGAACTCCGCATTACAAGGGCACCAACCAGTGCTTTTGGATTCATCTTTTTGCTAATGCAAATGCGCAATGCATAAAGGACTCCGTTGGGATGAAATTTCAAGGTAATTCAATTTATTTTTAGTTCTGTAAGCTTAGCCATACATAATCGGTTTTAAGCAGCTGATACGTATTTGTGATGGTAAATCTTCAGTATAGATGTTTAGCATTGTTTAATTCTTGTGTATTCAACACTGGCCAACATTTACTTGTGTGGAATACCAAAGAGATAGGGTTTGAATCTTGTTAGTGCCCATAACAAGGCCAGTTCTATGTGTCCTTTAAACTTTTGGTGTAGTGAAAAACCCCTAGTATTAAATTTCAAAGGCAATAAATTAAATTTTTCCTCTGTAAGTTTCTCTTTTGTTCGGTTGCTTTTCTTTCACTCCTATTTTACTCTATCCGATTGATCCTTATTTGACTGACCAACACAACAACTGTGGGAGGGAATGAGTAGCTGTAAAGATCACATGTTGATTGCATCAAATGAGGGAACCCTTCTCCTATGTTCGTTGCACTATATGATAACACCCATTATGTGCATATGTCAACCTACCAATCAGGATATCCATTACATAGTCTATTTGTCCATCTATTTTAAACATGTGACGGAGTCAAGGAGGGCTGGTTTGCAAGAAAACTTTCAAGTGAACAATCTCTCTAGAGGAATCTTATTTTTTTAATTTGTATGTTTCAATTGAAAATATGGTGAGAAATAGTGAAGATTATGTTGGTGTGAATAGGGTTATTACCTATTTGGTTGAACCTTTGTTGTGTAGATGATTCATATTATTTAACTATTTATTAGTTAAATAACAATCACACACATGGTCACATCTTAAGTTTACTTAGGAAGCATTCTAGTTGTCTTCTAGATGTTTCTAGTTTGTCTAGTTGTTGATAGTTGTCATCTTATCCTATAGTTGTCATATGTCATAGGATTAAGACACTTGTCGCATGACTACAACATCTTGTGTTTCACCTTGGTCTTTATAACCAAGGCCTCATTGTACATTATGTAATCCAATACATTATTGTATCATGGTAATATAGCATTCTCTTTGATTGTCTCTCTTGTGTGGAAGGTTATTTGGTTTTGCAGATTTGATCCTGGTGGTTGATTGCTCCAATATGGTATCAGAGCTTTGATCCTGCAAGCCCCTTCTCATTTTTGTTGAGAGATCTTGCCATCTACATTTTTTTGGTGCATCCTAGCTGAAAACAGAGTTCACCATTGAGTTCAGATAGCCCAAATCAATAAGGATTGACTCTTCAAATTTTGATTTTGGACATAGTTGAATTTTTTACTTTTTTGGGCTTTATATGCATTTTTGCAGAATTTTTTTGTTGAAAAGGCAAATTTTTTTAGCAGACGGCAATTTTGTCCCCTGCAGTTTTTGCATCATTTGCTATGAAATAGATTAGATTCAACTATTTTTTGGCCCAGATCTAGCCTCTGTAGACCATATTACTGTTGTTGTTCGGTCATTTTTTCTGTGTTTCTAGGTATGAAAACTGTACAGAGATACTAGATCTCGACCAGTGTGCTATTTTGATCTGAGGCCATAGGATCATTGTTTTCAATCTCTTAAGCATTAACATCAGTGGATTGTTGCATAGATCAGCCTCTTAGGTCAAGATCCTACACTATTCTTTATGATCATACCATTTTTTTGGCATTGGCATTCTGATCGACCCTTAAAATAGTGTTTAGATCCAGGTTCATCCTCTGTGGGCCACTTAAAATCTCTGTCAAAGTTTACCCGAGCATGAAAGCTTTATGTCTTGAACTAGGCTGAATTTTGATGAAGGATCATTTTTATCGATCTTGCATCACAATTCGAAGCAGATATGTTCGACATTTAATAGGATTTTTTGGCTTTGGCGACCCCTGGCAACTTTTGCATCTATAAGATGACCATATTAGATCTTGGTATCTTGAGATCTCATTCCAGGAAACCTTTGCTCAAGTTTGGTCGATCTTGAATTCATCTCGAGAACCATTCTTTGCAAAATTTTGAGCAAATCCTCTGGTCGTTGTTGCATCGGCAGTCACTGTGTTTGGTAGCTGTTTGTTCTTTGACAACTACCACTCTTCAATAACCTATAACCAAGCCCAAATCCCATCATTGTTGATCATAGAGGAGATTTGGAGACTTGGCTGCCCTTTGCACTAGTACTTTCTATGATAATACAACATTATATGATCATCGATTTGCACTATATTCGGCATCTTGATCGACATACATTGGCAGCAAACATTTTTTTCAATTAGCAATTGTTTTTAAATCAAATCCGTCGATGACTACCAATGGCCAAAGCAGTCTCTGCACATTTCACACCACCAGCATCGTACACCATCCTCAGATCTGTCATAAACTCCAACCGGTCAAATCTCCCGGCATCTTCTACATTTAGGCCGACGAAGCACACCGGGGGACTTTGCTACATAATCAACAGTGGTAAGTGGCCCCCTTGGCACCAAGATCAGCCGGCATCCAAGGTGATCGATCTGTACTCCAAGATATGGCTCTATTTGGTAATATTCTGTGTGTTGAATTATTTCTACCCTACAGATAACATTTTCTGAGCAACTTGGCCTGTGTTTGAGGTTTACTTCAGCAACATTTGTTCATTACTTAGTGAGTATCTTAGGATGACTCCTTTGCATAGTTCAATTCCTTATTCATTGGCAAGTAGCACTGATCTCAGACAAGCAGTGGATTCATAGTCCCTATTTGGTGAGGCTAACCATGGATCTATAAGGCAGCTTTTTAATTTTTTTAAGACAACATTTGTAATAAAGTAAGGTATTCTTTCTTTGTTTGTCATTTATCAAAGAATGGTGATTGAGGCCTGGTTTGGTAGGAGGCCATTACCCCCTCACAAACAAACTTCTCCACCTTTCTTGCTGGTCACATCACCTGGTTGGTTTTTTTATCATGTCGCATGCAAGTTGACGTCATTTTACAAATTTTGACAAAGAGGGAGTTTTTTTTCTTTTTGCCATATCTTGCAAACCAGGAGGTAGATTTTTGCATTCTTCTAATCATCAGAAAGGTGGTTTAGTGAATTTCACTGTGGTACAGGTGATTTGTTTAGATTTCATCATTTTTTGCCAGTTTTTTCAGCTTGAAGGAATAGTTTGCTTTTTTCTTGCAACCGGCATAACTTTTGCATACGACGTCGTAATCTGGTGATTTTTTTTTTGAAATTGCTCAGAAAATCACAAGGAATCTGATTGTAACTTTTTTCCCCTTGACAAGATTTTTTTCTCAAAAATTGTAAAAATCACCATGTGTTATAAACGGTTGATTTACGCTTGTCGATTGTACAAATTCTTTCATTGTACTTTGTTGGGGGGTTACAATCACATTGTTAATACATTTTGGGGGGGTGAACGGCATGATTTAAGTGCCTTGTGTCTTTGGTTCTTGGTGTTTTTTCTGCTACATATGGCAGAAAGTGTGTCTATAAAACCACTCACTCCACATAATTACCACACATGGAAGTTAAAAATGAACAACTACTACAATCTAAGGGCCTTTGGCAAATGCTAGAGGATAATCCACCTGGTTTAACTAAGGAGTTTGAAATATTTGCTTATAAGAACAAATTAGATGAAGCTATGGGAATCATAGAATTGCATGTATCAGATAACTTGTTGTTTCATATTGCAAAGTGTACAACACCTAAGCAAATTTGGGATAAGCTTGTAGAATTGTATGGTACTGTCAATGAATTTTGAATCCAACAACTTGAGGCAGAATTGACATCACTCTCTCCAGACAGTTTTCCTACTATCCAAGATTTTCTCGAGAAATTCAAGATGATCTTGTCACAATTGAAAGGGTGTGGGCATGATAAAACTAAAAAGAAATGTATGGGTAAGTGCAGGAAGATGGGGGGCCAAAAAGGGGTCTTAAGTGGCCACTTTTTTTCTAAAATTAGGAAATACTGGCCTTGGATGAGAAATTGAGCATAGTTACACTCAAAATTTGGAGATGCAACCAAAACAATGTTCGTAGTGCTCTAAGTCTACTTTCTAAACTACTATTTTGTTTTGAAAATGACATAGATTAAGGGGTTCAAAAGAGGGAGCCATAGAAATTGGTGTTGTTTCTATAAAAAAAACATAACATAGCATGTTTTGTGGCTCCCTCAAAAGGTCAACATTTTTTGGGTATTTTTAAAATCGCTTCAGTGAGAAAATAGCTAATAGCATGTAGTTTATGCCTGATTTTTTTGATAATTTTTTGATGAATATTTGATTTTTTACTAATTTTCAAAGTGGACACATCCTAAAAAATAGAATTTTGGCCGTGCTACCCCTATAAATTTTGAAAACTAATTGAAAATCATTTTTTTATTTTTTTAATATTTGTAGAATGGAGTCTAGTTTCTAAATATGTAATTTTTTTGAAATTTGAATGAATAGTTATTTTACAATGAAAAAAAGACCAAACAGTGGTTTTTGCCTAAAAATGGACACACAAACAAAAGAAATTAAAGATGAAAGGCTTAACATTGTTAAAATGTGAAAAAAATCACATCATCAAATAGCCAAGAGAAAGCCTAACATTACCCATGTGTTTGATTTGTTTGACCTTGAAACACATGCAAATCTGAGGGTTAGCACGAATGAAATTATGTGAAATTTTGAAGAATATAGAAAAACACGTCTGTGACTGTTCATAAAGCACTCCAAGCCTTTGGGTTGGAAATCCAAAGCAAATCCCAAGCCCAAGGCTTGGGATTCCCAAAGGAAGAAATAACGTGAGCGTGTTATAATGTGCTCGCGTTATGTTTTGCCTTGCATTTTTCTTTCCCGCAAGTCTGTTGTTTGCCATGTTTGACATAATGTGAGCGCATTATAACGCGCTTGCGTTATGTTCCCCTCAAATTTTTTTACATTCAACGCTATTAATCATGAGGGTTAAGGGATAAGGGATTAGCATTTAAGGTATAGTATCTAGCCCATTGAGGGTCTAGGAATAGGGATAGCGTTTAGGGTTTAGGGATGAGGGATGATAGATTAGGGTTGAGGGTTTAGGGTTTAGGGATAGGGTTGAGGGTCGAGGGATCAGAGTTAAGGGTTGAGGGATTAGGGTTTGACATTGAGGGTTGAGGGTTGAGGTTCAAGGGTCAAGGGTTTAGGGATAGGGTTTAGGGTCGAGGGATTAGGGTTAAAGTAGAGTGTGGAGGGTGTAAGGATTAGGGATAGGGTTGGAGGGTTTAGGGATAATGGATTAGGGTTTAAGGTATAGTATCGAGTCTGTTGAGGGTTTAGGAATAGGGATAGCATTTAGGGTTTAGGGATGAGGGATTATAGTTGAGGGATGATGGATTAGGGTTGAGGGTTGAGGGATTAGGGTTTAGGTATAAGGTTTAGGGTTGAGGGTTGAAGGATTAGGGTTTAAGGTATAGTGTTGAGGGTTGAGGGTTGAGGGTTTAGGATTAGGGTTTAGGGTTGACGGATTAGCATTTAATGTCAAGGTCAGGGTTAGAGTGTAGAGGGTAGAGGGATTAGGGATAGGGTTTAGGGTTGAAGGTTTAAGGATTGAGGGTTGAGGCTTTAAGGATGAGGGTTTAAGGCTTAAGATATAGTATCTAGTGTTGAGGGTGTAGGGATAGGGTTTAAGTTTAAAGGGTTAAGGGTTGAGGGATAGGGATTAGGGTTTAAAGTATAGTGTTGAGGGTCAAGGGATCAGAGTTAAGGGTTGAGGGATTAGGGTTTGACGTTGAGGGTTGAGGGTTGAGGTTCGAGGGTCAAGGGTTTAGGATAGGGTTGAGGGTCGAGGAATTAGGGTTAAAATAGAGTGTGGAGGGTATAAGGATTAGGGATAGGGTTGGAGGGTTTAGGGATAAGGGATTAGGGTTTAAGGTATAGTATCAATTTTGTTGAGGGTGTAGGAATAGGGATAGCATTTAGGGTTTAGAGATGAAGGATTAGAGTTGAGGGATGATGGATTAGGGTTGAGGGTTGAGGGATTAGGGTTTAGGGATAAGGTTTAGGGTTGAAGGGTGAGGGATTAGTGTTTAAGGTATAGTGTTGAGGGCTTAGGGATAGGGTTTAGGGTTGAGGGATTAGGATTTGACGTTGAGGGTTGAGGGTTTAGGGATTAGGGTTTAGGGTTAGGGTTGAGAGATGAGGGATCAGAGTTAAGGGTTGAGGGATTAGGGTTTGATGTCAAGGGTTGAGGGTTGAGGTTCGAGGGTCAAGGGTTTAGGGATAGGGTTGAGGTTGAAGGGATTAGCATTAAAGTAGAGTGTGGAGGGTGTAAGGATTAAGGATAGGGTTGGAGGATTTAGGGATAAGGGATTAGAGTTTAAGGTATAGTATCGAGTCTGTTGAGGGTTTAGGAATAGGGATAGCATTTAGGGTTTAGGGATGAGGGATTAGAGTTAAGGGATGAGGGATTAGGGTTAAGGGTTGAGGGATTAGGGTTTAGGGATAAGGTTTAGGGTTGAGGGTTGAGGGATTAGGGTTTAAGGTATAGTGTTGAGGGTTGATGGTTTAGTGATAGGGTTTAGGTTTGAGGGATTAGGGTTTAGGGTTGATGAATTAGGGTTTAATGTTGAGAGTTGAGGATTGAGGGTTGAGGTTGAGGGATAGGGTTAATGGTCAAGGGATTAGGGTTAAATAAGAGTGTCGAGGGTAGATGGATTAGGGTTTAAGGTATAGTATCGACCCTGTTGAGGGTCTAGGAATAGGGATAGTGTTTAGGGTTTAGGAATGAGGGATTAGAGTTGAGGGATGATGGATGACAGATTAGGGTTGAGGGTTGAGGGATTAGGGTTTAGGGACAAGGTTTAGGGTTAGGGTTGAGGGATTAGGGTTTAGGGACAAGGTTTAGGGTTAGGGTTGAGGGATTAGGGTTTAAGGTATAGTGTTGAGGGTTTAGGGATAGGGTTTAGGGTTGAGGGATTAGAATTTGACGTTGAGGGTTGAGGGTTTAGGGATAGGGTTGAAGGTCGAGGGATCAAAGTTAAGGGTTGAGGGATTAGGGTTTGATGTTGAGGGTTGAGGGTTGAGGTTCGAGGGTCAAGGGTTTAGGGATAGGGTTGAGGGTCAAGGAATTAGGGTTAAAGTAGTGTGTGGAGGGTATAAGGATTAGGGATAGGGTTAGAGGGTTTAGGGATAAGGGATTAGAGTTTAAGGTATAGTATCGAGTCTGTTGAGGGTTTAGGAATAGGGATAGCATTTAGGGTTTAGGGATGAGGGATTAGAGTTGAGGGATGAGGGATTAGGGTTGAGGGTTGAGGGATTAGGGTTTAGGGATAAGGTTTAGGGTTGAGGGTTGAGGGATTAGGGTTTAAGGTATAGTGTTGAGGGTTGATGGTTTAGGGATAGGGTTTAGGTTTGATGGATTAGGGTTTAGGGTTGATGGATTAGGGTTTAATGTTGAGAGTTGAGGGTTGATGGTTGAGGGTTGAGGGTTGAGGTTGAGGGATAGGGTTAATGGTCAAGTGATTAGGGTTAAATAAGAGTGTCGAGGGTAGAGGGATTAGGGTTTAAGGTATAGTATCGAGCCTGTTGAGGGTCTAGGAATAGGCATAGTGTTTAGGGTTTAGGAATGAGGGATTAGAGTTGAGGGATGACGGATGACAGATTAGGGTTGAAGGTTGAGGGATTAAGGTTTAGGGACAAGGTTTAGGGTTAGGGTTGAGGGATTAGGGTTTAAGGTATAGTGTTGAGGGTTGAGGGATATGGTTTAGGGTTGAGGGATTAGAGTGAAGGGTTGAGGGATTAGAATTTGATGTTGAGGGTTGAGGGTTTAGGGTTGAGGGATTAGAGTGAAGGGTTGAGGGATTAGAATTTGACATTGAGGGTTGAGGGTTTAGGGATAGGGTTGAGGGTCGAGGGATCAGAGTGAAGGGTTGAGGGATTAGGGTTTCACGTTGAGGGTTGAGGGTTGAGGTTCGAGGGTCAAGGGTTTAAGGATAGGGTTGAGGGTCGAGGAATTAGGGTTAAAGTAGAGTGTGGAGGGTATAAGGATTAGGGATAGTGTTGGAGGGTTTAGGGATAAGGGATTAGAGTTTAAGGTATAGTATTGAGTCTATTGAGGGTTTAGGAATAGGGATAGCATTTAGGGTTTAAGGATGAGGGATTAGAGTTGAGGGATGATGGATTAGGGTTGAGGGTTGAGGGATTAGGGTTTAGGGATAAGGTTTAGGGTTGAGGGTTGAGGGATTAGGGTTTAAGGTATAGGATTGAGGGTTGAGGCTTTAGGGATAACAGTTTAAGGCTTAAGATATAGTGTCGAGGGTGTAGGGATAGGGTTTAAATTTTAAGGGTTAAGGGTTGAGGGATAGGGATTACGGTTTAAGGTATAGTGTTGAGGGTTGATGGATCAGAGTTAAGGGTTGAGGGATTAGGGTTTGACATTGAGGGTTAAGGGTTGAGGTTCGAGGGTCAAGGGTTTAGGGATAGGGTTGAGGTTCAAGGGATTAGGGTTAAAGTAGAGTGTGGAGGGTGTAAGGGTTAGGGATAGGGTTGGAGGGTTTAGGGATAAGGGATTAGAGTTTAAGGTATAGTATCAAGTCTATTGAGGGTTTAGGAATATGGATAGCATTTAGGGTTTAGGGATGAGGGATTATAGTTGAGGGATGATGGATTAGGGTTGAGGGTTGAGGGATTAGGGTTTAGGGATAAGGTTTAGGGTTGAGGGTTGAGGGTTTAGGATTAGGGTTTCGGGTTGACAGATTAGCATTTAATGTCAAGGTTAGGGTTAGAGTGTCAAGGGTAGAGGGATTAGGGATAGGGTTTAGGGTTGAAGGTTTAAGGATTAAGGGTTTAGGGTTGAGGGTTTAGGGATAGGGTTGAGGGTCAAGGGATCAGAGTTAAGGGTTGAGGGATTAGGGTTTGACGTTAAGGGTTGAGGGTTGAGGTTCGAGGGTCAAGGGTTTAGGGATAGGGTCGAGGGTTGAGGAATTAGGGTTAAAGTAGAGTGTGGAGGGTATAAGGATTAGGGATAGGGTTGGAGGGTTTGGCGTCGAGGGTTGAGGATTGAGGTTTAAGGGTCAAGGGTTTAGGGATAGGGTTGAGGTTGAAGGGATTAGGGTTTAAGGTATAGTGTTGAGGGTTGATGGATCAGAGTTAAGGGTTAAGGGATTAGGGTTTAACGTTAAGGGTTAAGGGTTGAGGTTCGAGGGTGAAGGGTTTAGGGATAGGGTTAAGGTTCAAGGGATTAGTGTTAAAGTAGAGTGTGGAGGGTGTAAGGATTAGGGATAGGGTTGGAGGGTTTAGGGATAAGGGATTAGAGTTTAAGGTATAGTATCGAGTCTATTGAGGGTGTAGGATTATGGATAGCATTTAGCGTTTAGGGATGAGGGATTAGAGTTGAGGGATGACGGATTAGCATTGAGGGATTAGGATTTGATGTTGAGGGTTGAAGGTTTAGGGATAGGGTTGAGGATTGAGGGATTATGATTTGACATTGAGGGTTGAGGGTTTAGGGATAGGGTTGAGGGTTGAGGGATTAGGATTTGACATTGAGGGTTGAGGGATTAGGGTTTGACGTTGAGGGTTGAGGGCATTTTCTATCAAGAACTTGATTATGAGGGCTTGCCCCTTCATTGTTATGCCTATCATATGGTGGAGCATCTGGCAAGCCCTTGCAGGAAAAAGATGTGATCAATGCAAAGAATGTGATGAATCTATAGTAGGACAAAATGTGAGTGCATTATAGCATGAGCACGTTATAACGCGCTCGCATTTTGTATTTCTATTGAAATGGTAAAAAAGTGGTTACCCCCATGATCCAGGCCCACATGCTCTATTTTCTTACTGATTATGTGCGTGCTTCGACAAAAAAGAAGTGCTTTCATGCTATTAGCAAGTTCACATGCACATTTGACACATTGTACCACCTTTGCATGATCTTTCCACCACCTTTTCTGCTTTGCCAACTTGAGAAGGAGGAAATAACATAGTTTTCACACCAAGTTTGATATATATCTATTCAAGTTTTAATTTTTGTAGTGTTGCAATGTTAATTGTGATTCAATTTTAAGAATTTAACATTGAAAAGGAAGCAAGTGGTGAAAAACTCAAATTGTTGAGGAGTTTGATGCAAGAAGATAAAAACACTACATAATTGGGTACTCTCTCCATTCAAATCTTTATTTTTTAGGTATGTCAAGTCTTTACATGCATGTTCTTTACATTTTCCTTATTTCAGATTGAATTACTTTATCATGCTTTATCATACATGTTTAAAATAGACACATTCCCAATCAAGAAAGCAGCCTACAATCTCACATGATGCCATGTATATTTTCTACACTTGGGCTCTTTAATAATTATGTGTAATAAATAAACCTTAACATACCATGATGTCAAACTATACAAGAATAAATCCTTACAACATAAAAAAAGTACAATCCCACTATTATCTTGTATTCATTTCTTAGGAACTAATATTGGTCTCTTTATCATGCTACAGAGAAATTCTCCATCATGCCGAGGAAACAATCAAGAATTAAACCAACACAGAAAGAGATAGAAGTTAAGAATGCAAAGAACGCAGTGGCTATGAGGGAACTTCGTGAGAAGAGGAAATTGGAAACGATAAATGAAGACATACCAATTGAAGAGGAACCACAACCATCACAAAGAGATATGGTATTGGTGGCACAAAGAGAACGAATGCAAAAACTTCATGGTACAAGAGATTTGAATACCATAGTTGGAGATACGTCCTTTACCGCAAGTCAACATGTAGGGACACCATCTACCACATCTCAAGTTGAGAGTACATCATCACTCACATGTGATAGAGGAGGTATGCCATTGTTCCCACCTCAACCTCAAGGTATGTCATCTATTCCATCTTCAATTGAAGGTATGCCATCTAACCCATCTCATTTAAATATTGATGAAATTCCTAATGTTGAGATGAATTTACCTAACTTGACACCACCTAGAATTTTGCATAGAAAGCCAAAGTATTTGATTGATATTGATGAGAATATTTTGCAGCCAATGGAAGGTAAGATTCCAAAACGCACTTGTAGAAGATATGCTAATAAGATTTGGAGATTGTTCTTTGAAAAGTTAAATGAGACTACAAGATGTCAACTATTTGTTGAAATGATGCAAAGTATAAAGTATAGGTCTATCATGAAGATTCTTGGGTTGAGAACATCAGAGGCTTCAAGTAAAAAATCTATTGTCAAGAATCTAATGAGTGCGTATGAGAGTGTGGGTAACACCTCATGCACAAAAGATAGTAATGCAACACGGCGTGTGATTACATCGACTATAGTAAGTAGTCAAATGAGGAAAGCTCGTCTCATTAGAAAGACAAGTCAAGAATTGAGAATTAATAGGAAAACTTTATCAAGAGCCGTTGGAAGACGCCAAAGAATTGAGGACACTAATGCCAATGAATTATTGGCATTCTCGGGGAGACTACCACAAAAAGATAAACCAATTGTTGAAGCATTGAGATCACTAATTGAAGACTTTTGGAAGAATTACACAAGGGTATCTCCGAATCAAAGGGATGTGGTAAGAAGGAGAATCGGTAGTCAGAACCGCAACCCACATCCAAAGCATTTTTGGATGAGACTCAAACACAGTTTTATGGTAAATTTCTAGAGAAGTATCCTCAAAGTAAAATTTGTCAAAGATATTTTGAATTGCTTAAACCTTTCTATGTTAAGATAAATCACACACGCACTACTTGTTGTTGTAGATTACATATTGAATTTTCTAACCATTTTGATGCTTATAGGTCTATATGTTTAGATATGCATACTAACAATGATTTGTAGGGTTGTGCCATATGTGCCCCACCAACATCTTCAAGAGACTTCATATCAAGAATTTTATGTGAAAGAGAGGAAGGTCAAATATTCTACAAGAAATTATGCTTGGATGGCACATGTCATCATTGTGGTGGCTTGCAACATTTGCCAATATGTGAACATATGGAAATAACACATGTGGTTGGAAATTAACTAGTAGAGTTTGGCAAGTATAAAATAGTGGCATACAATACAAAAGGTGGTAAAGAAGCAAAGAGGTATGAATTAGTTATTGAAAAGATTCCAGTGTATCAGTTTATGCCTATATTTCATGACAACATAGTGTATGAGTATGCAAGACATGCCCATAGAGCTCGATGGTTGGACTTGCAATTCAAGTTATGCAAGGACACATTTCTGGTTGGTAGCATTGTTTTAGTCATCAACTTTGCAGAGAACTACAGTCTACAGCCATAGCATGAGGTGCAATCACAATATTACAACTCCACACAGGTTTCTATATTTGTGCACATCACATTCATTCATGCGAATGATAGTACAGAGGATGACAGAAAGATCATAAGGGAGTATAATTTCTATATTAGTGATGATCGTACGCATTCTACAGAGTTTGTGCAAGGTTGCTTTCAGGTGTTCTATAATGATTTGGCTAGAAGGGGCATATCATTTAGTCAGCATATCATATGGTCGGATAACTGTGCGTCACAATTCAAGAACTCACGGAATTTCTATTAGCTGAGTAGGAGGCATAATTTTATAGGTATTCATCATATGTGGAACTTTTGTGAGGCCGGGCATGGAAAGGGGGAGCATGATGGTGCAGGAGCATTTATCAAAAGAGCCATAGCATGAGAAGAGTTAAAGTATAAAGACAATGCAAAGTTGACAGATGCAAAATCAATTGTCAAGTGGTGTAATGCTTCCATGGGTCCAGGTAATGAAGGTAAGTCTTTAGTTCGTAGATTTTTTTGGTTGATAGATGATACTAACATTGCACCATATGAGGATTATTGTACACTGATAGGATCAAATGAGATGCACTCTTTCAAAAGCTCAATTGCAGGTTCATGGAGTATCCATACACGAAAGATGTCATGCTTTTGTTCTTCCTGTACAATTCAAGTCTAGGATGAGTGCAAGTCAAAGGAGTGGGTTGACGAATGGCAATTAAGTTATCTTAGCCCACTTGACACGTATCGACCCCCGACGACACTGGAACTAACAAAGATGGAATCGTCAGTTGACTTTGACCACATATCAGATTTAGTTCAACCAGGTAATATAGGGCACGTATATGCATCTAATTTCATCTAGTTCAACCAGGTAATGTCATCTTACTTTGTAGTGTTTTTGTAATGTTGACTAATTTCATCTAATTTGCTACACATATCAATGTAGGGCACGTATATGCAGTTATTGCAGATAAAGATAATGAAGAGGGAACAGATTATTACTTATGTCATTGTGTTGAGGCCAAAAAAAAATTGGAGGCCCCTGTTACAAATGGAGAAAACATCGAATACCCTACAGGATCAGTGGTTATTACTGGAACATGGCTTAGAAGGTACCCACATAAGAGTGTTAATATTTGGCTATTTCAGGACTTTGACATGCATCGGAAGATTCTTCATTACTCGAACCTTGTCGTGGCATCTAATGTTCATTTGATAAAGTATCGGGGTAGACCTTTGAACAAAATATTGTGGAAGGTGCGTGAGTCTGACCATGAAGCAATACTTGACATAATAAAGAGTAGAGCAGACTTGGATGGTTCATTGGATTAATTTGTAAGTATTCACATTGATTTTGTAAAGTTATGTTATATTGAGTTGTAAGTATGCACATTAATTTGTAAGGTTTGTCTTTTTTTATTTCCTCCTACATTTTTACACATATGTACACATTTTTACATCATCATGTTATGCATTTTTGGTGTCTTGCTCTTGATGCGACCAAACTCATTTCTTATTTCTTTCAATTTTGATGATCCAAACTCTTGCAATATGACATCCACTTTCATGCCTTTAGATCTTCCTTCACATATAGGGTGCCAAATCAAGTTAAAAAATCTACATAAGGGTGCCAAACTAGATGAAAGGAGACATGAAATGTGCCTTAGGACTCCATGCTAAGCTTTGAGCCATTAAAGTCTCTTGATATTAGGCGCTCATGATAATGAAACTTAGAGCTTTTTCCTTTCCTCTGCACTCATCTAAGATATTTGAATGATAAGGAGTGGCTTGACCTCTATAATGTACATTGGGCACCAAAATTAAGGTGATTTTAAGTCACTTTGAGTCATTTGGGGTTAGTTTGAGTCTTTGAGTCATGTTGCAAAAAAGTGTCAATGTTGTCAAGTTGCACAAAGCAACTTTTGTATTTTTGGTGTCCTACTCATGATGTGACCAAACTGACTATTCCAACATGTCTAGATGGGTACATTTATGCTAGGCATGGTCCTGTTTTTCACCCAAACATGTCAAAACAGTCTGAGCTACATTGTACCGACGATATCCCTGAACAGTCCAAAGTGCAAAAAGGCTGCAATCTTTGACGAGATGTTACTCAAAAATCATGTCACTTAGAAACATTCTGTCTAAGGCAACGCGATCACGTAAAGTATCTCTACAATAACCTCTCTCATTTTTTTATATCCTTGAGGCATTTTCCCGTGGTGAAAGGTTTTCTGCTGCCCCAAAAATCGTCAGAAGGAGGCAGTGTAAAGTTGCAAAGGGGTGTAACTTTTGTCCTACTCCTGATGCGACCAAACTGACTATTCCAATGTGTCTAAATGGGTACATTTACACTAGGCATGGTCATGTTTTTCACCCAAACATGTCGAAACAGTCTGAGCTACATTGTACCCACGATATCCATAAAGAGTCTAAAGTGCAAAAAGGCTGCAATCTTTGACGAGATGTTACTCGAAAACTGTGTCACTTAGAAACATTCTGTCTAAGGCAACGCAATCACATAGAGTGCCTCTACAATAACCTCTCTCAATTTTTTATAGCTCTAAGGCATTTGGCTGTGGTGAAAGGTTTTCTGCTGCCCCAAAAATCATCAGAAGGAGGCAGTGTAAAGTTGCAAAGGGGTGTAACTTTTTTCTTACTTTTGATGTGACCAAACTGACTATTCCAACGTGTCTGAATAGGTATATTTATGCTAGGCATGCTCATATTTTTCACCCAAACATGTCGAAACAGTCTGAGCTACATTGTACCCATGATATCCCTGAAGAGTCCAAAGTGCAAAAAGGTAGAAATCTTTGACGAGATGTTACTCAAAAATTGTGTCACTTAGAAATATTCCATCTGAGGCAACGCGATCATGTAGAGTGCCTCTAAAATAACCTCTCTCAGTTTTTTATAGCTCTAAGGCATTTACCCGTGGTGAAAGGTTTTCTGCTACCCCAAAAATCGTTAGAAGGAGGCAGTGTAAAGTTGCAAAGGGGTGTAACTTTTGTCCTGCTCCTAATGCAACCAAACTAACTATTCCAACACGTCCGAATGGGTACATTTACGTTAGGCATGGTCATGTTTTTCACCCAAACATGTCAAAACAGTCCGAGCTACATTATACCCACGATATCCCTAAAGAGTCCAAAGTGCAAAAAGGCTGCAATCTTTCACGAGATGTTACTCAAAAATTGTGTCACTTAGAAACATTTTGTCTGAGGCAACATGATCATGTAGAGTGCCTCTACAATAACCCCTCTCAATTTTTTATAGCTCTGAGGCATTTGCCCATGGTGAAAGGTTTTCTGCTGCCCCAAAAATTGACAGGAGGCAGTGTAAAGTTGCAAAGGGGTGTAACTTTTGTCTTGCTCCTGATGCGACCAAACTGACTATTCCAACACATACAAATGGGTATATTTATGCTAGGCATGGTCATGTTTTTCACCCAAACATGTCGAAACAGTCTGAGCTACATTGTACCCACGATATCCTTGAAGAGTCCAAAGTGCAAAAAGGCAGCAATCTTTGACAAGATGTTACTCAAAAACTGTGTCACTTAGAAACATTTTGTCTAAGGCAATATGATCACGTAGAGTGCCTCTACAATATCCTCTCTTGGTTTTTTATAGCCCTGAGGCATTTGCCCATGGTGAAAGGTTTTCTGCTGCCCCAAAAATCGTCAGAAGGAGGTAGTGTAAAGTTGCAAAGGGGTGTAACTTTTGTCTTGCTCCTGATGCAACCAAAATGACTATTCCAACGCATCTGAATGGGTACATTTACACTAGGCATGGTTCTTTTTTTCACCCAAACATGTCGAAATAGTTCGAGCTACATTGTACCCATGATATCCCTAAAGAGTCCAAAGTGTAAAAAGGCTGCAATCTTTGACGAGATGTTACTCAAAAATTGTGTCACTTAGAAACATTCTGTCTAAGGCAACGTGATCACGTAGAGTGCCTCTACAATAACCTCTCTCAGTTTTTTATAGCTCTGAGGCATTTGCCCGTGGTGAAAGGTTTTCTGCTGCCCCAAAAATCATCAGAAGGAGGCAGTGTAAAATTGCAAAGGGGTGTAACTTTTGTCCTGCTCCTAATGCGACCAAACTAACTATTCCAACGCATCTGAATGGGTACATTTACACTAGGCATGGTCCTATTTTTCACCCAAACATGTTGAAACAGTCCAAGCTACATTGTACCCACGATGTCCCTAAAGAGTCCAAAGTGCAAAAAGGTTGCAATCTTTGACGACATGTTACTTGTAAACCGTGTCACTTAGAAACATTTCGTCTGAGGCAACGCAATCACGTAGAGTTCCTCTACAATAACCTCTCTCAGTTTTTTATAGCTCTAAGGCATTTGCCTATGGTGAAAGGTTTTGTACTGCCCCAAAAATCATCAGAAGGAGGCAGTGTAAAGTTGCAAAGGGGTGTAACTTTTGTCTTGCTCCTGATGCAACCAAACTGATTGTTCCAACGCATCCAAATGGGTACATTTACACTAGGCATGGTCCTATTTTTCACCCAAACATGTCGAAACAGTTAGAGCTACATTGTACTGATGATATCCCTGAAGAGTCCAAAGTGCAAAAAGGTAGCAATCTTTGACGAGATGTTACTCGAAAACTGTGTCACTTACAAACATTCCGTCTAAGACAATGTGATCAATAGAGCGCCTCTACAATAACCTCTCTCAGTTTTTTATAGCTCTGAGGCATTTGCCCATGGTGAAAGGTTTTCTGCTGCCCCAAAAATTGTCAGAAGGAGGTAGTGTAAAGTTGCAAAGGGGTGTAACTTTTGTCCTGCTCCTGATGCAACCAAACTGACTGTTCCAACGTGTCTGAATGGGTACATTTACGCTAGGCATGGTCTTGTTTTTCACCCAAACATGTTGCAATAGTCAGAGCTACATTGTACCGCCAATATCCCTGAAGAGTCCAAAGTGCAAAAAGGTAGCAATCTTTGACGAGATGTTACTCAAAAATCGTGTTACTTAGAAACATTCCTTGGATCTAGCACCTAGGATTAAAAGCCTTTGATGAGGAGAGTAGTATCAAGGCCTGGTTTGGTGCCCTCACTTGCCTACCCCACCCTCAGAATGCGCCTAACCTTCATAAGGTGTTAACACTCTATTTTGAGTGCCTAGCAGGGGGTAATGGATAGATTGAAGGCTTGGGAACTAAGGAAAGTCACTTAGATGAATAATCAAGATTGAAATGAGAAACTCCTAGCCAAGGCGTAAAATTTTTCAATTCTGGCATCTAGAAATTAAATCTAAGTAAGGCGCTCTTTCCATTTGCTAAAGGCTCTATAAGCGCCCTTGGTTGATGATCTCTCCAGACACCTGAAATGGCACCCAGTGGATCTTTCAACTTGTATCAGGAAGAAGGGAAGCATTCACAGTGTTGTTCAGATAATCTAAGTTGTAAAGTTAACAAGGAATAGAGCCAAAGGACAAGGTGCACTTATTGGTCTCCATCACCTTAGAAATGTGCCTAATGCAGTTGGTGTCAACTTCCCTCTTTCTAGCCTCCAAATGGTGCCTAGAGTCAAAAAAGGATTTCACTGAATAATGTTAATGCATTGAGCATCAAACTCTGCTTGGCACATACCTATGCTCTTGCAACCTCAAATTGGCGCCTAGGGTTCAGTCATCCTCCTAAGGCATGGTTCTGCTCCTCCATAACCCTGTTTTGGTGCCTAAACTTGGAAGTACCTTCAAGACTTGGATTAAGATGGAATTCACCTCCAGAATGTTAGGCGCTTGATAGAAGATAAAGGTGCTAGGGTAAAAGAGCTTCAAAAGTTTGATGTCAAGTGTGAATTGAGATAATAGGCACTGATACCAGTTGACATTACTCCAAACATGCGCCTAAGAGAGATGCAAGTCCCCAAGACTAATTTTGGAACAAGGTGTTCCATTAGAGGGTAAGATGATAATCCTTGGAAGTCAAGTGTTTCAAAGATTCTTTGAGAAATTGACAAGTTGTAACCTAGGCGCCAAAACCCCTGAGAATCCTCCTATCTGGTGCCTAGTCAGAAGAACACTCATATTGCACCTAAGTGAATTTGAGTGTCAATATAGAGTCATCAAACCCCACCAGACGTTCATCCATGTCTCTGCCACCTCAAGGAAGTGCCCAGCTTAGGATGGTGCCTAGTCTGGTCTCTACTACCTTCAGTTGGCGCCTAACCCTAAGAGTCTTGCAACTATGACATCATATTTGTTAGAATCTGAAAAGATTAATAACCTAGAAAACTAGTGCAAATAATAGATATTAAAACTATGAATGCAAATGATATGAAATCAAAATAGCAACACAAAGTTAGTCTCCAAGAGAGTAATGCAAATGCTAGAAGCAAAATAGCATTAAGAGGATGCAAAAGCAAAAGATGCCAAATACAAGCCAGGTAGCATGCTTATATAGACCAAGGAGAGAGAGGAGGTGGCAACACCGACCAATGAGGAGAAACCATCTATCGGACTAAAGATAGCAAAGTATCTTCCCAAGATAGCTAATGGATGCTCACATGTAGGAAGGTGACACCTCGCAACCACTCACCTAATAAGACATTCTTTATTAACCTAAGCGAGATTAATAGAAGTGTAGGAAAAACCTAGGAATATAGGAAAAATAAATAACCCATCTAGGAAATAAAAACCTATACTAACACCCCCCCATAAGTGAAGCTTAGGTGGATGTAGAAATGGGTCTCGACAAATCAAGCCTAATGAGGTACCCATGTACATAAAATTCCCCCCCAAAGAGAGAGAAAAGAGACCCCCCCAAAAGTAGAGAGTCAGGACTTCGAGTGAGAGGAAGAAGCCCCCCAGAAGATGAAGCATCCTGCACCCCCAACAAAGCTCACAAATGAAGGAACTTGCTCTCAGTGAAGGGTTTGGTGAAGATATCAGCAACCTGCTCGGAAGTCAGACAGTAGCGAAGGTCAATGATGTGGCCATGGATGAGCTTTTGGATGTAGTACATGTGAACCTCTATGTGTTTGGTCCGCTGATGATGGACCAGATTCCATGAGATCTGAATGGCACTCTGGTTGTCACAAAATATGACTAATGGCCGTCTGATTTGGATGCCAAACTCAGTGAGAAGATTCTGAAGCCAAATGGCCTCGGTAGAGGCATTCACATCCCCCCAATACTCGGCCTCAGTAGAAGATAGAGAAATAGCAGATTGCTTCTTGCTTGACCAACAAATAGGACCTAAACCAAGTGAGAAGCTGTAACCTGAAGTAGACTTGTGATCCTCAGAATCGCCCGCCCAATCTGAATCTATGTAGCCCACCAAGTCAAGCTCAATGCCCGCTGCATAGTGAATCCCAAAACTGTGAGTACCCTAAATGTAGTGAAGGATCCGCTTGGCTGCTTTCTAGTGCAGCTCATGAGGCTCCTACATGAATCGAGAGACCATGCCTATAGCATATGAAATGTCAGGTCTCATATGAGTCAGATAAATGAGACTCCCAACAAGCTGTCGGTACAAAGTGCCATCAACAAGTGGAGAAGAACACTGAGCCTCAAGTTTGACTCCAAAAAGAAAGGGAGTCGGAGTAGGCTTACAGTCAGCCATATGAAACCTCGAGAGCAAATCTAGAGCATACTTGGACTGTGTGATGGTGATCCCAAAAGAAGACTGGTAGATCTCAATCCCGAGAAAGTAATGCAACAAGCCCAAGTCAGTCATCAAAAACCTATCATGAAGGGCAGTTTTGACAGCCCCAATGGTGGATGAAGAACTCCCTGTGATCAGCAAGTCATCAACATATAGAACTAGAAATAGGAGTGAATCATCCTACTGCAGAATGTAGACATTGGGATCAGAATGGCACCGAGTGAACCCAACTGATAGAAGGAAGGAGTCCATCTTGGCATACCAGGCCCGAGGAGCCTGTTTGAGGCCATAGAGAGACTTCCGAAGACAGCACACAAGTGAAGAATCCTAAAGGAACCCCTGTGGCTGCTCCATGTAGATCTCCTCCTGAAGGTCACTGTGAAGAAAAGTACTCTTCACATCCATCTGATGTACTTCCCAACGATTAGCTGCAGCAATGGCAAGAACAAGTTGGATGGAATTCATTCAGGCAACTGGCGCAAAAGTCTCAGAGTAGTCAATCCCAGGAACCTGGGAGAATCCTTTGGCGACCAAAGCAAGCCTTATACTTGTCAACCGAGCCATCTGCTGCAAATTTTGTTTGATAGATCCACTTACATCGAACAAGTTTTCTTCCTTTAGGAAGAGGGACAAGCTCCCAAGTGTGGTTCCTCATCAAGGAACTATACTCCTCCTACATAGCTGTATCCCACTCAGGAATACCAGAAGCCTCATGAAAAGACTGTGGATCTGAGGCAGTAGAAATGAAGACATGTGGAGCATCTTGGAACTATGAACGAGTCCACCTGGTGTCTGATGGATCCCCAACCCAGTCACCTGAAGACTGTAAGGTCTATCTAGCCCAAAGTGGACTGGAAGATGGAGAATCTGGAGGAGAATCATCAACCTCTGAATGATGACTAGGACAGGAAGGAGGTGAGTCCTCTGAATTGTTCTCTGCATCAGAAGTGGAGGTGGAAGACTACTCAGGTGAATCTGACTCATCAGAAGATCTGTCATGTATCCCAAGTGACTCCAATGTCAAAGTAAAAGGAGTTGGAGAAGTGATAGAAAGTGAGCTCAAAGAGCCCTCTTCAAATTGAACACTCCTCTCAATGAACAACTCATGTGTAGTAGGGTGGAGCAACTGATAACCCTTCACACCATCAGGATAACCTACAAATATGCAAGGTCTGCTTTGCGGATCCAAGGCCTTACATTTCTCTGTAGGAATGTGGGCCCATGCAGGAGAACCAAAAACTTGAAAGTGCGTAACTGATGGTTTCCGACCGCTCCAAGCTTCAAAAGGAGTGACTCCCTTCAAGGCTCGGTGAGGAACATGGTTATGGATATAACAAGCACAATTAATGGCCTCTGCCCAATACTGTGGTGCAAGAGATCTAGAGTGAATCATGCAGTTTGCCATTTCCTTCAAGGACCTATTCTTCCATTCTGCAACACCGTTCTGCTGAGGATTGTATGGAACTAATGCTGCAAATCAATCCCCTCTGAAGTGCAAAACCTCTCAAACTGATGGTTGACATACTCACCACCATTGTCAATGCGCAAAACTTTGATGGCTTTCTCAGATTGCATCTCTACAAAAGTCTTGAAGTCCTGAAAATGATCAAATACCTCTGACTTCTGTTTGAGAAAGTACACCAAGTATTTTGAGAAAAGTCATCAATGAATGTGAGGACACATCTAGCCTTGCTAAAAGAAGGATGCTGAAATAGACCAGCCAAATCACTGTGAACTAACTCCAGTATCTGTGAAGCTCTCCATGCCTTACCTTTGTCAAACTTTTCCTTAGGATGCTTACCAAGAATACAACCTTGGCAAACACCACCTGAAAACTAAACTGAAGGCAACCCTGTGACCATGCTCTGCTGGTTGAGCTGCTGCAAGTAGCGGAAGTTAAGATGGCCAAACCACTCATGCCATAACCTACTCACATCATTAGAATGAGTGAGCAAAATAGTCGAAGGAGGATCAGGAACAAAGTGAGAAAATAGATAGAGCCGTGATTGATGATCTGCTCTCCCAACTGCAACTGTAGAACCATTGTGCAACTCATGAATCTCCACTGAATCAGGAGTGAACTCAACCCGCTTGCCTGAACCTGTGTGAGTGATCTGGTATACCGATAGGAGATTAGTTGATAATGAGGGCACACAAAGAACATCATGGAATGTGCCATCCCCCACATCAACAGACCCTCTCCCACACACCTCAACAGGAGTGTTATCACCCATCAAAATAGAAGGCATAGTAGATGGCTCCAAGGATGCAAGTTCTTCTTTAGATGAAGCCATGTGGTGCGAAGCACCTGAATCAAGAACCCAAGTGGATGGTGAAGAAGCAACTGCAACAAGGGCCTTGCCCTTTCATTTTCCCTTGCTATTTTCTTTTGCCTTATTAGACCCCTCATTAGAACTCTATTTGATAGACTCAGGAACACTGATATTATTCTTCTCAAGAATGTGTGTCAAGTGATCAATTTGTTTCTTCAGACATTTATGTTTATCATGACCAGGTCTTTTACAATAGGCACATTGGACCCTCTCTTTCTTAGGCTTGTCACCCTTGGAATATTGGGTCTCATTAGTTGCTTTTGAAGCAACCATTATCTGATCCTTCTTCTCCTTGCTATTCTTTTGTTTCTTATCCTTACTATTGTTGTTACTACTTTGTCCTTTTTGTTCTTTTGTGCCTTGGTTGGCAGCTAAGGCATGTGACTTAGAGGACTTAAGAGTGCCCATCTGAATTAGCTTGTCCTATTCTCAAGTGAGATTGATAGCAAAATCATCTAAAGATGGCATGGTGAATTAAGTACCAAGTGCACCCTTAGTAGCATAGAAAGTAGAAACAAACACAGAATATTCTGAACTTAGCTTAGAGAGAATACTAAGAATCAGTTGTTCATCTTTCTTTTCAATTCCACATTGTTTTAACTGCAGCCTTAGTGATTTCAATTTGGTGAAGAAATCCTGGATTGTGTTGAAATTGCCTAGACTTAAACTAATTAGTTCATTTTCCAACATATGACCCCTCATTGAATCTTGTGTGCCAAATAGTGTTTCTAGCTTTGTCCAGATTTTATTTGGTGTATTCAAAGACTCAATGTGAAAGAGAAAATTAGGAGAAACAGACAAACACAATGTTCCATATGCCTCATCACATTTGTTAAACCACTTAAACTTATCTTCATCTTTAGTAGGTTCAGTTTCAAGTCCCATAGTTATCCTATTTAATCCAGCTTTCCTTAAGTGAATTGTCATGCATGATTTCCACTCAAAGTAATTGCATGGAGTTAGGATAGGCAGATTTGTTTGATCCATGATGAAGAAATGCAGAGAAGAAGTGTCGAAAAGAAAAGAACCCAACCAAGACAACCCCCCCTTTTCACTCAATCAAAGAATGCCCCCAAGAAAATATGATTTGGCACTTTATATTAGTGCATTTACAACTACCACTAGCAATAAATACTAAGTGGTTTTGATTTCAATGCATTTACAAAACCCTCATGAAGAGCATATGCTGAAAATACAACTTTGGCATAATATCTAGAGAAATAAATAGCACCACTGCGATCTACTCAAAAAATCATGCACTTTTAAAAAAAGAATCACCTCGATACAAGGTTGTATGTGAAAGTTATGATCCTCCGAAGTTCCCAAAATGAGAACCGTGCAATGTCACGACTGAGAATCTATAATTTTTGAAAAATCTTGGCATCAAAATCAAAAAATGACTGCACCAGTGCATAGAGCACAAAAAAATAGCCAAAATAAAAAAAAAATTCATGGAAAAAGGAGTCCGTATGAGCAAGAATAGAGCATTTGAAAACTGTCTTCAAAATTGCAGCTGCTAACGGAGAGGGGTCCTGCTGTAGCTTTTTGAGCATATTTCTACAAAATATATAGACTACATGCAAAAACAAAAAGATACCCAGATAGTTTTTTGGAGCTGCGAACAAAATCCAGAAGGTGTTTTTCTTGCAAATACACAGACAATGTTGCTCTAGTGTAAAATGAATGCCTTTAGCTAGAAAAAAGGACCCCAGCAACCAAAAAATGACATGCAAAGGCTGAATCAGATGCTAGAACCTACAATATTGATTCAAAAGACCAAATATGCAAGCTAGTTGTCAGATTTGAGCTTGAAACCCCAGTTCCGCAACTGTGTATGACGATCTCTGATTTCGATGAAACGAAAGCCAAATCTGACTTTCTCAAGCTTCCTGGACGTGTTGGAACAGCTGAATATGCTGCCAGTATAACTAGAAATGCTGCAATCACCCAGATTTCATAAAACACATGTGCAACCCCAGAGATTAAAAAAATTTCCGTCAAACTTTTCTGATTCTCAAGATCATCCGAAGATGCAAGAGAAGAGCATACTGGGTTCTTTGAAAAACTATAATAAGATTTATTAGCCCCCCTTGAATCTCTCAAATATGAAAAACTAAAATCTACTCTTGCACATAGAATAGCTCGGATACCATGTTAGAATCTGAAAAGATTAATAACCCAGAAAACTAGTGCAAAGAATAGATATTAAAACTATGAATGCAAATGATATAAAATCAAAATAGCAACACAAAGTTAGTCTCCAAGAGAGTAATGCAAATGCTAGAAGCAAAATAGTATTAAGAGGATGCAAAAGCAAAAGATGCCAAATACAAGCTAGGTAGCATGCTTATATAGACCAAGGAGAGAGAGGAGGTGGCAACACCGACCAATGAGGAGCAACCATCTATCGGACTAAAGATAGCAAAGTATCTTCCCAAGATAGCTAATGGATGCTCACATGTAGGAAGGTGACACCTCGCAACCACTCACCTAATAAGACATGCTTTATTAACCTAAGCGAGATTAATAGAAGTGTAGGAAAAACCTAGGAATATAGGAAAAATAAATAACCCATCTAGGAAATAAAAACCTACACTAACAATATTGGCGCCTAGAACTCATGATGCATGAAATCAACACCTGGGTTCTAGAGAACTCATTTGGGCACCTACTCTTGGAAACAATCCAGAGCATCCATAAACTCTAATAGGCACCTAATGTTGGCAAGGTGCAACTTTAGGAGGAGATCACCTCAACTTGGCACCCAAGTCAGAAATTTGTGCCTAAGGATCTCTAGAAGGAGTTAAGGTTGTTACAATTACCTAAATGCTCATTGGTCAGAAGGGTAGCATTTAGATCCATGTCAGGGCCCCTGGATAAGTTTGCCAACTCAAAATGAGTCATCAGATGGAATATTCCCTTGTATATGCTTCTTGGGCAATGTGCCTTGGTTCCTCTTTGTGCATTGAAAAATGTGCCTTCATTGCCTTTGGAAGGCCTATAAAAGAAGGAGCCCTCTCATTCATTTGTTAGCTAATCATTTTGACAGAATTCTCTCTACAAAGCTATTTAGCTTGTGATCTTGAGGCCTGCAAGTTTAAAGTGTTGGGGTGATGCTCCCTCAACAAGCAAGGTGATGCTCCCTTGTGATATTGTGAGGTGTTGACATTCAGTTGACATCATTGAGTTTGATTGAGTTGATCAAGTGTAGATGCCATTGTAAACATCAAGGCTTCAAGGCCTTTCTTTTGTATCTCCATTGAATAAGTTGTAACTTCATGCTATTGAAAGCATTATCCATGTAATAAGACATTGCAAGTTGATTGAGTCAAATAACTAGACAAGTACTCAACTCTAAGGTTGATTCATTCAAGTAGTTATCTTTGATGTATATCTTTGTGTTGTTGAAGTAGTTGATGAATTGATAGCAAGTAAAATTGTTTAAGTAAGGAAAAATTTTCGTAGAACTAGTTGGGTATCTTACACCATGCCTATCCATCAAACACCACAATGCAATCAAAATCCTAACAACATGCCCATGATCCAAGATCAAGTGCAATCATGCAAATATATTTTCAATCACAAGCTTATTAAAAATGAACTAGAGTCTTCTAGTACCATACTTTTCCATCAAACACCATCATGTAATCCATGGCCTATCAAGCCTATCAAAGAAAATGCAAACATCCTAAGTAATACAATCGGACTTTAAATATTTGAAGTAGCCATCTACAAATATCCATTCAAAAGTGGATTTATAATGCAAGTATGGATGCCATCAATAAAAAAGATTTGTATTAACCAAATATCCATATAGGCATACATCAATATCTGTCGATATAGGTATAACATATATACAAAATAGCCATATAGGCTTACAAGAATGCCATATAGGCATACAATGTCAACTATGTACAATACAAAATATATGTCCACAAATGCCATATAGGCGTACAACAAAGGAACACAATAAAAAGTCATTCCCCTCTAGCTGGTGAAGAGAATAAATCACAAGCAGCCTTTGATCTTCTAGGGGATGGAGACATGCATGTGGGTGGTCTACTATGAACCTGAGGGCTACTCCTCCTATTTAGTTCTTCCTGCACCTTTACATGTTACAATAAAAAGTATAGACATTAATATATAGAAATTACATGTTATAAAAAATGAAACATTTAACAAAATAATCACTTACCGCTAACATATAATCTATCTCCTCGCTTGCCTCAGTAGCAAGAATAGGCCCTGGTGATGTCATGTCCTATAGAAACCATCTAGATAGAAATTAAACTTTAAATCAATAATCTTTTAATTTTTCAAAAATAGACAACTATAACAATGAATGTAAATTGAAATTTACTAATATGCCTCATACCCCTGTCAGTGCCATGGAGCTATGAATTGCAGATGCCACACCCTACTCCATTGCCCTATGAACATGGGGAGGTGTCTCCGCAGCCTACATCATCTGGAAATAAAACAACATTATTCAATTACGAAAACAATAATAGTGATGCAAATCATGGCTCCTAACATACACACACGTTCATCTAAACATGGAAGTACACACAATAAAACACACAAATCACATACAAAAATTTAGTAAGTACAATTCATTCATTAAACTATTTATTTTATTACCTCCGTAAAGCTTTGAAGTCCACCACCACTGGCAGGTGTTGCCATGAAATCTACAGTATTAACCTATTCAACATCCAAAATCAGAAATTAGAATACCATTCATATAACGATGCTATTCACATGTAATATTTATAATTGTTTACTAGTTACATACCTCGATAGTATATGATCTAGTGAAAAATGCAGGTGGAGAACCACTGAAAACTGCATTGATGCTATGACCTTGAAATTTCATTAAAATCATCAATTTAAATTAGTTAATCTTGTATTTTAAAAATGAAATTTAATAAATTAAATTCAATAAACTTGCTAATATTTACCTGAGTATCAAGGCTGAAAGTCTCACTCAGGAGGGTATCTATCATCACCATCTGCTCAGCTGCAGATGTAGCCTATGCACCTGCATCCTGACTGTCCATGGGGTCATAACCAAAGGCTGACCCACAAGCCTGGCAAGTATGCGGTGGGACCCTACTCCTCGCACTATCTCCCAACCCACTCTGTGTTGCAGGACCAGCATGCTCTATGATGCTCTAGGTCAAGGCACTAATTGACCTCAGTGTATCGACCTCAACACTCTCCTTCACAATGGAAGGGATAGAAACATGCTCGTGGGCTGGTCTGCCGATTACTCGTCTCACTACCAGCTGTGGGTCAAGACGTGCCCTTGGTCTATCCTGTGCTGAGCCCCCACCTTTACCCTGGAAGTCCCGCATATCAAAATAGTTTGACACTTTATTGAGGACAAACTCGCAGTAGAGTTTCCTCAAAAAGTATTGTGGGACCTCATTATTATTGCATGGAGGATGGTCAAAAACCATCCACCACCTCTGCCTGAAATTGTCCCTTATCGCTTGGTTGTTGCACCAATGGATAGGGAACCTCTTGTATGTAATGGGCGGAGGTTGATTTGTTTGTGGGTTTGTGAAAATTGAACATAAGTCTAATTTTGTAATTTGTAATTTTTTGACATCTTGGTATGACAACTTGTCTACATAGTAATCTCTAAACTCTCTCTTTTTATCGGTCCAACTAGTTATTTGCTTGCTAATTGAATTTACATTTGATAACATAGACTCAAGAGATTCGGCAAGCATGGACCTATGCAAGGTTGAAGTGGAAGGATCTTTCAACCTTGCAATTATATCTTCAATCTATTTTTTGTTGTTTTCAATTTGCCCCATTATATTATCTTGTGTTCCAGGGGCATGTTGAGGAATGAATGGAGGAGGTTGTTGTTTTACAGGTATTTCCTCCTCAGGATTTTGTGGCTTTTGAGGAGGAGGAGGAGGAGCAGGAGGTGCATTAACATTTGCTAACAATTAACGAAATATATATCAAAAATCAATAAAAACCTACCTATTTAGAAAGAAATTCAAACAAAAAAATAAAGATAACTCACCCCTTTGGCATGCTCGACGTTGCGGCAGCATTTTGGCGATGAATCGATAAGCTTTTTTTGTTTATTAGCATTTTGCAGAACGTGAGCGCGTTTTTGAGGGTTTGGAAGCTACGTGCAGAGGAGAAAATAAGAATGAAAAGAAATTCGATTGCTTTTTTTATATATATACTAGGCCATAACGTGAGTGCATTATAATGTGCTCGCATTATAACGTGCTCGCGTTATAACGTGCTCACATTATGGCTTGGTAATGATGAGCCTAAGGCTTGTCATTGCCAAGCCATAACGCGAGCGCGTTATAACGCGCTCACTTTATGACTTAAATTTTTATGAAATTATTTTGGCCACTTTTTGGCCCCCCATCTTCTTGCACTTACCCATATCTTCTTGATTTTGTCAAAGTTGAAGGGCCCATTTTAGGTGTTTTCATCTACCTTCTATTCTACTATGGATGCCTCTGGGAAAGACTTTAAGATGCCTAGCTTTGAGCTATTTTGTGAGCGTCTTACTAGGGAGCAAACCAAGTTACTTCAAATGGATGCACTTCCTAGTTCTAAGAGTCAAGCCTTGATGACCACATCTTCTAAGGGTAAAGGTAAGAATAAGAAGAAGCCCAAGATAGAATCTCCTTTAGGTAGTGAGTCTCCCTTCAAACCAAAGATGAAGAATGATCAGAGGCCCACTCCTCCACTGAATCCTTCCAAATCTAGTGAGTCTTCCTCCAAGACAAAGAAGAAGAAAGGTGACACTTGTTCTTTTTGTGGCATGACAGGTCATGATGAGTCTCATTGTTTCAAGAGGTTAGAGGCTTTGGAGTAAGCTATGAAGAAGCACAAGATTTCTCTTCCCAAGCTCTCCTCTATACGCAAAGGACATGCTCTTTCCACACATGGCTTACTTGCATATTCAAATAGTTGGATACTTGATTCAGGTGCTTCACATCATATGACCAATTCACTTGATCTACTTGAAACTCTTTCTTATACTAGCACTTCTCATATTGCAGTGGGGAATTCTTCATAGATTTCAGTCATGGGGACATGCACCATTCACTTGCAAGATGGTTGCATTGAAGTTGTTCTTTTTGTTCCCAAGATTTCTGACAATCTTCTCTCCATATATCAAATTTGTCATTCTGGGGATGGGAAGAAAGTTGAGTTTACTCCTCACAAAGTGGTTATTCAACAACTATAGGATCCTGAGACAGTTATTGCTACAGGAAGAGTGGATCATACATCTCGACTATACAGATTTGATGGATTTGAGTCTTCATCAGGATCATCTCTTATAGCACATGCCGATGCCTTGAGCAAGCTTTAGCATGAGAGGTTTGGACATCTAAATTATAGTTATCTTCAGCAGATGAGCACAAAGAAGTTGGTTGTTGGTCTACCTAAGATTTCTTGTAGAGAGGGAGTTTGTCCGGGTTGTGTACTTGGTAAACATCATCAGGATCCCTTTCATAAGGATCAGGCTACTCGAGCTTCAGCACCCTTGGAGTTGGTTCATAGTGATCTCATGTCTTTTCCAACTCCTTCATTTTCAGGGGCCAAGTATGTGCTCACTTTCATTGATGATTTCTCACGACACACATGGGTGTACTTTCTTAAGTACAAAATTGATGTTTTTGACACATTTAGGACATACAAGGTGTTTGTGGAGAAGCAATCTAGTCTTTCTCTTTGACAGATATGCATAGATAATGGGGGGGAATATGTGAACCAAGCTTTTCAAGATTTCTGTAGTGAGCATGGAATTCAACATCAATTTTTAGTTCCTTACACTCCTTAGCAGAATGGTGTGGCTGAGATAAAGAACAGGACATTACAAGAGATGGCTAATTGCATGCTACAGTCTAGGTCTATGGATCCCACCTTTTGGGCTGAAGCAGTCAATTATGCCAACTATATTCAGAATTGTATGCCTCACAAGGTAGTGCAACATATGACTCCTGAGGAGGCTTCATCCCATGTCAAGCCTAATGTATCCTTCTTTAGAGTATTCGATAGTGAGGCTTGGGCATTCATTCTAAATGGTTGGTGTAAGGCTATGGAGAAGAAGAGTCAACCTTTGATTTTTGTTTGCTATTGTGAGGATGTGAAGGCTTACAGGTTGTTTGATCCTATCACTTAGGATGTCTACTTTTGTAGAGATGTCCATTTTGATGAGTCCTTCACACAAGTGGATTCCTCCTCCACTTCTTCTTACTCACTACATACTCCACCTTCTTCATCGTCACTTGAGGATAGTTTGCTTCTTCATGATGATACTGATGAAGGTCCTACCCCACCACCTCCTCAAGCACCAATCTTGCCCCGATGGGCCCGCACTACTCTTGAGGAGGCTGGTCCACTTGTTGGTGATCCCACAGATACTCGCCGCACTCATTCACAGACAGTAGGTGTTAGTCTTTTGAGTTATGCCATTTCCACATATCCTCAGAAGTTTTTAGATGCCGCAGGTATTCCAAAGTGGGACAGTGCAATGGTTGAGGAGTATTCTTCTTTAATGAAGAATCATACTTGGGATCTTGTTCCTCTTCTTAAGGGAAGAAAATTGGTTCGATGCAAGTGGGTGTACCACACCAAAGATGCAGCTGATGGTTCTATAGATAAGTACAAGACTCGTCTTGTTGCTAAGGGGTTTTCTTAGGTTGAGGGTATTGACTACTCTGAAACCTTTGCTCCTTTTGCCAAGATGGATTCCATTCATTTTGTACTTTCTCTTGCTTCATCTCAAGGATGGTTAGTGTATCAGATGGATGTGAAGAGTACCTTCTTGCATGGTGATGTTAATGAGGAGATCTACATGGAGCAACCTCCAAGTTTTGTGCAGGACTCTTCACTTGTTTGCTGGCTTCATCGTTCATTATATGGTCTCAAACAAGCCCCTCGGGCTTGGTATGAGAAGATGGGTTGTTTCCTACTTGCTTCTGGTTTCACACGATACCATTCTAACCCTACAGTTTACACTCAGAGATGTGGAGATAATATTTTGATCCTTATGCTTTATGTGGATGATTTGATTCTCACAGGTAGTTCTACCTCTATGATCCAGAGTATTCAGCAAGCATTGATGGAGCGCTTTGATATGATAGATCTTGGACTTTTGCACTACTTCCTTGGTCTTCAGGTTCGCCAGACTACTGAGCGGATCTTCATTTTTCAGCAGAAGTATGCTCTTGATTTTCTTTAGAGATTTGGCATGGCTGATTGCAAGCCTTCCCCTACACCATTTCAGTCAGGTGTTGTACTGTCTACCAGTTGGACTACTCCCATAGTTGATGCTACATTGTATCGGTAGTTGGTTGGCAGTCTTTTGTACTTGACACACAGTCATCCTGATATTTCCTTTGTAGTTGGACTTGTCTCCCTGTTCTCTTAGGAGCCACATGAGAGTCATTGGAAGGCAGCCAAATGTATCTTGAGGTATATTCAGGGCACATCACATTTTGGCATTCATTACGCATCAAGAGCTTCTTCGATTATGGGCTTCACTGACTCAGATTGGCCTGGTGATGTTAATGATCGGAAGTCCACTTCTGGGCTTTTTTTCTGCCTTGGTTCTGGTCTGATTACATGGTCTTACAAGAAGTAGATAGCTATTGCATTATCATCGACAGAGGCTAAGTATCAAGGTGTAGTTTTGGCTAGCCAGGAGGTTCTTTGGCTTCGACAGTTGATGACTGAGTTTGGATTTCCTCCAGATTATCCCACTACTCTTTGGTGTGATAATTAGAGTTCTATTCCCATTTCTCGCAACCCCATGGAGCATCAGCATACTAAGCACATCGAGATCCACATGCACTTCATCAGGCAGCTCATCCAGGATGGTGTTCTTAGCTTGGAGTACTTGCCTACTAAGGAGCAGGTTGCAGACATCTTCACTGAACCTTTGGCATTGCCTCGTTATCTTCAGTTGCAATCAATGCTTGGGGTGAAGGAAGTTATCCTTGGAGGGTCTTCTTGAGTCCTCCTTCCTTCACTTTTTCATGCTTTTTCTTTGCATGTTTTTTCTCTTTTTTGGAGAGGAGTTTTTTTCCCATGAGATTTTCTCCTTTTCTCCACTTATGAGAGATTATTTGTATATGGGTACCTAACATGGCTTTGTTGTCGGGACCCATCCTTACATTTGTTTGTTCCTCCCTAAGTTGCACTTAAGGGGGTGTGTTGGTGTGAACAGGGTTATTACCTATTTGGTTTAACCTTTGTTGTGTAGATAATTCATATTATTTAACTATTTATTAGTTAAATAATAATCACACACATGTTCACATATTAAGTTGACTTAGCAAGCATTCTAGTTGTCTTCTAGATGTTTCTAGTTTGTCTAGTTGTTGATAGTTGTCATCTTATCCTATAGTTGTCATATGTCATAGGATTAAGACACTTGTTGCATGACTACAACATCTTGTGTTTCACCTTGGTCTTTATAACCAAGGCCTCATTGTACATTATGTAATCTAGTACATTGTTGTATCATGGCAATATAGCATTCTCTGTGCTTGTCTCTCTTGTGTGGAATGTTATTTGGTTTTGCAGATTTGATCCTAGTGGTTGATTGCTCCAACAGATTAGACCCTAGGGCTTCTTTTATTTGTTTAGAGTTCTAATGGAGTGAATAGTGCAGGAAGCTTCACAAAGGCGTGAGGGAACTTATTTGGTTGCAATGGAAGCACTATAGTAGGCATCTACATCTCACTCCATTTCCTTTACCTTGGTTTATGTATTAATATAAGCAGAAGGTAGTTTTTTTTATTGTTGTTTTTTCCCCTTAACAATGTTATCTTGGATGGTTGATTTTTACTGATTTCAAATGCTTTTTGAGATTTATAGCAGTGTTTGAAATTTCAAGGTCTATGATTTATGCAACTTTTCTGCATAGGATGGAATGGAATAGAGGTGGTAATTGTCATGTTGTCTTAGCTTCCATATTACATATTTCTTACGGTTGTCCATGTTATATTTTTATTTTTTCTTTAGTTGATAAACTTTGTATCTATTATTCCAAGGGCAATTGTATCAAGCAGGTGGCTTTTTTCACAAAGATTAGCTATCAATAATTTAGTTGGCTAATTTATTGTTTATATTAACTAGTAAATCTTTGTCTATGATCGTTATTGTTGTTGTGCCACTTTGTTGCAAAGATTAGAATGCCATATGCATGCAGTGGTCTTGAAAGTTCTACACTTTGCTTATTGTGGCTTTCAAACATGTTCTATGTTACTATATGTGTTTGGTCAATAGCCAATCTAAGTAAATCCAAAGCATTTTGCAAATGCCAAATTCCATAAGGAATATTCAACTTGGTGTGCTTTGAGGCTGTAACAAGTCATTTCCACTATGAATGAGCCTTTAGTCTAGGGAAAAGCCTACATAGACAAAGGTCGTAATACGTTTGCTCTTTCTACAACATTTGCAACCCATGTAACCAATTCTTCATCAGATTATATCATCAGAAAATCTCCACATGTTTTGTAAACATTATGTTCCTTCAATTCTAATATATGGTCAACTAGAAGCTCTACATTCATCTGCAAGTAACACGTATGTCACAAAGTCATGTCCACAACCACGTCCACAAAAGTGTTGTCAAGACCCTCTATCGACTCAGTGTAGCAACCTGGAATGCAAAATCCATAGACAAAGGTCCAAAACATTGTGCTCCTTAAAATTTATTATTTGTGCCAGAGACCAATCATAGATGCAAAATAGGGTGTGGAATATGCTATTGCAAAAGACTCTAAACCTTTCTTGAGGGCTCAGGCTACAACAACCATGTATCACATTAAGTCCAAGCCCAAATGTCATAGCACCGCTTCACCTCCATGCCAAAAAGAGGATGCAGTCAAAATAACTAGAGATACTAGGTGCCTTGACAATTGCATATGTAACTACAAGAGTTAAAACCTGACCTGCAATTTCAATTTCCACCAAAGTTTCATCTTGTTTAAATGGTATTACATAGATTAACAATTAGGTGCTTTGACATTCATTACAACTTATAGTCATTACAATTATGTTTGCTCCTTGCTAGTTGGTTTTCATAGTATTTTGTAGAAATATGAATCCATGGTCTCTGAGGTACCACAATTTGATTATGCTTGCTCCTTGTTAGTTAGTTTTCATATTATTTTGTAGAAATCTAAATCCATGGTCTCTACAGGCATGTAAGGGACTTCGTAATATTTATCCTCAGAAGGTTAAGCTTGTCCCCATCAAGGAAATGACTTACATACTTTCAGTAGATAGGAAATCAGTTGATCTTTGCAAGGATACATGGGTGCATGTCAAAATCATAACCTACAAAGGTCATCTTACAAAGGTGAGCACATGCCTTGAATACTTCTTTAAATGATCTTGTTCATTTTTAGTCTTTGGTATGTCAATTTAATGTTCGTCATTACTTAGGTCATGGATGTGGACAATGTGAGACAAAGAGTAACACTGAAGCTACTTCCTAGGGTAGATTTGCAAGCAATGGCAAATTAATTGGTAAAGTGTGGCTATCCTATGGCTTAGGGCATAGCAGAAGATCTCATAGCCTTAGAGATGAAGTTGCTCTTTAAAACATTTACTTACAATTTACAAGTTACATGTTATATGTAGGAGGGAAAGGATGTAGGAAAGAAGAAGGCTTTTGTCCCTCCTCGTCATTTCATCAATATGTGTGAAGTCAAGTAATTTACTTTTCCAATGATGATATTGATTTTTTTTTCCTAGAGAATTGTAAGTTCTAGAGGATTGACAAGTATTATTTTATGCACCATCCATATTTTTTTCAGAGACATCTGTATCCCTATTGAACAAAAACATGATTTAGTTACTGGAGAGGTATTTGAGACAATTGAGGGTATGATGTTCAAATACAGATGTGTCTTCAAAACTATATCCATGAAATCTATTAGTTCCCAGAATATTCAACCATCATTTGATGAGATTCAAAAATTTCAAAAGCCTAGAGATGATGCAAGTGGTGATGTAGTTGGCTTGTCAACATTATTGGCCAATCGAATGAAAGGTCATTTCATGAAGGGTGATGTAGTTGTTGTTGTTCAAGGAGACCTAAAAAACTTAATGGGATGGGTGGAGAAAGTAGAGGATGATAATATCCATATTAAACCTAAAGAGAAGGGCATGCAACTATTATTAATTCAACTTGATGCTTTTCTCTCATGGTATGAATTTTTCTAGCTCATGGGATTGAAAATATGTATGATTAATATTGTTTTCCTATACAGGGAACTTTTACCTTCAAGGAGAATGAGATTTGCAAATTCTTCAAATCTTGTGATCATGTGAAGGTTGTTAGTGGCAACCATCAAGGTACTATTGTCATGGTTGTTAAAGTGGACAATCATGTTCTTGTGATGGTATCTAATACAAACAAAGAAGATATGAGTTATTTTTATGTTTGATATGAATTACAATGATGAAAATGTGTTTTATTGTCATGGTACCAGTAGTTGGTATGTATCTTATGTTTTGGCTTTAGGTTGTGTTTAAATATCTTAGTTGTCGACAATGCTCTTGCCTTGCTGTTCATATTATTTCATGTAGAGCAAATCCTTTTGTGTTAAAACTGCATGATAAAATTATGTTTGAGTGACATTATTCATTTCTATTACCATGTTTAAATATAAACACTTTTGTTCTTTGCCTACAGATTCATGTATTTGCTGACAATGTTCTAGAAAGCTCTAAAATAACTTTAGGGGTTACTAAACTAGGAGACTATGAACTACATGATCTTGTGCAACTTGAGTGAGTTGAAGTAGGAAAATATACGAGAATATTTTTGTATTTTTTTGTCACTTCTTTTACTATATTCATATTTAGTAATTAATTTCTTGGTGCACCACAGTCACACAAGTTTTGGTGTAATTGTACATGTTGAGAGTGATGGGTTTCAAGTACAATGAAGCTACTTGAAATTAATGAGATAATTTTCTCATACATGTTCCTTTACAATGTCAAAATACTTCTATATTCAACATTCATTATATGGTAGGTTTTTAAGGGTGTTCCAGAGTGATCGAAACTTGTCAAGTTTGGTTGTTGCCACAATAATGGGTTACACTTTCTGGGACATTCTGATTTTTGCTGAAATCACATATTTTTAGAAAATATAATGATTTAAGCCTTAAAAGGTTCCATTTAAAGGATTTTAATTGAAGAGGGTTTGATCAAATCCCCTTAGATTCAAACCCCCTTGGATAGAGCCCCGCTAGTTTTAAACCATACCTATAATCAAGTCTCTTGTACACCTATCAAAATGCTGATAAAAAACTACTTTTGATTTACCTTTTGGGGGATCAAATGAATTCATTTAAAATTTATGTTTTGTAAGTATGTAGTCCTTATAATAAGCTTCCCAAAAAGTATAATTTTAAATATATTTAATTTGATTATTATATTTATTTTTTATTTCTTATGAATGTAGGTTTTTCACCGAACATCAAGTTCTTTGTTCTACACACATGGAATATTAGTAAATTAGTGAAAAAAAATTCTAAAAAATATCTACGCCCTAGGTATTGATGTCCTTGTTTCAACAAAAAAATGAAAAATTGAATTTCAATACATACAGAAAATGTTATGTTTTACGGAATAAACCTATGTCTAAATTATAATTAGTTTGACTTAAAAACTTAATTAAAAAACAATATTCAACAAAACATTATGAAACCAAATGCATGCCCTATATATTGGTGTTACCAATCTAAATTCAAAATAATCAAAATTTTATCCTTTGTAGAAAAAAAATTTTGTTCTATGGAATACACATAACTTTTAAAAATGTTGTTTACTATTAAAAACTAGTTATCAAAGGAGACATAAAATTTTTTACAATTTAACTCCAAATTTAAAAATATATATATATTTAGAATCTACAAAAAAAATTTCACAAATCACTAGTTCGCATCATCTTTAAATTCCTAACGATTTCGTGGCTATAGGTGTCAAAAAGTTAAGACTTAGTTCAAAATGTTGATTTCAATGTCAAGTTTGGCCAAAAAGTGTAACCCATTATTGTGGGATGACCACACTGTTAAGTTGAGAGATTTTTGAAGGAAACTTTTTGACAGAAACTTCAAAGCACAAGATCAATACATGAATACAGTCTCTCTAAAAGATGTCATTAGAATTCTTGAAGGCCCATTCAAGGTGAGATATTTGTGTTCTAAATTGATTTGTTATTTAAGGTTCATTTGAAGATTCAATGCATGATGCAAAGAGATATGTTGTGTAATAGAGTCTCATGGCTGAAATGCCTTCGCAGCCTTGGATTAAATTGGGTTTAAGGTCTTACATGATAGATTTTGTTCTTCTTATTTATGATGTTTGATAGATATGATGTTTTAGGCTTGGATTAAATAGGATTTGGGAGTTTTACATGGTAGAATATTGTGGTTAGATAATGTCCATAGGATTGAATACCTTGCAATGAGCTATTAAAGATTACTAGATGTGATGAAATTTAAATGCCTACAGGATTGAGTACCTCAGATATTTGGGGATTAACAAATATAGATCTATTTTCAAACCATGCATTCTAGTAGATGTCAATTGGCCCATAATTTTTATTTCTCACCCAGGTGAAATCTCTAAATTTGGTGTAGTAGGAAACCTTAGACCTTGACTCTAAAATGAAAAGGATGTGTTTAAATAGCTTCTTGACAAAAAATAAATAATAGATACGATTTTTGCACTATACATTTAAATGAGCTTTTGTGTATTTCTGGAAACAACTCTTTAATTTTATTTTCATCAACTTTCTTGAGCACACTCAGTGATCCATGAGTTGCTGGGGGATCTGAAACTATGATGAAAAATAAACTTACACAATTATTTCCAAAAAAACAAAATAGCTCAAAAATTAAATACTTGGATAATGGATATTTTGATCTTAGAATCAAAATATACTTTAACATTCTTTGATTTATGTGAATGTTTTAAGTTAAACTAATTGGCTCTACACCTAGTCCTATCCATTGGATATGGTCCTGTCATGCTTTTTTGACAATTGACTAATATGAATATCCTAACGGCCACAATTGATTTTGCATTTATAATTTTCTTGATAATAAGCATGCTCTATCTTGGTCATCTCATCTTTAAATTTCCTTTTTAGTAGATAGTATGCACTACCAAAGAAAAATTGCCACCATCTTGTGATATATTTATCTCAAGATATTAGCCTTTTCTAATGCTATTAATATTTTGATTAGTCTTAGACTACATGTTTAATGATGCTTTACCTCAGTATAGCTTACATGGAATGCACACAATTGGGTCCATAACTAGACATGTGAGCATTTGAGTTATGATCTCTAGTAAGTTTCTTTGTAATTATCAAAAAGTATATCTTAGTGAACATTTAGTGAATGCCAAGTTTATTTCAATGTGAACATTGAAATAAATTGGCAAACAATAAAAGGTTTTGGACAGTCTTGTGAAGAGGTCATCCCTTGAATACCTTAGGCTAATTTGGAAAATGCATTGAAAAGGCATACACATTATTCATTGTTAGAAACTAAGATCTTATGCCACTCATGTTGAAGCAAATAGTATTTAAACTTTACCCCTTTGATTTCTGAGTGACTTTATTTTTTACACATTCCAAATCTTTTTTTATTATTAATCCTGAAATATTGGCCACCCAAGGTTTCTCCCAGCACAATTCAACATATGTGTGTTGAGGGATCCTATTCATTATCCATCTTGGATGCAACTATACATGTTACAATTATGATAATATATGTTTTCCTTATTCATTTTCGAGGTAGACATAGTTTGCCATCATCTTTTGGACTGCTTTGGCACACAATTGTGCAAAGACAATTAGAGGGCTATCATTGACTATCTCAATAAATGGTAGGAAGGCCTAGCCATTTTCTAATGTTACTATTAGAGTGTGCTTAACCGTATGGAGGAAATAGAACACATCCTCAGTGCATAGAGTCTACAAAGAGGTAGCATAGAAAATAAGTAGCAATTCTTGTAGGTTCACTTACTGAAAAGGACTTTTGTCTCTAAAAACTTCAATTTCAATAAAGCTACAGGCCTAGAAGAACCATGGAATGCACATCTTGGAGGCCGGTGTGAGGGGGGTATAAGATGGGATTGGAACATTGGGTGAAGCAAAGGGTTCTTCCCCTAGTCATATATAGTTGCTAACTATTTTAAAAGATCTGTACATGTTTTGTAACATTGAGGTGAAAAAACAAGTGTGAATAGTTTTTTTAGCTTAAATCAATGTCTAATACTCTAACGATTCTTTATGGTAATGTTTCATGGACACTTGTGTAATAGTGCTTTGTAATCATCCTAAAAAAAAGTCATGCTTGTTTGCAGAATTTAGTAACCTATAACATGGATGAATATAAATATTTTTTATCTTTATCAAAAGAAAAAATGGAGCATATGGCTTTCACAACCTATCTTGTGACTTTCCATTTTCTTGGAGATTTATATCAGAACTTTGCTAGATGATTAACCATATCCTTTAGTTGTTTGTTGTAGAAAGAGTAGATGAATTACATAGATAAGATCCACAATCATGTATTAGTTTTGAGGGTATTTCAAAACAAACATAAGGTGCCATTTAATGAATGTCTACTTTTATCCTAGAGGCAATACACTATAAGATATGCATTAAGAGAATAAATGTGAATTGAGTTATATTGTGAGCCCTGTCATGTAACCCTAGAGTATACAAAGTTACAATACAAGATTACAAGACCGATCATATCGGTTTACAAATGAATAAATATAAAAGTATACAACAACTCTGAAGGTGTAAAGCAAATCTAGAACTGGATCACTTCTATACTGAACTCAAACTAATTCTCCAAGAAGACCAATAGATAGCTCTGCCACCCAACCATGTGGAACCTTGAGGTCCACCCCTCTGAGCTAGGAGATAACAACGAGGATTCCACTAAGCCAAAGGAACCTCATCCAATATATAACAAATGAAAATAGACTTGACACAACCGACCATACAACAAAACTACATAAGACAAGGTAACACTCCAAAGGCAACAATGAAAACATAAAGAGGGAAGTAGATAAGCTGCAGCGAGGAGAGTGTCATCACATGGTCCTAATCATGGGTTATCTTGGCTATCTCTCACTAGAAGCCAACCCCCATATATGGTTATCCTGGTGACCCTTTGGCACCGGCCCCATAGGGTGACACATGTGGAGCTGACACATCCTCTCATGTGGACAAGGTTGACCTTGCCAACTAGGCCTTCTCAACCCATCCTTAGCCTTTGAGAGCACTCAAGACATGGGTGAGGAAACATACTTATCTCGTTATGTGAAAGACTACCCAGCCCACCTAGATAAATTTTAAGTTATCACTTGATTACAACTTCCATGGGGTTATCCAGGCAGCCACTTTGGGCACTGGCCCCACCATGGAAGCCACTCTCCTTTCTACACTAGCATCCCTTATCCAACACCTGAAACAAATGACATGCATGAGAGAGGGACTATAAGACATCTAACTTCTCACAACCCATCATGATACATAAATAGATACCAAGTTCCATCTGCAAAAGACTATATCCCTATTCATTACAAGACTCAAAAATTTAGTTAACCCATTACATTGACATGACATAATTTTGAACCAAAGACCAAGAAACCACACCTTTGGAGTTAGGTACAAAACCAATGATAAAGTAACCATTATCCAACAAGGACAATGCTTTCGTGTCTTGACACCAAGTAGTCATGACATCTCTCAAGCTTCCCACCTCACAATTAACCAAATCATAGACATAAACTCCACCCCAAAATAAACACAATGATCCAATTCAAGCATATAGATATGACAAGGATGACAACAGAAGATGAGATTCAATATACTCTTTCTTTAAATGAGAAATTACATATAAGGTTTTCACTTTCTTTAAAGGAATATTATAGTATATGAGAGTAATAATTCCTAACAACTCCAATCATAAATTCCTATCTATTAATTTATTAACTAACATTTCCTACTAAAAACAAGCTATAAATATAATCATATGTTTACAAAAAGCATAAACCTCCATTAATTTTTAACCACCTATAATTTCTAAAGAATAACTATAAATATATAAACATAACTTCCCATCAACATTTTTGTTACCTACAATCTCTAATAAAAAAATCAACTATAATAATATAAATTGTTTCCTATAAGCATAAACATCTTACTAACTACAATTTCCTTATGAAACCACTACAAACATATGTATATTCTTGATATAATACCAACCTTTACGTCAATCATCTAATTAATACAATTTCTAATAAAACAACTTTAAATACAAATATATTTTCTTATGAACATAAATTATCATCTATCATTTAACACATAAAATTTCAATTCAAAACACTATAAACATATATATAATTTCCTCTAAGCATGGATTACCCTCTAGCATCTTACCAATCTACAATTTCTGATGAAAACAAATATAAGTATATATATATATATATATATATATATGTATGTATGTATGTATGTATATGTATATATATGTATGTATACATATATATGTATGTATATATATGTATGTATACATACATATGTATGTATACATACATATGTATGTATACATACATATGTATGTATACATACATATGTATGTATACATACATATGTACATATGTATACATACATATATATACATATTGTTGTGATGTTCACAACACACCCCATTATTGCTCCTTAGCAAAATGGGGACCCCTGCTGTCGCTTTGCTTTTTTCTTCTGCTTGTGTTTGTCTGCTTTCTGGCGGTTTGGTAAAAATGAGTCAGGTAGGTCATCATCATGAAGGTCAGGATGAGGAAGGTCATCATCATGAGGTCAGTTTGTCAAAGTTCATATTTTTGTTTCTGTGACCTCATATTTAGAAAGAGCTTGAAATTCCATACAGGTTTCCCTTTTACATCACTTGAAAATTCGTCCATATGTGGAAGTTATGCACAGTCAAAGTTTAGGTCAAACCTGATATTCGCAAGAGGGTCATCATATTTTTATCCTCAGTCATGTTGTCAAGATCATCATGATCTTGATCTATCACCCGATAAAAATCATGCAGTCCCAATATCCGGACGTCAATTTTGGGTGATAGTGTGTTTTACCCGTCAAATGGCCTTATGCTTTTCGCAAGCATCATATTCCGAATGTCACCCGACATTTCATAATGTCCTCCTACCGAGAAATATGACCTTTTGCAAACATCCTGATGATGTCATCCCGATCTGCTAAACGAAGAAGCAAATATTAGGATGACATCATCATCACATTTCCCTTCGGCAGGATATTTTCCAAACATGATCCGGTTCGCGAATATGATGATGACGTCATATTCTAAGTTCAACAAAAGCCCCGAATATCCTGATGATCATCATCATCCTGATCTTTCGAGAGGGTTACCTTGGCCGCAAAGGGGTCATATTACATTCACCACCTGATCATGCTCCTTAGGTGACCCGATATTACATTTATCCCCTGATCTTAACTAAACATGACGGTGACGTCATCTTTTGCATTTTAATGAAGCCCGGATATGACGATGACATCACCATCATATTCCTTTCCTCAGCAGCAGGATCATATTTCATATCCTCCTATTTTCCTTCGACATGATGATGATGATGATTGTCATTCTTTTCCCCAATATACAGAAGCGAAACATCCTGATGACGTCATCTGGACCTTCAGAAGGGGGAGCATCATTTTTCCAAAATATCATGCAGACGAAAGTTTTAAGTCTTGCTATCGGCAGTATGTGAAATTGTCACCCCGAGGGGGGTATCTCTCACCGATGAGGAAGAATACAAGCCACTAGGGCTATATCGGCATAACTCTCACTGATGGAGGATGAGCGAAATAAAAGGCCATCGGCCAAATAACGAATATCGGCCGTACATTTTTTGGACACGCTGATGGCGGTTCTCACGCCGATGGTAGAAAACAAAGGAAAAGGGCATCGACCCAACGGAGAACATTGGCGAAGGAATTTTGGGGCCTGCCGATGGTGATAGTCACGCCGATGGGCGGGAATGTACATAGCGGTGGAGTTTTAAAGCGTTTTTTGGCGCCCGTGGCATTTTTTCGGTCAACGATGGTTGACCCGATGGGTTTTGAGCAGTCTGTATGCATTTTGAACGCATTTTAAGAGTATTTTGGACCTAATTTCCACAAGTTTGCATAGTCACCTGGATTTAAATGATTATTTTAATTTCCTGCTATTTATGTGATAAATGTAATACTTATTGCTTGTCTTGTCTTGCAGGCTTGCAGTTGAGGAAGCAGCTGGAACTTCAACACAGTGACATCATGGAGGAAGGAAATCCAATCTCAGGAGCAGGAAGATAAAGATGAAGTGCGAAGAAGTCAAGGCCATTCAAGTGAAGAACAAGGTTGCAGCTGAGAGTATTACTACAATAGACAAACAAAAGTTATTGCCAAGCTGCCAGAACTTCTTAGAAGGGGCAATATTTCGCCCAGATTTGACACTGCTCAGAGATATTTTGAAGAGCTGGTTCACCTGTATTTATTGCTGTAACCAGGGGTTTGAACTAGGGGTTCAGTTAGGTTTTTTTTGCTGTAGTGAGGACAATCAGAATGTCTTTATATTGTGCCTCTCTACACTATAATACTCTACAACAGGGGGTACAACAGGGATTTTTCTTTTAGAAGCACACAGCGAGTTAGCTTAGCATAGTTTAGAGGTAGAAGAAGGAGGTCGCCTGTTTGTCTGCAGTAAGGTGTGCGTGGAATGTCTGGCTGCCTTACTGTATCTGTAAAGCTTGTAAGTTCTCTATAGTATGATCAATGAAACTAAGAGTCATTCCTACATTGTAAATCATGTATGACTATTCGTTTCTAATACAATAGAATCTGGAGTTCTGCATCTATCTTCTGAGTGTTCTCCTGCTCTTCTTTGTGTTTTGAAATATTTTCTTTGAGAGCTTGCAATTTTAAATGTATGTTTGTGAAAATGCTCAGAACTTGCATTTAAGGTTTTCACTGTGGATTTGATCAAATTACTGTGGTATTTACATAGTGCATAACAGAAACAATTAGATCCTTCGGTAGATTAAATGAGGTATAGATTAGATCTTTCTAACTTTTCCCAACCCATCTGAAATATTTAGCTAAAAACGTAGAAATCTAAAGGAAATTGTCTCAAATTTGAAGAAGCATGCATAACAGAGTTAAAAGTAGACAGTTTTCATAAATAGATAAAGAAGAGAGCTGCAATAATTCAAGAAAACCATCTAAAACTTGCAGCACAGTAACACTTTTATGCAAAGGAATGAAAAGTATTGACATATCTTATAATCTTTTTGCATATTCTTAGTCCAATAAACCACCAAACAAACCTAAACTACGTAAGGCCCCTTGAACATTACAGCTTCACATTGACCAACTGAACTTGACCAACCGAACCATTGTAGACTTGGGATTAGTTGAATCTCAAATGATTCCTTCTTATCTTTCAAGTATAGTTTCAGTTCATTATATGTGAATTTTAACTTATTGTTATGATTGCATCAAAACAATCATCAACAGTTTTCTGACGTTAGGAGGAAGGCTGTATATTGCAATCATCAACAGTTTTCTGGTGCTAGAAGGAGGGCCTTCTTGAGTTAGGTTTCATTTCAAACTGGCTAACGACAGCAATAGAGTGACTAGGTCTAGATCCAGTTCAGGAGATATATTTGTGCAACTACCTGATACAAGGCGAAGTAAAAACCCTTTAATTTGGAATCCAAAGATATCGCAAGCAGGAAGTTCATCTGGAACACCTCCTGGGTCACCTTTTAACATCCGTAGTATTGTAAGTCCTGATAGATCACTGTTCAGATCTTTAAATCTTGGTTCAGGCACTCCTGGAGGTCTCAATCGTCCTCTAAATCCTAATCCACCAATCAATCCAGGTATTCCTGCAAGTTCAAGTCAAGCTCAAACACCTGCAATGGCTTATTTCGATGTCAATTCTCCCATACTCTTCAATGATTATCATGAGATGCCAAAAAATCCGGAGAAGATATGTCCCAAATACCAGTTGCATCAGGACCCAGAAGATCATATTAGAATATTTAAGGAAGCATGTTTTAGGGCTATGTTAGAGCACGAGGATGTTGTGTGTAGATTGTTTCCTTACACCTTTAATGAGCAGGCCTCTAGCTGGTACGTAAACTTACCCAATGGTTACATTTCTTCCTGGGCACTTATGGAAGAAGCATTTCTGTCAAGATTTAGAGGACCCATTGACCCTTGCGCTTTGTATCATAAATTGGCTGCTATAAAACGAGGTGAGGGAGAGCTAATTGATAATTTCAATGACAGATTTCGAAAGGCCTATTCTAGGCTAGTACCCCCTTATACCATAGATGATGCTCCCTTGTTGGCTATGTACTATGCTGCCTTGGATCCTTTAACCGCCATGTTTGTCAAAAGAAAACCTGACATAGATTCAATATCCAAAGCCTATAAAGAGGTAGCCTCAGTGAACCAAGAAATGAGGCATACAACTTATAGTCCATTTGTCAATGGAGGAAATTTTGGGGTGCAGAATCAGGCACACCCATGGAGTGGAGTCCCTGTGTAGCACGCTCCACTAGTAAATCCGGTTCCTTCTTACACACCTGTGTATAATCCTACTCCAATCCAAGCTATAACTCCTTACACGGCTAGTACTTCCAATAACGGTCAAAATAATGGTCAGCCTTTCTTCCAACTTCCTAGGGATGTAACTGTGGCAAAAACACAAGAGGATAGGGAAGAAATCAAAGAAATTACTGCACATTTGAAAAGATTAACAACCGAAGTGACACAGCTAAGAAATGAGAACCTCTATGGAAGAAGCAACCAAAACTACAATTCACATCAAAATCACAACCAAGGCCAAAATCAGAATTATAGTCTCAATCAAAATCAGCAGTACAATCAGAACCAAAACTACAATCAGCATCAAGGCCCCAATCAGGGGCAACCAATATAAAATATGGGGCCAGTGATAGATAATAGGACCTGGGGCAATAATAACAGAAATCAAAATCAACCTAGGCCACCCAAGACATGGAACACTGGGCCCAACAATGGTACTCTGGCTTCTCCTTTTGAGAATACAGATAATCATGGTACAAAACAAATGACTAGCATACAAATGGCAAGTACAGCACCCAAAAATTGGTGCAGATTTCACAATACCAATGCCCATGCTAAGCACGACTGTCCACAGTTCCACTTGGCAGCTAGTATTTTCAATGTAGATGTACAGCCTCCTACCTCTGAATTTCTCATTCCTAAGGGTAATGAGGTAGTACCCTCAGAATATGACATAGCATTAGTCTTAGAAACGTTTACCTTTGCAACTGTAGAAGAGGAAGAGGATGAATTGCTAGAGGATGAGCCATGCTGTTGTGAAAGTCTTTATCCTAAATCAGCCTTTGTGTTAAATGCTTTTCAGTTTCCTTTTGAATCTGAAAATGAGATATTAAATGAAACAGAGGAGGTGCAGGCCTTTCAACAAATAAATAAAAGCCACACCTACAATTTGAGGAACAACCCTAGGCCGGGAGGACCTTTCACCACTTCCACTCCTCCGAATAACATCAATACACCCCCAGATCAGAATGCTAGCAACAATCCTGCCATACTTAAAGCTAGTCAGCACACAAATAATGGAACAACAGTGCAAAAAGATCAAACAAGTAAGACAGAAGCAATAGAGACAACAAGATTAATGAATTACTTATCAGAGGAAATAAAGAAAATTAAGGTCAGTATACCTCTAAATGAATTATTGAAGACCCCAGGGATCAGAAATGCTTTTTTAAAATCCTTGGATACATCCATAGCAAACAAGGTGTCTGCTGATATAACTATTCCTAATAGTGATTCACCACCTAAGGAGAAGGGTAAGAAAGTTGAGCAGCCTTCCAATACAAATGTGGTAATACATGCGGATAAGAGGGATACTCACCCTTTCTTGTTAACTGTTAGGTTGTGTGGGAAGAATATACACAATTGCATGGTAGATTCTGGTGCTTCAGCCAACGTAATGCCCTTAGTAATATGTAAAACTCTCGGGCTGACTCCCACCAAATCTGCCAAGGTTGTCACGCAATTAGATAAGACCGAGGTTAGCGTGATAGGAGAACTCATGAACATTCAAGTGCAATTAGCTTCAGACCCTAGGGTAAGCCAAATCATTGACATTCAAGTAGTGGATATACCCGTAAATTATGGAATGTTGCTAAGTAGAGATTGGTCCAAGACATTAAATGGATATATGGCTACTGACTTTTCACACATGTGGTTACCGTGGAGAGGCATCCCAAACCAGATCAGAATAGAGGCAGAGCCCAGAATGAAACATATGATAACAGAGTATAATCGAACTAATGAAATATTATATGCTGCTGTTGAACCAGGTGTCTATAGAATTACCAACAATGGGATGCAGATTGAAGAGATTATGATGTTAAACATTAGAAAGAAGTGTGTCAACAATAGAACGGCACTATTCATTGAGTCTGATGGAAATTCTTCAGATGAAGAAACAATGCAATAGACAAATTTGGTCATGCCATTAGACGAGAGGTGGAAGAGTGCATTACACACAATCTCCCAGTCCAATGTAAGTTATATAAAAATAGGTGTAGAGTCCATGATAGGCAACATTCTGAGGAGAATTGTGAAATATGCAAAGACATCATTGAATATGAATACAAAAAGTGCATAGGGAGGGTAGAGTCACAAGAGAAAGATGAGAATCCTGATCCAACACAGAGATATGTTCAGGATAATATAGATGCCTTGATTCCAGATTTGGGAAAAGAAATAGAGGACAAGGGTAGTTATCTTTCTGAGTTGCAAACTAAAAACACACATATGCAAGATAACCAAATGGAAAAACCCATGAATAAACAAGACAACACCCCACAGGCAATAAAAGGGACAAGGTATGCCAAGGTAAAAGATCAGAAAAGTAAAGATGGCATGTGGACGTTAAAATGTGATGGGTCCAAATCAAAACAGGGCGCAGGTGCGGGTATTGAACTCATAGATCCTCAAGGTAAATCACATTTGGCAGCATATAGATTACAATTTTCCTGCACTAACAATATTGCTGAATATGAGGCCCTAATTTTAGGACTTGTCATGGCCATCAAGAAAGGGGTAAAAACCATCAGAGTATTTTCAGACTCTGAATTAGTAGTTAGACAAGTGAGGAAACTATATGCCTGCAATTATAAGAAAATGATTAGTTACAGACATAGAGTATGGAGTTTAATGGATTCGTTTGATGCTTTTAACATAGAACACATTCCTAGAGAGCTGAACCACAGGCCAGATGCGTTAGCAGTTGCTGCTAGTACATTAGAACCATTGACACTGTCAGGATTAAGACGATTTGCTGTTGAACTAGTTGACGTGCCCAGTATACCAGACAACGTTACACACTTTCAGGTATTTGGAGGGGATCAGCAAATTATTAATTTTCTGACTTGTAATGAGGCATTTGAGGCCCAAATCATTGATGAACAAGAAAGGCCTGAAGTAACATGGGACGAAGAAGATATGATCAACTTAAAGAGCAACTTCTTACCAAAAGGAGTAATTGAATTAGAACACATCTTTGACTTCGACGGAGTAATAAAACAGAAAGACTTACCCAAAACAGAAGGGGGTAGGTGTGATTTACATAACTTAGGGACTGAGCTAAATCCACAAGGTGTACTAATTGGGAAAGCTTGCTCTGAGAAAATTAGAAAAGAGGTTCTGGACGTTCTGAAAGAATATAAACATGTCATAGCATGGACTTATGAAGACTTGAAAACATTTGATGAGTCCATCATAACTCACGTAATACCTTTAAGAAAAGAAGTCAAACCATTTAGGCAGAAACAGAGGCCTGTAAATGCCATTCTAGAGCCTTTAATCTTTGAGGAAGTTAAAAAATTACTGTCTGCTGGAATAATTTTCCCAGTCAGACATTCTGTCTGGGTAGCTAACTTGGTACCAGTGAGGAAGAAAAACAGAGACATCAGGTTGTGCGTAGACTTTAGAAATTTAAACAAGGCATCTGAAAAGGATAATTATCCTTTGCCCCCAATAGATGAAGTACTGCAAGTAGTAAATGGTGCAAAGATGATGTCTTTTTTAGATGGTTTTTCGGGTTATAATCAGGTCTTAATTGATAGAGAAGATAGACTAAAAACCACCTTCACTTGCAAATGGGGAAATTATGCGTATAGAAGAATGCCTTTTGGTCTAATCAATGCAGGTGCCACTTTTCAGAGGGCCATGGACGTTGCATTCCGTGGATTATCAGGTAAATGCATTGTTGTGTATATGGATGATTTAACTGTGTATTCCAAGGATGCATCCACCCACGTTGAAGACCTCAGAAAAGTACTCAAGCGATGTGAAAGGTATGGGATTTCCCTTAATCCTAAGAAATGTATATTTGGCGTAACTGAAGGTAAATTATTAGGCCATGTCATTTCTGAAAATGGAATTTCAATTGATCCGGATAGAATAGAATCCATAAAAAATTTGCAAATACCAAACAGTAGGAAAGAGTTGAAATCATTTTTTGGTAAAATTAACTTTGTTCGGAAGTTTATAACAGGTTTTGCAGAGATCATGCAGCCGTTGAATGCCATGTTGAAGAAAGATGCACAGATGGAATGGACGCTAGTGGCCAAAGCCGCATTTGAAGATATCAAGGAGGCAATTTCTAATGCCCCTGTATTGGCAAGTCCAGACTACACAAGCCCGTTTTACATCTACTCCTTCGCATCTTCTCATTCTGTCGCGGCTGCCTTGACACAGAAAGGTGAAAATAATGGAGAGAGGCCCATAGCATTTATGAGTGCGCCTCTGAAGGATGCACAGCTGAGATATCTAGATATCGAAAGATAGGCATTCGCATTAGTAAAGGCTGTGAAAAAATTTAGACACTACATTCTGCGCAGCCGGATTAAAGCCATAGTACCAGACGCAGCAGTAAAAATGTTGCTGATGCAAAACGAGCCTAGAGAAAAAAGAGCCAAATGGATCACCACACTGCAAGAATTCAACATGGAGATCATTCCCGCAAAGCTGGTCAGAGGGCAGGCGTTGGTGCAGACAATAGCAAACATGGATCCAAATCTGATAAAACAACAATATGTATTGAATTCCCAAGACGCATCAGGCTGGTACGATGATTTAAGCACCTTCCTGATTGCTGGAAAGTACCCAAGCAAGATGAAGGCTTCTCAGAGGAGAGCTTTGAAGATTAAGGCACAAAATTATATGGTGCAAGGAGGTCGTCTATTCAGGAAGAACCATGATGGAATTTACCTGAGATGCATAAACAGAACTGAAGCTGATAGAGTGTTGACAGAACTACATGACAAGTACGGAACCGGCCATGGTTCCCATTTAGCTACAACACACAAAATACTGAGGGCGGGCTATTACTGGCCCACTATGTTCAAAGATACTAAGAGTCACATCAGAAGTTGCCACACTTGTCAGACTGCAGCAGACAAAGGGAGAAATCTGGCCAATCCACTGCAACCTGTGATCGAATCCAGACCGTTTGCACAGTGGGGCTTGGATTTTATCGGAGTCATCAATCCCCCATCTTCTGCAGGACACAAATTCATATTGACGGTAACAGACTATTGTACAAGGTGGACTGAGGCCACTTGCTGCAAATTTTCCACAACTGAGGTAGTTATCAAGTTCCTTGAAGAAAACATTATCACCAGGTTTGGAACGCCCTATTCATTGGTATTTGATAACGGCCCTGCTTTCTCTTCTTTAAAATTTTCTAAATGGGCATTTGAATATGGGATTATTCTAAGGTTTTCTTCAAATTATTACCCTCAAGGTAATGGACTGGCTGAATCAACAAACAAAATTTTATTAGACATAATCAAGAGGTTAATTGCCAAAAGTCCTAGAGAGTGGAATACCCTATTAAGATATGCATTATGGGTAGATAGGACCAAGTTTAAAATAGCTTTAGGTAGCACACCTTATCACTTAGTTTATGGGACTGATCCCATACTTCCGGTTAATCTGAGAATACCAACCTGGAAGTTTGCCAATGAATATCTAGGCTTTGATAACCATAGGGAAGCCATAATAGTGCAAATGTTACAACTAGAGGAGAAAAGAGGTCAAGCCCTCGATAAGTTTGCCAAACACCAGGTAGTTGTTAAGAGGTGGTTTGACAAAAGGGCAAGAGTCAAGACATTTAGGATATCAGACTTAGTGTTGTGCTGGGACAAAGCACATGAAAAGAAAGGAAGCCATGGAAAATTCGATAAATTATGGCTGGGTCCATTACAAGTCTCAGAAATAATAGGAGATAACACCTTTAGACTTAAGACCTTGACTGGAGAAGATGTGCCATTACCAGTTAATGGCCAGCATTTGAAACACTACTTCCAGGCTTGAGGTAAAAGGGGGGGCAGTCCTTTTTTTCTTAATGTAAAATGTTGTGGGTAATGTACAGTTCTTCTTTTGTGTTTTCTTTTGGGGTTGGCTGTTTGTATAGTTTGTCTTTTGTTTGTTTTTTGCTTTTGTTTCTTTCTGTTTGTACAGTTTTTTCTTTTGTTGTGTTGTTTGTACAACCTGTTTGTTTGGTTTGTTTGTTGTCTCCTCAGCAGGGATCTTTATTTTACTTTAGGGTATTAAGGAGCAAAACTAGCAACCATTCAAAACAGTATAAAATTTAGGGTATTCAAGTTAATCATTTACAATTTACACATAACTTGTTACTGTCATGAATGTAGAGAGTTGTTCATCTTCTGAAGTTTTGTATTCAATAAATGTGATTGAGAATTCGAAGCAAGTTTCTCACGATGACACACCTAAAATCCTTGGGTTTGTTGAACTTACCAGTGTAGATATTAGGTGAAAAATCAGAGGTTACCCTTGCTACCATTACAATTCTCAGCTTAATTTCAGCAAGTGTCCACTCCTTGTATCATGAAATTACAAATTGCTATATCTTATGAAATCTTTCAAAATTAGAAAACAAAAAAAAAATAAATAAATAAATAAATAAAGCAGATTATACTGAAAATCTAGATTAAGCCATCTAAGTAACTCTACCGGGGCTATGGACGCTCGCTGGCAGTGGGGCTCTACTTAGGAGAATTGTAACGATAACCTTGCCGAGGCTATGGACGCTCGCTGGTAGCAAGGCTCTATCCGGTCGGCTATGAGGGAATATCCTCACCTACGTAGGCTAATGTTAGTCACTGGTTTGTTCAACCGATCTTCAAGATGAGGATAATTAATCACGTGCACACAACTAAACTGAAAATGGAAATTCATGCATCTTTATTGAATACTTTGAGTCTCAAGCTGAATAGTAATTTGCAGGAAAGATAGTCGGAAGTTATGGATTCATTTCATCTAGTTTGCTTGAACACTCTGAATTTAGTTGTTTTGTTTTGGTTGCTAGTTTTTGTGATGTTCACAACATGCCCCATTATCACTCCTTAGCAAAATGGGGACCCCTGTTGTCGCTTTGCTTTTTGCTTCTGCTTGTGTTTGTCTGCTTTCTGGCGGTTTGGTAAAAATGAGTCAGGTAGGTCATCATCATGAAGGTCAGGATGAGGAAGGTCATCATCATGAGGTCAGTTTGTCAAAGTTCATATTTTTGTTTCTGTGACCTCATATTTAGAAAGAGCTTGAAATTCCATACAGGTTTCCCTTTTACATCACTTGAAAATTCGTCCATATGTGGAAGTTATGCACAGTCAAAGTTTTGGTTAAACCTGATATTCGCAAGAGGGTCATCATATTTTTATCCTTAGTCATGTTGTCAAGATCATCATGATCTTGATCTATCACCCGATAAAAATCATGCAGTCCCAATATCCGGACGTCAATTTTGGGTGATAGTGTGTTTTACCCGTCAAATGGCCTTATGCTTTTCGCAAGCATCATATTCCGAATATCACCCGACATTTCATAATGTCCTCCTGCCGAGAAATATGACCTTTTGCAAATATCCTGATGACGTCATCCCGATCTGCTAAACGAAGAAGCAAATATTAGGACGACATCATCATCACATTTCCCTTCGGCAGGATATTTTCCAAACATGATCCGGTTCGCGAATATGATGATGACGTCATATTCTAAGTTCAACAAAAGCCCCGGATATCCTGATGATCATCATCATCCTGATCTTTCGAGAGGGTTACCTTGGCTGCAAAGGGGTCATATTACATTCACCACCTGATCATGCTCCTTAGGTGACCCGATATTACATTTATCCCCTGATCTTAACTAAACATGACAGTGACGTCATCTTTTGCATTTTAATGAAGCCCGGATATGACGATGACGTCACCATCATATTCCTTTCCTCAGCAGCAGGATCATACTTCATATCCTCCTATTTTCCTTCGACATGATGATGATGATGATTGTCATTCTTTTCCCCAATATATAGAAGCGAAACATCCTGATGATGTCATCTGGACCTTCGGAAGGGGGAGCATCATTTTTCCAAAATATCATGTAGATGAAAGTTGTAAGTCTTGCTATCGGCAGTATGTGAAATTGTCACCCCGAGGGGGGTATCCCTCACCGATGAGGAAGAATACAAGCCACTAGGGCTATATCGGCATAACTCTCGCTGATGGAGGATGAGCGAAATAAAAGGCCATCGGCCAAATAACAAATATCGGCCATACATTTTTTGGACACGCCAATGGCGGTTCTCACGCCGATGGCAGAAAATAAAGGAAAAGGGCATCGGCCCAACGGAGAACATCGGCGAAGGAATTTTGGGGCCCGCCGATGGTGATAGTCACGCCGATGGGCAGGAATGTACATAGCGGTGGAGTTTTAAAGTGTTTTTTGGTGCCCGTGGCATTTTTTCGGTCAGCGATGGTTGACCCGATGGGTTTTGAGCAGTCTGTATGCGTTTTGAACGCATTTTAAGAGTATTTTGGACCTGATTTCCACAAGTTTGCACAGTCACCTGGATTTAAATGATTATTTTAATTTCCTGCTGTTTATGTGATAAATGTAATACTTATTGCTTATCTTGTCTTGCAGGCTTGCAGTTGAGGAAGCAGCTGGAACTTCAACACAGTGACATCATGGAGGAAGGAAATCCAATCTCAGGAGCAGGAAGATAAAGATGAAGTGCGAAGAAGTCAAGGCCATTCAAGTGAAGAACAAGGTTGCAGCTGAGAGTATTACTACAACAGACAAACAAAAGTTATTGCCAAGCTGCCAGAACTTCTTAGAAGGGGCAATATTTCGCCTAGATTTGACACTGCTCAGAGATATTTTGAAGAGCTGGTTCACCTGTATTTATTGCTGTAACCAGGGGTTTGAACTAGGGGTTCAGTTAGGTTTTTCTTGCTGTAGTGAGGACAATCAGAATGTCTTTATATTGTGCCTCTCTACACTGTAATACTCTACAACAGGGGGTACAACAGGGATTTTTCTTTTAGAAGCACACAGTGAGTTAGCTTAGCATAGTTTAGAGGTAGAAGAAGGAGGTCGCCTATTTGTCTGTAGTAAGGTGCGCGTGGAATGTCTGGCTGCCTTACTGTATCTGTAAAGCTTGTAAGTTCTCTGTAGTATGATCAATGAAACTAAGAGTCATTCCTACATTGTAAATCATGTATGACTATTCGTTTCTAATACAATAGAATCTGGAGTTCTGCATCTATCTTCTGAGTGTTCTCCTGCTCTTCTTTGTGTTTTGAAATATTTTCTTTGAGAGCTTGCAATTTTAAATGTATGTTTGTGAAAATGCTCAGAACTTGCATTTAAGGTTTTCACTGTGGATTTGATCAAATTACTGTGGTATTTACATAGTGCATAACAGAAACAATTAGATCCTTCGGTAGATTAAATGAGGTATAGATTAGATCTTTCTAACTTTTCCCAACCCATCTGAAATATTTAGCTAAAAACGTAGAAATCTAAAGGAAATTGTCTCAAATTTGAAGAAGCATGCATAATAGAGTTAAAAGTAGACAGTTTTCATAAATAGATAAAGAAGAGAGCTGCAATAATTCAAGAAAACCATCTAAAACTTGCAGCACAGTAACACTTTTATGCAAAGGAATGAAAAGTATTGACATATCTTATAATCTTTTTGCATATTCTTAGTCCAATAAACCACCAAACAAACCTAAACTACGTAAGGCCCCTTGATCATTACAGCTTCACATTGACCAACTGAACTTGACCAACCGAACCATTGTAGACTTGGGATTAGTTGAATCTCAAATGATTCCTTCTTATCTTTCAAGTATAGTTTCAGTTCATTATATGTGAATTTTAACTTATTGTTATGATTGCATCAAAACAATCATCAACAGTTTTCTGACGTTAGGAGGAAGGCTGTATATTGCAATCATCCACATATATGTGCATGTATACATACATATACATGCATGTATACATATGTATACATGCATGTATACATGCATGTGCATGTATACATGCATATACATGGATGTATACATGCATATACATGCATGTATACATATGTATACATGCATGTATACATATGTATACATGCATGTATATGTATGTATACATGCACGTATATGTATGTATACATGCACGTATATGTATGTATACATGCATCTACATGCATGTATACATGCATATACATGCATGTACATGCATATACATGCATGTATACATGCATATACATGCATGTATACATGCATATATATATATATATATATATATTCCTAGCATCTTACCACTTGTAATTTCAACTCAAAACATATGTATTTTCCTACTTGCATGGATTACCATCTATCATTTACCACTTAAACTTTCTAATATAACAACTATAAGAAAAGATATTTTCCTATTTGTATAGGTTCCCATTGGCATGATACTATCTATCCTCTATAATACCCTAACAAAACATCTTCAAAATAAAATAATTTCACTATGAGTAATCGACTACCTAATTACCTTCAACGACTATAATTCTAATAGAACAATAACAATATAATTCCCAGCACCCATTTCGACTACCTTGTCTACTACAAAGCAACTACAAACATACACATATACCTTACACTATAATACATGCTAACAACATGGCTATCTAATCGTTCTAGCTTAAAATGTGGAATAGGTTTAATTAGCATCCACCATAATTGGTAAGAAACTGTCAAAAATCCACGACCAATACTAAACATGCAGTCAGCCAGTCACAAAGACAATAGAAACTTTGAGAATAAAAGGATTAACTACCAAAAACAACTCCACCTTCAATCTATTCATGTAGAAATTTATTAGGCTTGGGCACATAAGAAGCTTCAACAATGTTATTCAATTTATGTTTTCTATGATTATGAGAATAAAGTAGATTTAGCAGAGGTTTAGCCAAGACAGATTTAGACAAAAATCTAGGAAGAATCAATTTTCTATAGAGTAAATCCGATAAGATTATGTGTAGATCATAACTCCATTAATTGGCAGTAGAAGACACAATGATAAATGTAAATATGATGCTCATATATGGCAGATGATTCTTACTTAATTGTACCAGATTTCAATGGTAGAAAGGACATGTATAATATAACAACTTAGCCCTATTACAGAAGCCTAGGAAGAGAGTATAGTCATCCACTGAGCATGATAGAAAAGGGTATAAAATATAGATAGAATAGTTGGAAAACTCTGGTAGACATATATTCAAAACATGGAATCATAGACAGGTATGTGAGTTATTTTACAAAATGCCCAAAAGAAATAAGGTCTCATAACGTTCTTTGATTTGCAAGGTATGTATAGAATGAATTTTGTTAAATAGATAAAAAAAAATTCAAGAAGAATGACTAACAGTTGTAAGGCCGAACCTATGGCCCTGGACATAACCCTCCTTGTCTCAACAAAATAAGTGCTTGGAATAGCATAAGGAAAGGAAATTTTAGTCAAAAAGTATGGTTGGAAATACTCTTGTAGACATAAATGCAAAAATGGAGAAGCACAGATAAAGCCCGATGATTGTTGACAAAATCCCTCAAAGAAAAGTCTCAACAACGAATGTAGGAACAAGGTATTACATCCCTCGATCCCAAGATGGGAAATCGACATAAGAGCATCTAGAGATTAAAATTTGTAGAGATAAGATGGAAATAAGACAACTAAATGAGGATTGATTTGACAGAAGGATCCAAGAATGTCACAAGATTTGATTTATAAAATTTCAAAGATGAATAGCTATAGAAATTGAGATAGAAGGAAGAGATAGGAAACCCCAGATTAATAGATTCAAAAGCATGAGGGAGAAGAAGTAATTTATCCAAGCACAAATAACACTTAGTCAAGAATTATACAGTAACATACCCAAAACAAAATTTTGATCTGGAGCCTCCAATTTCTTCTGTATTCCCGTAACCAATTCTTTGATTTTCCCCCAATCTCTGTATTCTCTTTCCAACACCCCCTCCAAAACAAAATCCCCCAATATAAAAATGGCTCAGCTCATAAATTAACATAGACATGCATCCATTCCCACCATCCCACTCCTCTGAGAATTTAAAATCTTGTTATAAAAAGAGATCCTCCAACTCTTGAAATTTCAAAAATCGACAACTCATGACATTAATTTACCACCTAAAATTATTCTTTTAAATAACAACCTAATAATTAGCCATACTAAGACTTATGATGGTAAAATAATCATTAAATAATTAATTAAGTCAGTAATGCATTTTACTTAAGCAATAATCAAATTTTACAACTACTGAGAAAACTATTGGATTTAACATAATGATAGCAAGAACACAAATACATAACTTAAACAACTCACAATGCCCACAACACGTGACGACCAACAACAGGAAACAAGAATCCAATGTCACATCACAAAACAAGACCACAACAAAAGACTGGGACTAACCTAGCAGAATAAACCTCGCGTTATCTCCCATCACTGATACCCATTGGTGCAAGAGCCTACTAAACCCTGCTATATCTGGTGGAGTCGAGGCTCAGTACTTGTAGTGTGCATCTGAACAACTGGTTGTATACGATCAAATACATATATGTCAACACATAGAGAGTTAGAGAATCATGATGTAGTAGGGTGCTCGAAGCAAGTAGTACTACACCGTCCCTGCTCTTGAACAAGATTATAACCACTGCAATTGAATTCAGATATCAACAGATCTAATAAAACATACTGATATTAATCCATTTCTAATCATGTCCAACTCATCATAACTAAAGTAATGATAATATCATCATAAACTCATAACACATGTCTAACTATATCAGTAGAACATAGTCCATCCAGATCCAAAAAACATAAACCATAACCTACTAATCAAATGTCTCATAATTGTATAAATGCAGTGAAAGACTAGCAACTGTCTCAGAATTGACAAAGAGAAATATGAAACTAACAACTATCACAAGCCAAAATACGAGGGGCATTACATATATTCTATTTAATGCCATTTTATAGCCATAGAAAAATGTGAGTAAACTACTTATTTTGAAGAATGGTAGAATATGTCATCTCACTGTAGTACATACAACCATAATAAGGGGGCCTATATCAAGATATGCAATTTGGAGGTTTTGTTGGGTTCAGTTGTAAGTGAAATATCTTCTTGAGAAGAGAGGAGGATATCTTTTTATGAAAGTTCATTTGGGATAGTCAATCAATTTGTGTTAAACATTAAACTCTTAATATTTTCTATCATCTTTTGTGATTCTCTTCCCCATGAGGTTTGCATTATTATAAATTATGATGTGTATATAATTTTAAATATAAAGTTCAAGAGCCATTTTGGAATTACAGCTCTACTTGTGAAACTTAGGTCAACCCATTGGTCCTTGCTATGTATATCTCTAGCCATTCCTTTAGCTTTATGTTTCTGAGTAGGATTAATGTAACTTAGATTCAAAAGATCTGGTCCTTCCATCTAAGGACTAAATCATATGTACATTTAGGGATGTATTTGAAAAATATAAAACCATGTATATGGATTGCTACATGTTTTTGTATGACGCAATAACCTAGATATAAAATATATAATGGATAGTTTTATCTGCTACAATTAAACTTAATGGTTGAATGTAGATGGTTTTGCTCTCAATCGATGAATTCAAAAAGTAGAATCAATATTTCTTTTTTTTGTCAATGCTACTCTATTGTGAATGTCATTAGATTACTTTTATGTAATATACAATTCATGTTTTTGGTTCATATTTTCTAATTTTTTGAGCTCACTCTCATTTATTTTCTAGAAATTATAGCAATGACATTTTGATGACAAGAGTTGGAATGTAGGCTACATTTTTCCCTCCTTATATGGAGAAGTTGTCTATGCTACAGTTGCTACCTTGGTAGTGGTGGAACCTCATGGAATGTGTTTGATAGTTTTTTCTTTAGCATGGGCCTCACCTAAAGTAAAATTTGTTAAAGGAAGTACTCATTTCAGGTAATATTCATATATTTTTAATAAACGTGAATAATTTCAAGAAGTATTATGTCAACTATAAATGATGTTTTGTGGTGTACAAGAATGGTTTAAAAACCTACAGGTTAGCAACATAGGAGTCAAGTTTCTTTTCATTTTGCAAGGATACTAAGTTTGGTTTTACTTTTCTTTATTTGGACACTGTATACGAAGATTACATTTCTGCATTCAGGAAAATTATTAGATGGGGTTAGTTATCAATGTAACCTTTTGGTAGCTGACATTTTTATGGTTTTACATGATCATTTGTCCCCAGTAGTGCAACCTTTTGAATAATTCATCATCTTAATTAATGGATTGTTTATGTTCATTGAAATTTGGGAGATACACACAATTCTATGGTACATCAAAAGAGTCAGCTATAAATTTGGTGCATGATGCTTTGATGGGTAATTAGCTATGTTGTATTAATTGTTGATATGCACCAGACAACTGAGAGGGGGGTGAATCAGTTGTCTTAAAAATTCAAATACTTTTGCATTAAAACATTAACACTTATCTGCAATGATTAAGATTTAACCATGAAACCACAAAATTAAAACTTCAACCACATGTGCAGCAACAAACACAAGAGTCACTAGATTTACATGGAAAACCCCAAGGTGGGGAAAATCCACAGAGAGGATTAGCTTTCAATATATATTGTAATCTTGAAATAATGATGATTAGGCTTGGTCACTCCATGGGCCTAATCATACTGACTCACTGTCATGAAGAACAACTAGATCTAGTAGGATCACTACCTCAACCCTAAACCTAGCAAGATTACAATAAGGGTTGTTAAACCTTGAGGGCTGTTAAACTCTACAAAAACTATGATCAACACCTTTACAAATATATTATTGAAATGCAAAAGTTTATTTTCTCTACTCTGCATCTTCTACTTTGTCTCTTCTTTGCTCTTCCTCTTCTCTACTCTACCTTTTGACCTTTCTTAGAATCTCATCATTTCCACTCAAGGACACATTTTCCATGACTCAACTACAAGTATTTATACACTACATCAACCTTAGAATGAACATCAATGTCGGCATTACAAACATTTACAAAATAGGTCTTGACCTATTACAACATAATGCAGAGGGAATGAAATGCGGATCATGCCATGCCTTAGTTGGGACTCAAACATGATCTTCCATGCCACAACACACTTCCACAATCTTCCAGAGATCTTCGCAATAACTAGGATCAACCAAGTTGGCCAATACTGGTTACATGCTACATTAGCCAGGAACAATCTTCAAACACAATCTCAATTCCTTAACATGGACCAAAGTCTAGATAGGAACATGATTAGGAGACATCCACAAGAACATTATAATCATTAGGAGAAACCACACAAAAATTGACCACTTTATACATAGGAATCTTTTCATCGAAACACATGAACTTCACTATCTTCAACTGTCATAAAAGAAAGATAGCTTGCAGACCACCAAACCATAAACCATTGCAATTGTAGCCACTTATCACCATCCCAGACTCCCCTCTAGAACTATAGAGCAAAATGTCTTATTATGGAGGAATGCAGAGCATATTACTTTCTCCCTATCCCAAGTGTTCTTCAAGAAAAAGCAGGCTTAACTTTGGTGATTACAAATTTCTCAATTCTTCATACCGGAGGCTCAAACTTAGGATTCAACAACTTTAGGCATCCCTTTGAATATCTTCTAATCCACAAAGAAAGATCTTTACCGAGAAGGAAATGGGAAGCAATCTACTAGGTTCTTCTTCAACACACCACTCACTGTCTGTGCTGTACTTCTTTGTAACTTATTTCTCTCGGAGAAGCCAATTTTCACAATATCCTCAACATACAAATCTTCTAAACAAGTAATAGAATAAGATACAGTTGACACTAATGACAAAAAGGATATGTTGACATCAATGACAACACTGATTAGGCACATACTTACAACAATCTCCCCCTTTGTCATTGATGGCAACATATGATGTGAAAAACTGCAACAACCATCAAGACAAGATTCTCCCCCTTTCTCTTTACATCTCTACACTCTTTCTTTCTATAGGATTTTCTCCCTTTATCTTTGCACTTATGCACTCTTTGTCTCTCTCAGTTTTTCATATGACTTCTCTCCCCCTTGGACATCAATGGCAAAAGGGCACATACTTGTATTCTTCTACTTCAATCTCCCCTTTGACTATCTGACTACTCCCCCTTACTTGATGCTTTTGTTGAATGCAAGTTTGATTCTTCATGTGAAGTTCTCTCCTTCTTGGTTAGTCAACTCTCTCCTTAGGATCTTACTGCTATTGCATTGTTTCATCTGTCAACAACACTACAATACTTTATTGTTCTTTATCAGAAACTCATATCAGCTTTATCTACCTGTTTCCCTTGAGAGGTAACTTCATAATCCTCTTAACTTCAACAACCATCTCTAATTACTACCGACACTGCTACACCTTTTTCCTTTTATTTCTCTTACTACTCCTCCTTAGGAGTGCACATCAGATGGTATCTAGCTCACATTAGAACCTTCCCATTAGCACTCTCAATGATCTTTCCTAGACTCTTATTGTAGCACTTTGACTTGAACTCTATTTTGAAATGTATATCTTTTCTCCAGTATACATTCAATGGATTAGATTTCTTCATCATTGATCTAGTAGTCTCTTGGACTATCCAATACTTCCTCTCAACAACTTCATTCTATTGAGGAGTCCTAGAAGACAATTGTCTCTTTATCCCTTTGTTCTTTACGAAAAGTATTGAATTCATTTGATGTGAACTCACCTCATCTATCAGACCTTAAGAATTAGATCCTCAGTTGTATCTCATTCCCAGTCATTTCCTTGAAATCTCATCTACTTCATAATCATTCAACTTTGAGTTCATCTCTAGATTTCCAAACCATTTCCAAGGAAAACTACTCTGTACTAAAAATAATCCTGAACTTCTATTACTCATTAATTTCAAGCCAATTATCAAGATCAGAAAAACTTATGGATGTAGATGTAATCATTGATCAATAACCATGTGTTAGAACTGTAAAGCATTACCTTCAACAGTGGACTTAAGTAGACGAGAATACCAGAGCCCTATCACTTGATTTTATTGGTTAGATACTTAGCCAAAACTCATGACCTGTCAACTTATCCCTTAAGTGCATACTCCTAATGCGGATAATATGGGACTCTAGAATTCATATCCAAAAATCATCATTGAACTCTTAACATATCTTCAGAGCCACAAATCAAAATACTTAATAGCAGAAAAATGTAGACCAAAACACTCAGATGCTTTACACTATCTCGGGCTTAACTCTAAACCACATATAATGATCTTCAACTGTAGAGGCATACTGATCCAATCTCTATTACTTACTTTATATATTGCTCATACTTTAGTCATTTTGGGATTCCAAACCTGAAACCTTTTATGCCTTGATCTACAACATTCCTTTCAAGTAATCTGCCATATAAATCTTCACATCATATCTTTGTGCTGAATCTCAACAATAACTATCTGGCTAGGGAATTTTGAATTTTCAATACAACTCCCCCTGAGCCAAAGTTCCCCGTTTACTTCCTGGAGCAAGTATCTTCTCTAGAATCTAGTGTAGTCTCATCTCTGACTTCATTTACTTCTTTCTTGACCAAGACCTTGTTCATCTCCTTCTTGAATTTTGTCAGATCAACCTTTTCCATTGATTTCTCCAATTCTTCTTGATTATCCTTGTTCATGTTCTTCCTTCTATAAAATCTTGCAATATGTCCAAGCTTGTTGCAATTAAAGCACATAGTGTTTTTCTAAGCATTGTTCCTTTCATTCATCCTTAACCTGCATTGGTTAGATTTATGCCTAATTTTATTGCATATATAACAATGGCCATTGAAGGATTCAATTGTCCTAATCTTGCCATAGCCATTTCTCACTTGACTTTTACACTCATTAGCTCTATGTCCCATTTCATGGAAAGCATAGCATCTAATGGAGTTCTGACTAGAGAATGATGGTTTATTTTGATTCACCCTATTTCTACACCCATTAGCCTCGTGACCAAATTTGTTACATAAATTGTAGTGACTATTGGAACATTAATACCTTTGAGCATTTGGCTACATAATTGATGGTCTTCTACTTCTTTGATTCTAAATCTATCTAATTTTGTCATCTTCTTGATTTTCTCTGAACCCTTTGTCTTTTCCAAATTGTATGCCTTCTCTATCATCATTTTTCTATTCTGCCATTGACTTATCATATTTAGCAGCATTCACACTGAATTGATCTCTTTGAGCCTGCACATGTTTCAGATCAGCTTTCAAGTCTTCAACTTCTTCTTCAAGCTTCATACAAACTTTAATTTTGTCTTTCAGATAGTTCTCAATTTTTGTCTTTTCTTCATTGTTTTCTTTTAGATTTTGTTGTAACTACCTAATTTGTCTTCTTAAGTCTTCTTTCAAATCCGTGTCTTCATCTGTAGTTCTTGAATTATCTTTGTCAATACTAGAAATTTGGCACATATTCATTTGATTCACAACATATTTATGATCTTCCACAACACATTTTGTGGTCTTGGAACCTTCTTGTTCATCAATTTGCAAATCCTTATTGGTTGAGACTGAGTTCTCCTAAATTTTCTCAATAACTTTAATGTTTGTACTTTCAATGACCTTTCCTAATCTATTGTTGTAACACTGGTAGGCTTTGTTCTAGGATGAGTATCCAAGAAAAATCCCTTCCTCATACTTGGAATTGTTCTTTTCCATTCTGATAAGACATTTTCTCCCAAAGATTTTGAAATATTTCAGTGGGTAATGATCTGCACCACAACTCAAGAGGTGTTTTTCCTTCTTAAGTTGTTACTTAAACTTTATTTAGAGTATAAACAGTGGTTTGAATTGCCTCCTTAAAAAATTTATCTGGTAAATTTGCTTCTCCCATTATTAATTTTGCATTCTTCTGAATAGATTTACTTGCTTCTTCCATTATCTTATTTTTTGCAGAAAGCTATTTTTCTATCCCATAGGTTTCACAAAATATATTGAAATCATTGGAGATAAGTTCTTCTTCTTTGTTAATTCTTAGTCTTTTGATGTTCATGCTTAGCTCATTCTCAAGTGTTTCTTTAAAAAATTTGATTGCCTCTAGAATCTCTAATTTATCTTTTAAAAAACTGACCCAAGTCATTCTAGAAAAGTCGTCAATAAAAAACATAAAGTACCTTTAACCATGGAGGCTTGGTATTTTCATAGGACCACAAAAGTTTTTGTGAATCAATTCTAGTCCTTCAACGGAGGATCTTTCTTTATCTTTCCATGCTTTTATTGACAATCTTTCACATTTCCTACAACTAATGTCACTTGAATGATCAATCTTTGGTAGGTCCTTCACAATCTGAGCTGAGTTTTTTAAATCATCAAGGTCTGTATTACAAAGTCTTCTATGCCAGACCCAAATTTCATTGGTATGTGATGTGTATCCAAGAAAGTCACCTTTTCTAAGATGATAGAGATTCTTTTCTATTCTTTTTGCAATTGCTATTGTAGCTCCAAATTTTTCTTTGATTTCAAGAGAATCATTTTCAAATACAAACTTGAATCCCTTACTGCATAACTATCCAATGCTTAACAGATTTTGTTTCAAACCTTTTATATAAAGAACTTCTTCAAAAAATTGTCTATTGCCAAAATTCATTGATCCCATTCCACAAACTTCAGCAATGTAGTCATCTCCGAAGCTAACAAGCCCTTCATTATATTCTTCTAGACTAATGAACTTACTCCTATCACCAGTCATATGGTTTGAACAACTACTATCAATAACCCAATAGTCTTCATCTCTGATACAAACTTTAGACCATCTCTACAATGGTTGTCATTTTGTTCTTCATGAACCACTTCCTTGGAAAATCTACTCTTGTTGTCACTTGAAGAACATTCAGCTATATCTGAGAGTATTTGTTTTCCTTTCATTTCCATTAGGATATCCCTCGCATTGTTAGACTCTTTTCTAAAAAGGGACTCGGCTCTGATACTAATTGTTGATATGCGTCAGACAACTGAGAGGGGGTCATGAATCAATTGTCTTAAAAATTTAAATATGTCTCCATTAAAACATTAACACTTATCCACAATGATTAAGATTTAACCATGAAACCACAAAATTAAAACTTCAACCACATGTGCAGCAACAAACACAAGAGACACTAGATTTACGTGGAAAACCCCAAGGTGGGGAAAAATGACAGAGAGGATTAGCTCTCAATATATATTGTAATCTTGAAATAATGATGATCAGGCTTGGTCACTTCATGGCCCTAATCATTCTAACTCATTGTCATGAAGAACAACTAGCTCTAGCAGGCTCACTACCTCAACCCTAAACCTAGCAAGATTACAATAAGGGCTGTTAAACCCTAAGGGTTGTTAAACCCTACAAAAATGATGATCAACACCTTTACAAATATATTATTGAAATACAAAAGTTTCTTTTCTCTGCTCTGCCTCTTCTGCTTTGTCTCTTCTCTGCTCTTCCTCTTCTTCTCTTCCTCTTCTCTACTTTGCCTTTGGACCTTTCTTAGAATCTTATCATTTCCACTCAAGGACAACTTTTCCATGACTCAACTACAAGTATTTACACACTACATCAACCTTGGAATTAACATCAAGTTTCGGATTACAAAAATTTAAAAAATAGGTATTGACCTATTACAACATTATGCAGAGGGAATGAAATGTAGATCATGCCATGCCTTAGTTAGGACTCAAACATGATCTTCCACACCACAAGATGCTTCCATAATCTTCAAGAGATCTCTACAATCATTGGGATCAACCAGGTCAGCCAAGATTGGTTACACACTACATTATCTGAGAATAATCTTCAAACACAATCTCAATTCCTTAACGCAGACCAAAGTCCAAATAGGGACATGATTAGGAGACATCCACAAACATGTTGTAATCATCGAGAGCAACTGTATGAACCTTGACCACTTGATCCATAGGAATCTTTTCACCAGAACACATGAACTTCACTATCTTCAACTGTCATTAAAGAAATATAGCTTGTAGACCACCAATCCACAAACCATTGCAACTGTAGGCACTTATCATCATCTTGGACTTCCCTCTAGAACTACAGAGAAAAATACTTTATTGCAGAGGAATGGAGAGCATATTACTTTCTCCTTGTCCCAACTGTTCCTCCAGAAAAAAGCAAGCTTAACTCTGGTGAATGTAACTTTCTCAAATATTCATACTAGAGGCTCAAACTTAGGATTCAACAACTTCAAGCATCCCTTTGAATATCTTCCAATCCATAAAGAAAGATCTTTACCCAGAAGGAAATGCAGAGCAATCTACTATGTTGTTCTTCAACACACCACTCATTGTCTGTGCTACACTTCTCTATAATTTATTTCTTCCAGAGAGGCCAATTTTCTCAATATCCTCAACATACAAATCTTCTAAACAAGTAATAGAATAAGATACAGTTGACACTAATGACAACAAGGATATGTTGACATCAATGATAACAACGATTAGGTACATACTTGCAACATTAATTTGATAGATAATTGGCATTCATAGAAGTTGTTTTTTATTAGTATTTCTCATATTTAATAGGAACTTTATTGAATTATATCACATGCATTGGTGAATAGTATTGATCTATCATGCTATTCATCTAATTAGCCAGTATATTTAGATGCTTTTTATACATTTCACTATCCATTAATACATCCAAGATGCTCCAAACTCTCCTTACAGATTATCGTAGGTGGGAGAAAGAAATTGAGGAGTGGAAAGGTCTTGTACTTAAGAATGAAAGACTTCCTGAGTGGTAAGCATATCTCATCAATATTTAGATATTCAGTTACATAGGTAAGTATAGATAGAAAGGTTAGTGAGTGCATCTGGATGTCCTTCCAATTGGTGAAAATTGATTTGAAGGGCCCAAAGCACCAACCAAACCATAGTAGAAAATAACTCATGCTATTGTCTCAAGTGGGAAGACCAATCCAAACTAGATCTCTCACTCTCTCAATCTCCCCAATTGTGTGTATGCTTTCTCACATAAATCTGAACACACACATGTGTGTGAATGCTTCTCACATAAATCCAAACATAGACACACATACATGTGCGCATGCTTTCTCACATAAATCCAAACACACACACACACACACACACATTCACTTTCTTTCTCACATAAATCAGATTGAGGTGGTATGAAAGATTTGGTTGTCTGCAGGAAGGTTCAATCCATGACCGTGGAATATATTTTAGGGTGTTTGAGGATCTATATTACTTATCTAATGCTGACACTACATATTCTTCTATGGTTTACTTCCATGTCACTATCTTTGAGTTGCACAATGAGCAGGTTTATTTGTACATTATCCTTTTTGAGAAAATATTAGGGATTCTAGTATACTTTATTGTGCATGCATTGATGACTTATCTACTTCTAGTATTCTTTATGTTTATTGCAGTGGATATTTATCCATCTCTGATTTGCGTTTATAGCATATTGTACTAGTATCTTGTTACCTTGTTGGGTGCTGAAGCAGTTGGAGATGGATGATGAATATGTTAGAAATGAGAAGGTGATGCATGATTTATTTGATGAATTTTATTGTCTTCTATGGAATAGTTATCACTTAGGTAGAGTGTTTAAGGAAGTCTTAAGACTGTCTTCCTCTTGATAGTAATAACAATGCTACAATCTAGATTTTTGGATTCTTAAGAAGCTTATAACAGATGCATGTCAAACTATTCAGGGGCCTTTTCGACATTGGTAACCAAAAGTATATGCATTCACTATCATTGGATCTCTAATGTTGAGAATTAATACAACATATCCAAACCTATCCCCTATTTCAGTTTCCAAATTCTAACAATATCGTAATTGCCTTATGGTAGCAGTGGCCTAACAAGGCTAAAATAGTAGCTATTTGGTGTAGTTATGGTTTGGGTGGTAGAAAGACAAGCATAGATCTAATGCTTTGAGCCAGTTAATAACATTGTCTCTTTACTCAATGACAAAATGCTTAAAGAGGACTCAAACACTATGGAATCAAGCATACAATAGACCAAATACCTAATGAAGGTTGGACAATGGTACACCAAAACAAAGTGGTCTTCAAACCGTAATGCTACTAAGTGAAAACACATTAATAAGAAAATCTTTTTAAACCATCCTTTGCTAATAAAAAAAGACTACCTTTGTCCCATAATAGAAGGACACCACTTTTCTGTGGGTTGCAAGGGCTTTGAAACTATGGCAACTTTATTTTTTTAACACTCCAAATATATAGCATTTATACTAAATAACAGTAAACATAGGTTTAATAAACTCTTATCAGAGTAACATTGAGTTTATTATATCAAACAAATGAAGTTACAGTCAATATCCTTTGTACCCTCATGGGGGTTCCAAACTACAGGGTCACAGGGCACTACAATTCTTCCTCAGTGCCTAAAGAAGGCTTCAAACCTCATCAAGGGACTATTTTATCCCAATATTGAGCCTTCAGTTGTACTCCAACTACTCCCTATAATTGCATGGTTGCAGTTTCTTTCTAAATCCTCTTTTCTCCTTTCATTCTTTCTAACTATCTTCCCTTCTATCTGTTGTCCCAATGGGAAACTCTCACAAAACTATATCTCACTGAGGAGAGAGACAAACTTGTATCTTCACTATAGAAAAATGAGATATGAACACAAGGTCCTACAACCTACTTTTTCCAATGTTGTCTCTCCACCACTTCTTTGTGCTTTCATGATGGGGAGAACATCATCTCCAACTTCCCCCAAAACAAGGAGACCCGTGGACAACTATTTCCATAATGAAAAACCTTACTAAATTCCTTTCCTTCCATTGATGTGTAGTTGGTGGGAGTATGTTAAATTCTCCATTTAGATTGAGCTAACATGTGACAAGACATGTTCTAGCTCCTTGAGGTCACAAGAAACAAAACAATGAAGAACCAAAACTTGAAAAGATAGATGCTCCTACATCAGTTGGTAAATCCTTCTCTTTCAAAATCCCAAAAATATGTTTTCCATTTTCTCCAAGTTTTTTGCTAATGTTTAGTTTTTAATGATAGAGAAATGGCCTTGGTGGGATCCTTTGACTTCTTAGGGAATATAGAATTTAATTTAATTCAAATTTTGTTTGGCTCTTCTTTATCTTCTATAGGAAGAGAAGTCTGTTGAGGCATCACACTATCAAGAGACATCAAGAAATGACTTCTTCCCATCTCCTGTAGTAGATGAAAGGATAGTCTGTGAAAGAGCTTCCATCTATGCATGAAGAAAACCTACAAGTGACTATCAGGGGATAGATATTCATGTAAAAGACAGTGATCATGCAAACATTAAAAGATAATCTTAGAGTCAATGAGAAGAACTATGCAAAGGTTACAATCTTGTCAGTGTATCAAGAGGCATTTAAAGGGGTAAGGAGACAACCTTCTAGTATGCATTTGATAGTGCCAAATCTCATGATAGTCAAGAGTCTTCATGTTAGATGCATGAACACCTAGGATAGTACCATAGAGTTGGTACCAGTGAGCAGCAACAAGGTTGAGGGTTATCATGAGCTATCTACCAAGACACAGATATTTTGCAATAGTAGTATCATAATGGGATGTTGATTTGTATATTAGAGGTGATGATATGATATGATAGTTGTTCATGATAGTGATGTGATAAGTGACAAGACCAATGATGGATTGTGTGAACTTGTAATAGTCTGCAAGATGACATAGAGTGCATAACTAGGTAACAGTAGTAGTGATGAACTATTTTCAATGAATTTGGAAATGATATAGTGATGTCAAAGGTAGTCAAGGCATTGAATAGAGAGTAAATGTTCTACATTGATGGGAGGTAGAGTACAAGTGAAAGCATGCCTGAATAATGAGCTAGGTAGTGGCAGTCATGAGGCATTGTTATTTTATAAAGGGAAAATGCATGAGAGTAGGTTGACAAGTGATTAGACAATGCATTTCAAGAAGCTACAAGTTTGATTAGGACAATGCATAGCCTAGTCATAACGCAATGTTGAATAATGGTCAATGACAATTGAGGCATCCTACCAAAGATGATAATCATCAAAGGCATAATCATCAGAGATAAGGATAGTTTATTGCTATAGGTAATAATTCATAGTGGTAGTTTATGAACTAGAGCAAGTTGGGTGCATGAGATAGGATCTCTACATAGATGATAGTGTGATCTTGAACTAGGATAGTGAGCTTCATGGGACAGTCATGGATTTGTGGAGAAGACATCTACGAATGTCATTGTGCTTCTATGCTTAGTGATACTTAGAAAATCAGTTTCTTGCTCATTATTTGAGCTATGTATTGTAACCATGAAGGTTTTTTAGCAAAGAGAAAGTATTGTGACTTATTTTCAGATCTGTATGTTGTTTGTAAGCATTTTTATCAATAAAACAAGTTTTTACCTTCTCAAAGTTGTTTCATTATGCGAGCTTCAAAATGATTGATGTGATTTTGTGGTTATGCTTCTTTCCCTTGATTAAAATGACTAAATATACTACTAATTGACGTCAATTAATAATTAAATTGACTAAATATACTACCAATTGATAGAAATCAATGAATAAATATGACTAAATATATGACTAGTTGACAGAAAAATAATGATTAAAATTACTAAATATACTACCAATGCATGGAAATTAGTTAATACAAATGATTAAATATACTACCAATGGATGAAAGTCAATGAATAAAAATGACTAAATCAATGATTAAATTAATGACTAAATATACTACCAAATTGATTAATCAAAACAACTAATTTAAATGACTAAAAAAGGTTTAGTCATCAATTTGGTCGCGTTATAAATGACTTGCAATAAACTACTAATGGTCATGTGACCATGTTTAGTCATTTATATGCAGTTTTTAGTAGTTTTTTTAATTATATATTATTGTTTCTATACTAGTCTAAGGTAAGCTGCCTAATGATTTTCATACTAACAAAGCATGTTTGAAGCCCTCTACAGAGGCAGGATGTTGTATCTCTGAGTGAGTGCATATATTTCTTTTACATTTCAATCATTTAAGCCCTCTACAAAGGTGGGATATCGTGCATATCCTTTTTTAATCTTAAACCCTCTGTAGATGCGGGGATGGTGTATTTCTCAAGGAGATTGCACATCTTATCAATTTCTAAAAATTCCTCCGAGCAGGCGGGGTGGATCTAAGACTATCCTAACCCTTAAGCATGTCTTCGACGATTGTTGTGGTGAAGCACAATCATCAGTGTGTTCCTATAATGTTCTTGAGATGGATATGAACCTAGCAATAGGTTTCTTCCATCACTTGTTTGTTGTGTTTTCTTTGTGTCTTCCATGTGTGTGTGTATGGCGTGTTTGTTCCCACATATAGTTTCAAGATAGGGGGTGATGAGCTCCTCTCATGCTTTGGGACTTATATGGTGTGTTTTTTTTCATCAAGTGTAGTTTCAAGAATAGTGGGGATGACCTCCTCCTACATTTTGAGATTTGTTTTGTGTGTCTATTGTGCCTGATGCAGTTTCAGGATTGGTGGTGATGAGCTCCTCCTACATTTGGGTTGTGTGTTTACTTTCCTTGTACTTGCATTTACATTTTATAAATGAGTAAATGACAAAAAGAAAAAAGAAATAATCACTACATTCACTATGTTTTGTGTGTTTTCAATGTTGTCTTCTCTGTGTTTTGTGTGACTATAACTATCTTCTCTATGTTTTGTGTGCCTATTATTGTCTTCACTATGTTTGGCATGTCTTCACCATGCTTGGTATATTTGTTGTGTTTGTTGACCTTACTTTAATGCATGTATTGGCCTTGCATTTATACATACATTTAAGTGGGGGCTAAATATTATGTCAAAAAATGTCCTCTTGGGGGCTTTTCCCTCTTAAGGTTTAGCTCTCGGGTTCTTAGAATGCATTTAGAGCATCTTGCATGTTAATTTTGAATCTTGATGAAAGAACCCTAAAGTCTTATAGAAAATATGACCTAGGGGGTGCTATTTTGATGATGCCTACACAAATATGGGAGGGTGGACTTGGGCGCTAGTGCCCTAGTCCTGCCTTATTTTGGGTCAGCCCTAAATTTAAATGTCAGTTTTATGACTGTTATTTAGGTCCTATGCCAACATATCAAGTTTGAATTATGAAACTCTTAGTGGGAATGTTTGTAGTTGCATATATAAGCATGTTTAGGATTTCATTTGTAAACTAGAAGATGATTATGAACTTTAGGCATATTTGTGATTTTCAAGATATTCATTGTGTTAGAGTAGAGCATTGTTATTGTGTTTGTGATTGCATATTTGACTTCAAATTCTCATGTGATTGAAGAGCCTTCAATAATGTGAGATCTACACTTCAAGGTGACATCTACTGTGTTTTCAATCATTTACCATTTGGATTTTGTCTCCATCCCATAGGGATAGGTACTCTCATCTAACAATAGTGTTTAGAAGACTTGAATGTCTCTCTAAGGCTTGACCAAGAAAAGCCTCTAAACACCACAACCCCCAACCACACTCATTTGTGATTGCAGGTTATAGGCAACAAGTTTCATGGAATGGAGTTGCAGAAGGAGGTTGCAAAGGACAAGGATTCAAGATCTAAAAGAAAGAAGACAGAGTTGAACATTTTGAGATACGGCCGCTAGTGGCAGTATCCTCCAGAATTGCAGATACATAAACAAGTTGGATAGTGATAATCAGCATTAGAAGAGCTTCTGGTACCTTGAAGAACATCTGACACTGGACTAGGGTGCTAGTGGAGGTGTCCTCTGCATCTTCAAGGGAAGAAACAAAAGATATAATGAATATCAGTGTCAGGAGGAGAGCCAAAATTTTAACAGATAACAGTACCTTAGACAGGGGCATTAGTGGAGGTGTCCCCGACTATTTTGCATCTTGAACTTTGAAAAATAGCCAATTATCAATCTCTACCTACTATCTTAATCTGAAAGGATTTGTCGTAATTCATCAATTTGCTTACTATTTTATATATTTAGGGTTTTAAGAGTAATTGAGCATTAAATTGAGATACAGATTGATAACATCTGAGCTTCCACATCATTTCAAGTGACAACCCAACTTGTTAAGTGAATTCTCTCACTTAGTAGAGATTCAACTCAATTGATATGTCCTTGAATGTTTGGTGAGAAGGGAGGATCTAAAATAAATCAACCCTATTCACCATCCCTCCTTTTCCCTATAAAATAAAGTCAAACCAAAAATTTGATTAATTAGTTTAGTGGTAAATATAAATAAGTTATACTTAGGGGAGACCCTGTGGTGAAATGGTGGGGCTTCTTCCCTGTAGTGCCAAAAACTCAAGTTCAAACCTCATGAGGTCACCCTGTACTATGTCAACAATTAAGGGACCTTACCTAGGGGAGATCTTGTGGTGAAATGGTGGGGCTTCTAGCCTGTAGTGCCAACAACCTAGGTTCAAACCTCATGGTGTCTCCCTCTACCATGTAAATAATGGAGGGACCTTACCTCCAATTAAAAAAAAAACTTTGTAATGACTCCATGCATTTCTACTCCTAGATTGGTTGGTCGAACTAGAGTAAATAATTTCCATGATTCACCATTTTCTCCAGTAGCTGGGGGTAAAAAGGAGGATTTTCATAGGCACAAACCATCATACTTCAAAGGCACATCACTCTTCATTGGTGGCCCCAGGGCCCAAGATAATGTGGCGCTGGCTACTGAAATAGCTTTGTCTAGTCTGAATTTGCTATGTAGAAGGGGTGTCAATGAGGTTTTTGATGTTGGTGTCCCCCCTGGGAATTACCCTATCTTTGATTGTAGTGCACCTTTAAATTTTTGAAAGGCTCTGAGTCGAGATGTCCTAGGTTCATTGGGAGGTCACAAAATTGTTAGCCCTAATTTGTTGCCTAGGGTTGCACCTTCAAACTCCCTTCAATCTCATGATAGGTTCCCTCTTAGCCCCCCTTTCTTTATGTAGATTTTAGGATCTACTCCTAAGATGAGTCTAGATAAATTTACTTGCCACAGAGAGGACTATCTGCAGGAGCATGCCCTCATCTATAGATTTTTGAAGACCCGGCCAAAATTAAGCGCACTCCATGAGTGGATTAGGACAAATTGGAAAGAGTATTTGAAGGATGAAATTAGTATCTACCCTTGTGCTAAAGGGTTCTTCATCTTGGAATTTGAGTCCCTAGAGGGCAAGGAATTGGTACTTAATATTGGGGTTTGGTTCTTTCAAGGGGATTTTGTATGCATGAAGCCTTGGTTTCCTTCTTTTGATTCATGATCTGAGACCTTGTCACCCACATATTTCTGGGTATGGCTTCCTTACTATTACAAATATGTGCCTAAGCAGTGTTGTCATTAATGTCAACATATCCATGTTGCCATTGGTGTCAACTATATCATATTTTGTTGCTTGTATAGAAGACTAGATTGTTGAGGATATTGAGAAAATTAATGAAGACCAATGTATGTGGACTATATGGCAAAGTAGAAGATTGTCTGAAGAAGCTCTAGTTAAGTTTTGAAAGGTTGGCATGAAGATTTGAAGAAGCTATGACCATCTGAGTTGAAACAATCTTATAGTGTTCTGAAGAGATACAGTGACAGGAAAGAGGTCTGGATTGTTCTGGATATGTGAAACAATGATCTACAGATCTAAAGGCATGTTTGGGAAGTTAGTGTGTATCATCCATTCATGTGGTTCATGGTTTGGAGGTTCACAACCAATCTTTCTAATGTGACAATCATGGAAAATAGTGTTCTTGAGGTTCTGGAGGAAGATGCAAGTGATTCTGATGATTTAGAGGAGTGTGGATGTTTTTGTTGAATTCAATGTGAGTGTGGAAGTCATTGGATCATGTGACTACTATGTTGGAGGTCCGCATTGAAGTTTGACTAACTATTGAAGATTTCCCTCTCGGTGTTATTGTTCTTCCCAGTTGTGGCCGACCGGATGACTCAACTATGTTGTGAATGATCAAAGAGCAATTCTCTAGAGTGTGGCATGTGGCTAGAGGCAAATTCAAGTCTCAGATATGTTTGGCCGACAATATAGTGATCCACTTTAAGACAAGCCGACCTTGATGTTTATTCCAAGGTTGATGAAGCATATAATAGTGTGTAGTTGAAGTGTGGCAAATCATCCTTGTGTGAAAACAATAAAATCCAAAGAAGGATCAAAGGTAGCGCAGAGCAGAGAAGAAGCAGAAGAACAAGAGATGTCAAGGATGAAGAATTAGAGAAGAAGTATATGGGGTAGATTAGAAGTTTTGTAAGCATTTCAATTTGACTGAACCAGGCATGAAGTAGATGTTATTTATCAGTTAATTCCTTATGTTTAAACATAAATTCAATAGGTAGTGAGCCTCTCTTGAGCAGTGAGCTCAAAGGCATGTGCCTTCTCTTTTCATTTAAGTACTTTTAATAGGGTACGAATCTTGTGGGTTAACCCCCACCATGGTTTTCCCTTAATTGGGTTTCCACATAAAAAATTCATGTCTTATGTGTGTTTAGTCTATTTCTTCTCTTGTGTTATTAATTCATGCTTTAATGTTTATCTGATTGAAAGTTGTAAAAGAAGTTTAAAATTAGAAAAGATTAATATTTGTGGGACAACTGATTCACCCCCACTCTTAGTTGTCTAGACTAAGTCCAACAATTGGTATCAAAGCAAGGTTCCTCTAGAAGAAGCTTAACTGCTTGAGGAGATCTAGGATGTCAACTTACAAGAAGGATAGTCCAAGATTCGATGGAACAAATTAGTCTATTTGGAAGAGTCGTATGGAATGTCATTTACAATGCATGGGTGATGCTTATTGGGTAATAACCAAAGGTGAATATAAACCTCTAGAGAAAGGTCCTTCAACTCTAGATCAAGTCAAAGATGCAAAAAATAACCTTCGAGCTAAAGAAGCTTTATTGAGTGCCCTGACTAATTCAGAAATGTTAAATGTCTTTGGACTAAATATTGCTCATGAAACTTGGAAGAAGTTGGAGAATCTTTATGAAGGCGATGAATATATCAAATGTGCCAAACTACAACATCTTAGAGGAAAATTTAAAAATCTGAGGATAATTGAAGATGAAAACATCACAATCTACATGCAAAAGATAAATGAACTTGTGTGTGGTATCAAGTGTGCTGATGGAACTTTGGAAGAATTAGAAATTATGGCAAAAGTGCTCAAATCTTTACATGATTCATACAAACATAAGGTTGCTGCAATAGAGGAGATCAGGACTGTCTCAAAAGTTAGAAGAGATTAGTTGGTTGGCAAAATTTAAGCTTTTGAATTAAGTGAGTTTGGTGATTCTCTTCCTAAGTCCGAAATTGCATTCAAGGCTAGTGTGTATGGAAAACAAAGATATGATCCAGGTGAAGGCTCTTCAGCAAGGTCAAACAGATTTGGGAAGGTAAGGAAGGATCTTGAAGATGATGAAATTGAAACTGCAGAACCTAAAGCTCTTATTTCCAAAAGAATACCAAGTGGATCTGGTAAGTATGAAGGTAACCTCCCATTCAAATGTTTTTCTTGTAATAAGATTGGTCATTTTGCCTCAAGATAGCCAGAGATGTTTTCAAAATCAAACCCTAATAGATATAAAGGTCGGAAGAATTGTTACTATGTCCAAAAGTTTGGAGAAGGAGTCATAGATGATGAATCTGAACATGGTGGTACCACTGAAGATTATTAGGTATTCATTGCCATCAAAGAAGAAGATCTGGTGTCTATTGATTCTAATAGCTACGTAAATATGGAAAGTGCCTTGGCTACTTAGGTTGTTGAAAATGATGAATGGGTGATTGATAGTGGATGTTCTCATCATATGACTGGTGATAAAAGTAAGTTTGTAAGCTTTGAAAATTATGAAGGTGGATTTGTGAAATTTGGAGACAACTCAACTGGTAGAATCCATGGAAGAGGATCCATCTCTTTTGATGGTCAGAATAACACAAATGATGTTCTATATGTGGAAGGATTGAAGCATAATCTTCTTAGTGTTGGTCAATTGGTTGATAAGGGTTATGATCTCTAATTCAAGGATGGTAAATGCAGAATCTTGGAAAGCTCTAGAACTAAAATTGCATCAGGTAAAAAAACTAGAGGTAACATCTTTCATTTAAGTAGTTCTAATAAAAGTTGTTTGATTGCATAGATAGATTAGAGTTGGTTGTGGCATAGGAGAATGTGTCATGTGAATTTCGATAACATTGTCAAGATAGGTTCTACTCAGGCTATGAGAGATCTTCCAAGACTTGTGAAACTTGATAGCATGTGTAGAGAATGTCATTTGGGCAAATAGAACAAAACATCATTTAAAAGTAAAGAACAATTTTCAAGTGGACGATTGGAACTTGTGCATACTAATCTATGTGGTCTTGTTAGAATTAGGAGTGTGCAAGGAGACATATATTTTATGTTGCTGACTAATGATTACTCCTAGATGATGTGGGTAACTTTCTTAAAAGAAAAATTAGAAGCCCTTGACAAATTCAAAGTGTTCAAAGTTATGGTGGAAAATGAGTTTGGTGTGAAGATAAAGTGTCTAAGATCTGACAGAGGTGGAGAGTTTACCTCCGGTGAGTTTGATACATTATGTGAAAATTATTGAATAAAAAGACAGTTGTCTGCTCCTAGGACTCCATAGCAAAATGGAGTTGTGGAAAGAAAGAACTAGACCATTCAAGAATCTACCAGGACCATGATGATGGAAACAAATGTTCTACAAGTTTATTGGAGAGAAGTTATGAGTACTGCTATCTACACTCTTAACCGGGTCTAGATCAAAGGCAATTGTGGTAAGACTCCTTATGAACTCTGGTTTGGTCATCCTCCTACTGTAAAATATTTCATATTTTTTGGTACTAAGTGCTATATCAAAAGAGATGAGGATCTAGGCAAGTTTGAAGTAAGAAGTGATGAAGGAATTTTTTTGGGTTAGTCTACTTAGAGCAAAGCATACCGATGCTTTAAAAAGAGGTTGAAAAAGATTGTTGGAAGAGCTAATGTCAGAGTTGATGAGAGAAAAGAAGAACATTCCAGGTCTTGCAGATATGATTCAGATGATCAAGATGAAAATCCAAGTCAAGGAAGGTAAATTCAAACCTAGACTTAAATCCATATTAATCCAGAAAGCTCAGTGGCTCAAGAGGATAATGCAGAAGTTGAGGAACAAGTTCAAGAAATAGAAGTTCAAACCAATCCCCAAAACTCCCAGGTATGTAAGGATGAATCATCCTAAAAATTAGATCGTAGGAGATAGAAATAAAGGTTTTTGAACCTAAAGAAGAATTGTTGAAGATCAAGAAGAGATTTGTTTGATTTCAAAGATTGAACCAAAATTAGTAAGTGAAGCCTGCAATGATGAAAACTGGTTAAAAGCAATGGAAGAAGAATTAATGCAAATTGAAAAGAATCACACATGGGATCTTATTTCTAGAGCTGAGGACAAAAATGTGATTGGAACTAAATGGGTCTTCTAGAACAAACTAAACGAAGATGGTTAAGTTGTAAGAAACAAAGCAAGGTTAGTGTGTAAAGGATATTCTCAAGTGGAAGGAATTGATTATGAAGAAACTTTTTCTCTGGCGGCAAGAATAGAGGCAATCAGATTATTCCTTGAAATTGCTGCTTATAAAGATTTCAAGGTCTATCATATGAATGTCAAGTCAGCATTCCTAAACGAAGAACTAGAAGAAGTCTATATTGAGCAATCGGAAGAATTTCAGTTGACTGATAAAAAAGATATGGTCTGCAGGTTGAGGAAAGCATTATATGGACTCAAAAAAGTCCCAAGAGCTTGGTATACAAGATTAGATAAGTATCTATTAAAGATAGGATACAACAAAGGCACTGCTGATGGTAATCTTTACTTCAAGATTGATCATGAGAACATTCTGATTGTTAAAGCATTTGTTGATGATATCATTTTTGGTGGAAATGGGAGCATGTACAAAACATTTGTTGATCAAATGCAAAGCGAATTTGAGATGGCTATGTTTGGTGAGATGAATTTCTTCTTAGGTCTACAAATCACTCAGTCAGTTAAAGGTATCTTCATATCTCAGTCCAAGTATGTGAGAGAATTGTTGAAGAAGTTTGTAATGGAAGACTCAAAGCTAGTAAGTATACCTATGGTAACCAGATGCAAGTTGAGAAAAGATGATGACTCCCCTAAGGCAAATCAAAAAAGGTATAGATCAATTATTGGAGGACTATTCTATCTAACTCAGACTAGACCTAATAACATGAATGTCATTGGACTTGTCGCAAGATTCCAAGCTGATCCTAAAGAATCCCATGTTGTAGCAGTTAATAGAATTTTTAGATATCTCAAATAAACAATTGATTATGGATTATGGTATCCAAAGGATAATGACTTCACTCTACATGCTTATACAGATGCTGATTGGGTAGGAGATGTGGATGATATAAAAATCACTAGTGGTGGTGCATTCTTCTTGGGAAGTAGATTGGTTTCTTGGCTAAGCAAAAAGTAGGAGGCAATTTCCCTATCTATAGTAGATGCAGAGTATATAGCAACAACAAACAATTGTACTCAAGTTTTGTGGATGAAGCAAATGTTGAAGGACATCAGAGTTGTGTTTGAAAAGACTATCACAATCTTATGTGATAATTCAAGTACAATAAGTATCTAAAAGAATCCAGTGTTGCATTCAAAGACAAAGCATATATCCAGCAAGTTTCATTTTTTGAGAGAGAAGGTAAATGAGAATGAAGTAAAGTTGGAGTTTGTATCTTCAAAGGATCAGATTGCAGATAGTTTTACTAACCCTCTTCCCAAGGATACTTTTTAGTATCTCAAAGAGAAGTTAGGGGTCACTAACCCTCCTAATTAGAACTAAGTTGCACTAAGGTGCATCAGTCCGATGGAATTCATAGTCATATCTTGTGATCCAGATTGATGTTAAGGAGATACTACTCAGGGGAAATAGTCAGTATGAAAATTTTGGGATCAGAAAAGAATTTAAATATGTGCCCTTTCCCATCGATGTCAAAGGGGGAGATAAGTTCATGTGAAAAAATAGTTGCTGTTGAAAGGGGGAGACATGAAGAAAGTGATTGCAAAAGTGATAAGAGAAAAGGGAGAAGGTCTTGTCTTGATGGTCAAATTAGTTTTTCACATCATATGTCGCCATCAATGACAAAGGGGGAGACTGTTGCAAATATGTGCCTAAGCGGTGTTGTCATTGATGTCAACATATCCATGTTGCCATTGGTGTCAACTGTATCATATTTTGTTGCTTGTATACAAGACTGGATTGTTGAGGATATCAAGAAAATTAATGAGGACCAATGTATGTGGACTATATGACTGAGTAGAGGATTTTCTGAAGAAGCTCCAGTTAAGTTTTCAAATGTTTGCATGAAGATTGGAAGAAGCTATGACCATCTGAGTTGAACTAGTCTTATAGTGTTTCGAAGAGACAAAGTGATAAGAAAGAGGTCTGGATTGTTCTAGATATGTCAAATGATGATCTATGGATCTAGAGGCATGTTTGGGAAGTCAGTGTGTATCATCCATTCAAGTGGTTCATGGTTTGGAGGTTTGCAAGCAATCTTTCTAATGTGACAGTCTTGGCAGATAGTGTTCTTGAGGTTCCAGAGGAAGATGCAAGTGATTATGATGATTTGGATGAGTGTAGATGTTCTTGTTGAATTCAATGAGATTGTGGAAGTCTCTAGATTGTGTGACTACTATGTTGGATGTTTGCATTGAAGTTTGGGCTAACTATTGAAGATTTCCCTCTTGGTGTTGTTCTTCCCAGTCTTGGCTGACTAGATGACTCAAGTATGTTGCGGATGATCAAAGAGAAATTCTTTGGAGTGTGGTGTGTTGTTAGAGGCACATTCAAGTCTCATATATGTTTGGATGACAATATAGTGATTTGCATTAAGACAAGCCAACCTTGATGTTTATTCCAAGGTTGATGAAGCATATAGTAGTGTGTAGTTGAAGTGTGGCAAATCATAGTTGTGCAAAAATAATAAAATCCAAAGAAGGATCAAAGGCATAGTAGAGCAGAGAAGAAGCAAAAGATCAAGAGATGTCGAGGATGAAGAATTAGAGAAGAAGTATATGGGTCAGAGTAGAAGTTTTGTAAGCATTTCAATGTGACTTAACCAAGCATGAAGTAGATGATATTTATCAATTAATTCCTTCTGTACTAAACACAAATTTAATAGGTAGTGAGCCTCTCTTGAGCAGTACACTCTAGGCAGTGAGCCAAAAGGCATGTGCCTTCTCTTTTCATTTAAGTACTTTTAATAGGGTATGAATCTTGTGGATTAACCCCCACCATGGTTTTCCCTTAATTAGGTTTCCACGTAAAAAAATTCTGTGTTATGTGTGTTCAATCTATTTCTGCTCTTGTGTTATTGATTCATGCTTTAATGTTTATCTAATTGAAAGTTGTAAAAGAAGTTTAAAATCATAAAAGATTAATATTTGTGGGACAACTAATTCACCCCCCCTCTCAGTTGTTCGGATTAATTCCAACACTTACCTCCATTTGTAATTTTTGGAAATTGATTGTTTGAAAGCCATAGGTGATGGCCTGGGTAAGTGTCACCACATTTCTAAGGAAACTATTAATTATGAGAATTCAACCTATGCTGACATTTGCATTGAAATGGATATTTAAAATGGTCTCCCAATAGAGATTTTATTAAGGGTCAAAAATAGAAGCTGGCACTAGCCTATAGATTATGAAAAGATTTCTTTCAAATATAGAAAATGCTTTTCTACCGACCATACTTCATCATAGTGTGGTAGGAGAATTACTTTTGAGAGGGATAATGTTGCCCCTAACAGCCAGCCCACATGGTTGGATGTGGTGGATTCCCATCATTTCATCATATCTTTGACGAAGATGGAGAACCCTACTGCCTCTCCTTCACTTTAGGAAAAGGAAAATACTTCAAACTCCCCCCCTTCTATGGCTGAACAATCACATTCCCCTGAGATCATGACAAATAAGATGCCAATCGATGCTTCAATGGAGACTTCTCCACCCTCTTTGGGGAGGTTAGACTCACCAACTGCTACCAATTCTTCTCTTTTACGAGGTGACATTTTGGGTTCGACATTATCAGAGAATTTAGAATTTTTGTTTCCAAGGTCACTAGTGAGCCCTATCACTAGGAAGGAAAATATCAATGAATAGAATATCTCTCATACGACTGAACAGGATTGGACAAAGGTAAAGAGGAAGAAATCACCTTCTTCTAGATTAGCAAAGTACAAAAAGTAACTCTGAGGCTTTCTGGTGCAACCCACTTTGGGTTAAAGGTGGGTCTGTTGTAATGCAAATGTTAAATTTTCTTGTTGGGTGAGTAGGATTGGTCAGCACAACTTTGTGTTGCTTTTGTATTGCACCCCTAGTGACGAGGGCTTGCATCTTTCATTTTTGAAGATTTTATTTTATGGGAGCTTCCCCCTTGGCAGTGTTTACCAAAAAAATAAATAAATAAATAAATACATAAGTTAGACTTAGTAAATAGAATCTTATCTACTTCAATTTAGAACTTTCATTTATTAACATAAATAGAATCTTATCTACTTCAATTTAGAACTTTCATTTATTAACATACATCTAAATCACTTCAATCAACTATAAGACCTCTCTAAACTATCAATTATTTAGAAAAAATCAACTCAATTACCTCAACTCTTTGTTGTTGTTCAAAGAGTCATTTTGCAAATGATTGTCTCATAAGACGATTAGGTGTCCTACTAAAGCATGATGGAAAAGGTGCCACATCACTCACTTTTGAAATAAATTGTAATATAGTAAAATAAAATTGAAATAAATTAATATATAATTAATAACAAGAAAGGAAATGCATACATTATAAAGGTTATATGTGTTTCAAATATCTACTTGAAAAGAAGCACATACTGCCAATGAGGCCTCGTACATCAATTGAGAAGGACTCATCATGGATGAACCAACTAATATTTCCTGTATGAAAAATGACAAGAATGTAAGAATGTATGTATACATATAATCATAATAAATTTTAAATTAATAGATTAATTAGCAAAATAAAAAATGCTCACTAGTATTAGGGGAAAGGAGCTAAATTAGTTATTTGGGATAACTTTCTGGCTATTTAGAAGTTACATGGAATATTGTAGGACCTCTATTTTTTTAGAAATGTGATATGGACTCTTATCTATTTACAACTAAGGTTTAGAGGTGTGACTCATCATGCAACTCTCCACATCAGTACATATAGTGAGAAGTGTTCTTAAAATAAATTTTTAAAGATTTAATGAAAATGAGCTATCATGGAATTTTTTTTCAACCTCTTACATTTCATGAGAAAATAAAAGGTATTTATTGTACCCACCTCTTCCATTTGTCATAGGATAAACATATAATATCAATTATTCCTATAGTGCCCCTCCTCATTGTTGGCTTGTGATAGTGGTAGTTCTGCATTGCTCTCTGATAGTTCTAAAACAATTGATAGTCCTTCATTGCATTCTTATAGTTTCAAGACATTTGGATTAGTATGTTATGGTTTATGTTCACTTTGACCTTGATGGACTATGTTCGATGGATATATTTAGACATGTGTTATGAGTTATGATGGCGTTACTATTATTCTAGTTATGATGCGATTTAATATTATCATGTGTCATTTGATTTATGGTATTTGAATTCAGATAAAAGATGTTATGATATTGTTTCAAGAGTAGAGACAGTGTAGTACTACTCACTTCAAGAACCCTACTACACCGTGATTCTCTAACTCTCTCTGTGTGTTGACATAGATGTATTTGATCACATACAACCAATTGGTTGGATGTAGGATGCAGGTACCGAACCTTGAGTCCACTTGATATAGCAGGTTTGAGCGGGTCTTGCAGCAATGGGTATCAGTGATGGGAGATAATGTGAGGTCTATTACACTAGGTTGGTCCTTGTCTTCTGTTGTGGTCTCGAGTCGTGTTGTGATGCTTGGTCCTTGCCTATTAGGTTTGGCAATCTTGTGTTCAGGAGTATAGTCAAGTTGTGTTAATTATGTTCATGTGTGGTTGGAAAATACTTTAATGATTTATTATTAACTAATAATGCTTCTTTTATGTTTATTAGATATTATTTGTTTTGGGCTTAGAACTTTGCATGACACCTTGGTTAAATTTTATGATGGTTTAGATTAAATTATCTGCTAACCAAGAGTATTTATGTCATAAATTTGGAGTTATGGGTTATTAATATATAATTGGTGTAGAATAATTTATGATATGTGAAATTAATGCCTTGATTTGTCATTTTGGAAATTGGAAGATTTGGTATCTCTTGTTATAGCAAATTTTTGAATTTTCTCAGAGAGTGGGTTGTTGGGTAACGGATGCATGTCTACATTTATTTTATGAGTTGACCCTTTTTTAGATGAAAAAATTTTATTTTGAGGGGAGTTGGAAAGAAAAGGGAGGTATTGGGGAGAAGAACAGAGAATTTGGGGGTAGGAGTTGGAGAAAGTTTAAGGAGGGATTGAAATCTAGGTATGTGATTTGTCTCTCTCTATGAATTTACAATTGTTGTAGCTTGTAAGTTATATTTTTATTGTAGCATGTTTTGTGAAACTAGCATGTCCTGTATGTGAAACTTGCATGTTCTGTAATTTGGAATTTATATATCTCTGTGGCATGTATTGTCTTGCGTCTGCATAGTAGAATGTTGCTCCAACCTTTGTAGATTCCTTCAAATGTATTCTTCTGGCTAAGCCTTTGTCTTATCCTTCTGAATCATTAGCTCAATCATCTGTGTAACCCTAATGAAGATTTTGGGTCTCCAACACTTCTTCCTCTAGAAAGCTACCCTGCAAGCATGTCTAGGAATTTGACCAAATCTGGTCAAATTTTCTTCACAATTTCCTTCATATCTACCTTAGAAAATTTCTTGATGGTTGTAAGACACTGTTTATTCCATCTTGTGCATTAGAATTAGAATGTTGCTGGAAGCAAATAAGAAAATAAATGAGTCTCGTACACAGTGATTTGCATTGTAATAGGCTTTGAAGTTGGGAACTCCTTATAGAAATTCCCATTTCCATCTATTAGACTACTTGTAGACTCTTTTGATTTCACTATCACTATTGGATATGTTCTATTTTAAACATAGCTCATGCTTAGGAAACTGCAGGCTTGGTCCTCATTTGGAAGTTATGACTCTTAGCAGCTTTGTTAGTGTTGTTGCTCTTTTTGTAACATTTAGAAATATGTTGATTTATCCCTTGTCTATGATTGATCTTTGAATAAAGTTTAAACTTAGTTTTTTTTTGTTGTACTTGTCTATTGTCTGAGTCTAATCGACATGAAGCTATTCACTGTAACCACCAGACAAGAAATTTTAATGTATATTCTGGTAGTTTTCCAAGCAATTTCTGCATTGAATCTCTACTCTTACTAGTTGTAATGATCCAAACTAAGATTTTAACTTGAAATTAGATCTGAAAATGAATTTATTTAACACCACCAAAAAAATACAATAATTTCACCAAGACTAGCAAGCTAGTCATGCACATAACAACGCCAAACTAACACAAACTTGCCCAGAAATTAATGGAACTGATTTGATCTGATATTAAATAGATTTTACATCATTTTGGACTGTCATAACAGCCATAACATCAACAACAACCAAAATCCCAAATCTGGAGCAAATATGATCAAACCCACAAAAACTGCCAACACCGTCAATCACTGAAATACATCAAAAAACACCCAAACTGATATTGTTTGATTTTTAGATGGAAGGTACATGAAATATGGTCTGATATCATAAAAGTAGCAACAGAAAAACCTACAGCACTCAGTAGCAATCTACACCACCAAAACTTCACAATAATGCTGAAATACACATTTGGTATTCTGACCCACAAAGCCAAAATCAACACAAATCTACCCACAACCTCCAATACTAATCTTTGACATTAGAAAATAAGAATCTACAGCTAATACACCAAAAATTAAAGTAAATAACAACAGCAACTCTTCTCAACACTTCTGGAACTACCATGGCAACACAAGAACACCTGCACACACAAACAATGGACACTGCCAGAAACTGTCAGAAACTACTCAATCCTTGAAGTTCTTTGCAACCTCTGGATGAAGCTACTCTTTGTGATCAAAGGGTTTACATCATCTAGCCACCTGAAACTCATGGGTTTTCGTCCACAAGCCTCTTTACTCTAATGGGTTTTCATCCATTGAAGCCACAATTTGCAAATCTGCAAGTTTGAGAGAAAAATATCAAATCAACAATAGCCCTAAATCACCAAAATTACATATTTTGTATCAATATTTCATGGGAGAGAGGGAAATCTAAGATTCCCACATTTTTCCTTGATTCCTTGCTATTTTGGGGTATGATAGTTGTCATAAGTTGTCATACGTTGTCATAAAATCCCCCGCCACTTGTGATTTACCAAGATTTTTGAAATCTTCATGCAAATGGACACCTCACCAAACCCAATACCCCTTTTTGAGTCTCAAAATATTTAATTTAATATTTAATTGTCCTCTAGAAATAGATATTAGTTGGACAATATTAAATATTAAATATTTATTCTTCCTATGCTTGCCCAATTAACCCATGGAAGAATAAGATGGGTTAATATTGACCATTAATTAATTATTTTAGAAAGGGGACATGACAAGTCCTCCCTCCTGGAAATTGCTTGTCCTTAAGCAATGCAAGTTTGGATGATCAAGAATTTCTGGTCCTTCCCATGTTGCATCTTCCACTGGCAAATTCCTCCATTTGATCAAATATTCTGAAATGCTCCTGTTCCTCAATCTTTTATCCCTCGTTTCCAAGATCTTTTCAGGTATCAAAATCAACTTCCCTTCATCATCCAAAGGTGGTAAATCAGATGAAGGCACAATTTGCTATCCAAGGACCTTCTTCAAACAAGAAACATGAAATACATTATGTATCCTGCTGTTTGGAGGAAGATCCAACTCATAAGCTACCTCACCAATTTTCCTGATGATCTTGTAAGGCCCAAAGAACTTAGGCTTAAGCTTTTCAGCCCCACTCTTCTTCAAAGAGCTTTGTTTATATGGCTGCAATCTAAGAAATACCAAGTCTCCCACCTCAAAAAATCTTTCTGTTCTCTTCCTATCTGCATATATCTTTTGTTGGTTTTGTGCTTGCCTCAAGTTATCTTTTAGTGATCTTATGATCTCTTGACAATGATTGATAAGATCACTAGCTGCAGGTACTCTACTATCTGTAAATATCAAATCAACAAAAGAAAGTGCATCATAACCATAAAGAGCTTGAAATGGAAGCATACCAATTGACATATGATATGATGTATTGTAACAATACTCTCCCAAGTGCAACCATTTGACCCAAGTAGTTTGCTAATCTGAAACATAGTTCCTCAAATACCCCTCTATCCACTTGTTAACAATTTTTGTTTGTCCATCTGTTTGTGGATGGTAACTTGTGCTTGGTGTGAGCTTTGTTCCTGTCAAGTGAAATAGTTCCTTCGAAAAAGAACTAAGGAACCTACTATCTCTATCACTAACAATGTTCTTTGGCAAACCATGCAGCTTAAATATCTCTTTGAAAAATAACTCTGCTACTTGAGGAGCCTTAAACTCTGAATTGATGGGAAAGAAATGAGCATACTTTGTTAATCTATCCACCACCACATATATACAATCCTTACCTTGTACCTTGGGAAGTCATGTGATAAAGTCCATGGAAATGCTCTCCCATTTCTGTTCAGGAATTGGAAGTGGTTGTAGGAGACCTACAGGAAAAATTTGTTCTCCTTTGTTCCTTTGGCAAGTCATACACTCCCTGATATGCTTGTGGACATCCTCTTTCAGACCTTTCCAAGAAAATCTCTGATGGATCTGCCTGTATGTTTTGAAGTAACCTTGATGACTAGCCAATGGAGCATCATGGAAAGCTCTTAAAATCTTTTCCTTGATTTTTGATTCAGGAACAAGGAAAATTCGATTCTTGTAATAAATCAGCCCATCATTCACTGTATACTTTTCATCTTCCACTAAATCATCCAATAAATTAGATGCAAAGGTATTTTTGACATATTCAGCAATGATAGAATCTCTCCACTCTATAGAAATAGAAGATAACGAACACAAAGTTGGCTTCCTAGAAAGTGCATCCGGTACCACATTTCTTTTACCCTTCATATATTCTATTTCAAAATCATATGCCTGTAGCTTGCTTACCCACCTTTGTTGATGATCATTGAAATCTTTTTGATCAAGGAAATACTTCAAACTATTATGATCAGTTTTCACAACAAACTTCCCACACACAAGATATTGTCTGAACTTCTCTAGTGCATGCATAATTGCCAACATTTCCTTGTCATAAATGTGATATGTTTTTTCTAGATTGTTTAGCTTCCTACTCTCAAAAGCAATTGGATGTCCCCTTTGAGTTAGGACAGCCCCAACACCTTCACCCGAGCATCACATTCAACTACAAAAGACAATGAAAAATTAGGAATAGCAAGCACAGGGCATGAACTCATTACCTCCTTAAACTTGTCAAAAGTTTTTTGAGCTTCTTCAGACCATGCAAAAGCTCCCTTCTTAGTCAAATATTTTAATGGAATAGTAAGCTAAGAAAAACCTTTTACAAACCTCCTATAATAGCAACATAGCCCAAAGAATCCTTTCAACTGTGTAAGATTTGTAGGTGGAGGCCAATCAAGTATTGCTTGAATCTTCTGTTGATCTACTTGAACACCCTTAGAACTTATGACATATCCCAAGTAAAGAATTTCAGTTAGTCCAAACTCACATTTGGACAACTTAGCAAAGAAAGATTGCTGCTCCAAAATACCTAAAACTATATCTAAATGTTCCAAGTGTTCCTTCCAAGTTTTACTATAGATCAATATATCATCAAAGAAAACCAAGACAAACTTCCTGAGTTGCTTGCTAAATACCTTGTTCATGCATGATTGGAAAGTTGTTGGTGCGTTAGTGAGGCCAAAGGGCATGACCAAGAATTCAAAATGCCCATAGTGACACCGAAAAGCTATCTTTTCCACATCTTTGTCTCTTATCCGAATCTGGTGATATCCCGATTTCAAATCAATCTTAGAAAAGTAAACAACTCCATGCAACTCATCAATAAGTTCATCTATCCTTGGTATGGGATATCTATTCTTAATGGTTTTCTTATTCAAGGCTCTATAGTCAATGCACATCCTTAGAGTGCCATCCTTCTTCTTCACAAGAACTACAGATGATGCAGAAGGACTAGAACTTGGTCTAATGAATCCCATATCTAAGACCTCTCTGATAGTCTTCTCTATCTCTTCCTTATAACCCCTTGGATGTCTGTATGGCATAGTTATAATACGTTTGGCATCTTTTTCCAACTCTATAACATGCTGAAACCCTCTATCTGGAGGTAATCCTGGGGGTATATCAGTGAAAACAATGCTATGCTTATCTAAAATTTCTTGAATTTCAAAATGAAATTTACCTTTTCCATTTGGAGAGCTTGAAGGTCGGATCAAGCAAGTGGCTGCCCAAGCAACTTGACCTCTTCTGAAAGTCCTCTCCATCTTCTTTGATGTCACCACTCGTGGAGCTCCATTTGCAATCCCTCTTAGTGTAATCTCCTTGCCTTCTGACTGAAACTTGAACTCCGTAGTTTGGTAGTTCTGATAGTGTCCTCCAATAGAGTGCAACCATTGAACACCCAAGACAACATCAGTTTCACCAATTCCAACAACATAAAAATCATCACAAACCTTGTAGTCTCCCATAGTGATGCTTAATTGTTTGACCACTCTGGTGCATGGCATAGTGAATCTGTCTACAACAGTCACATTGAACCCTTCAAGTTCTTCAGTCTTCAATCCTCTCTTCATTACTAACCCTTCATCAATAAAATTGTGGGTTGCCCCACTATCAATCAAAACAATCATTCGCTGTCCCACTAACACTCCATGAACCCTGAAAGGATGATATATTGGTCCTCCTGAAAGTGCAGCTAATGAACCTTCTTTTTTAGTCTCCTCTTCGACCTCTGGTTCAGCATCCTCTATGTAATGAAACTCCTCATTACCATCTGAGTTTGAATCCTTATCTAAGACAACCTCTATGTAATGGACTTGTCCTTTTCCCAAACACCTATGTCCAGGGACCCAAGGCTCTCTACAAGAAAAGCAAAGTTTTTTCCTCATAAGTTCATTCCTTGTTCTTCATCCATCTTCTTTGCAATATTAGGAGTTGTATTTTTTTGTATAGGTGCAACTACATGGAATGGTTTCTTCTGGAATCCTCCCTTATGATGCCATGTGTTTGGTTTGGAGGAGTGTGGGAAAGCATTCTTTGGAATTGGTGGCTCAAGGGTTAGAGCCCTCTTGATGGCTTCTTGCAAGGTGAGAGGTGTGAAAGATCTGACAAACCCCCTAAGAGGTTTGGTGAGACCTATGATGAATAGATGTACTCTTCTCTTCTCTGATATTTCAGGTACCATCACTGTAATCTTTTGAAAGTCTGCTATATACTCACTTACTGAATTCTTTTGTTTAATTTCAGACAACTGGCTGAAATATTCTTCTTCTTCTTTCAGTTCATACCTATCAAGAATCCTTTGTTTGAAATCACCAAAGGTATGTACTTGATCGTGTCCCAAAGTAGTGCGACCATGGTACCACCATTCATAGGCTTCCCCTTCCAAATGCAAAGTGGCAAACTGAACTTCATCCTTCTCTATCATGGGATTGAGCATAAAGTATGTCTCTATCTTTTGTAGCCAAGCCCTAGCTGAAATCTTTTCACTTCCATCAAAGAAAGCTGCAGTTAACTTATCCAGCTTGTGTTTTAGTTCTTTATTTTGGCCTTTTCACTTCTTTTGAGATTCACCTCTTCTCAAGAACTCTACATATTCTCCCCAAGACATATCATTCTTGATCTCATCTGCCAATGCATTGTATTCTCCACGCCATTTGTTAAGGGTCTCTGCATTGAACAAACTAGTAGTTGCAGACTCAACTTGTTCAGGTTCCTCTTCAGGTAGGAATAAGGGTTTATTTGAAGCCCCTGAATTTTGTGTTTCAATTTCCTTCCCTTTTCCATTGTTGCTATTGTTTGCACCTGAAGTACTACCACCATTGTTTTCGTTGTTGTTGTTGTTGTTGTTGTTGTTGTTTTGGATCCATTGCAACATTTGCCCAAACATTTCAGCAAGTTTGGTTTGTGCCTCAACCATTTGAGTAAATTTCCTTGAAGCATCATCTTCTTCTTCACCTCTTCTATCTGCCATTGTTTCCTCCAATTGCAATTTCCTTTGCTGTCTCCTCAAATATCTAATTTCTCTGTCACTCGGTATCATTAATCATCTGAATAACCGACAAGCTGGCAAGATCATGCTCTGATACCACTGTAATGATCCAAACTAAGATTTTAACTTGAAATCAGATTTAAAAATGAATTTATTTAACACCACCAAAAAAATACAATAATTTCACCAAGACTAGCAAGCTAGTCATGCACATAACAACACCAAACTAACACAAACTTGCCTAGAAATTAATGGAACTGATTTGATCTAATATTAAATGGATTTTACATCATTTTGGACTGTCATAACAACCATAACATCAACAACAACCAAAATCCCAAATCTAGAGCAAATATGATCAAACCCACAAAAACTACCAACACCATCAATCACCGAAATACATCAAAAAACACCCAAACTGATATTGTTTGATTTTCAGATGGAAAGTACATGAAATATGGTCTGATATCATTAAATTAACAATAGAAAAACCTACAGCACTCAGTAGCAATCTACACCACCAAAACTTCACAATAATGCTGAAATACACATTGGGTATTCTGACCCACAAAGCCAAAATCAACACAACTCTACCCACAACCTCCAATACTAATCTTTGACATTAGAAAATAAGAATCTACAGATAATGCACCAAAAACCAAAGTAAATAACAACAGCAACTCTTCCCAACACTTCTGGAACTACCACGGCAACACAAGAACACCTACACACACAAACAATGGACACTGCCAGAAACTGCCGGAAACTACTCAATCCTTGAAGCTCTGTGCAACCTCTGGATGAAGCTACTCTTTGTGATCAAAGGGTTTACATCCTCTAGCCACCTGAAACTCATGGGTTTTCATCCATTGAAGCTACAATCTGCAAATCTGCAAGTTTGAGAGAAAAATATCAAATCAACAATAGCCCCAAATCACCAAAATTACATATTTTGTATCAATATTTCATGGGAGAGAGGGAAATCTAAGATTCCCACGTTTTTCCTTGATTTCTTACTATTTTGGGGTATGACAGTTGTCATACGTTGTCATAAAATCCCCCGCCACTTGTGATTTACCAAGATTTTTGAAATCTTCATGCAAATGGACACCTCACCAAACCCAATGCCCCTTTTTGAGTCTCAAAATATTTAATTTAATATTTAATTGTCCTCGAGAAATAGATATTAGTTGGACAATATTAAATATTAAATATTTATTCTTACTATGCTTGCCCAATTAACCCATGGAAGAATAAGATGGGGTAATATTGACCATTAATTAATTAGTTAGACGATCGACAGACAGTTCAGTATCTTAGCAAGATTATACATATTTTTGTAGTAGTTGTTCCTGCCAGGGAATATCATTAGTAACCTTAATTGGGAATTCTTGATTAGCAAATTTATTATGGTTGTTTTCTTTTAGCTTGATAGTTAATAAATTAACAGATAGAAGTTTATGCCTTGTGTTGTTAGGAATTGATACTTTCATATACTAGAATATTTCCTTAACAAATGAGTATATTCTATCTCATTTTATTTTTGGGCTGTCATCGTTATCATATCTTAATGTTGTATTAAATTATTGTGTTCTTTTTGGGAAAGGAATTAATATTGTTGTGAAAGTTCTTTTAGTAGTTGTTGGAAATTGTAAAATGTTAGATAAGTATATTATGTTTATAGGAAACTATATGTATTTAAAATAGTTGTGATCACTGGAAGTTTTATACTTAATTGAATTTGTCTTAGTAGGAAGTATTATTAGTGAAGCTTAGAAGGAAAATTCTTGTTGGCTTTTAGACTATGGTTTGTTAGGAGATGGTAGTTGTTAAGAAATGAGTTAGGAGGTTGATTTTGAATTTGAAGGTAAATTATTTTTCCACAAATTTGTATGTTATCTGAAATAAGTTAAAATCTCATAAGTTGTTTTCATGATTGAATTAGGAGCTCATTGAATTTTGTATGCATGATTTGCCCTCCTGGTCGTATCTTTATGTTTGTATTGGATCATTATGTTACTTTGGTCTATGATTTGGTTATTTGTGAAGTGGGAATCTTGAGGGGTGTCATGTGTACTTGGTGTTAAGACGCGAAAGCATTGTCCTTGTCAGATAATGGTCACCTTATCATTGGTCATGTACCTAACTCCAGAGGTGTAGTTCTTGGTTTTGGTTCAAATTATGGCATGTTAATGCAATGGGTTCACTAGATTTTCATATCTTGTAATGAATGGGGAATGGCCTCTGGGATATAGTACTTGGTTTCTAGATGGTATTGCTCCAAATTTTGATGGGATTCTAAGGACTTTTTGTTGTGGCCTAGTGAATGGTGTAAGTTATGGGTCAGAACTAATTTATGACTTTTATACTTGTATGTTGTGGTATGTATGATTGATCAGAGAATGCTAAGGGAGGAGCTTTCATTGGTGGGACCGGTGCCTAGTGAGAGGCTGCCTGGGTAACCCCATGGAAGTTGTAAACATGTGGAAACTTAATAACTTAATCAAGAGGGTTGGGGTATTAAAACACTTAACAAGATAAGTAAGACACCTCACCCATGCCTTGAGTGCTCTCACAAGCTAAGGATAGAATGAGAAGGCCTAGTTGGCAAGGCCGACCTCTTTGTCTCCATGAGAGGACCTGTCAGCTCCGCATGTGTCATCCTATGGGGCTGGTGCCTAGAGAGAGGCTGTCAGGGTAACCATAGATGGGGGCCAGCTTCTGGTGATAGATAGCCTGGGTAACCCATGCTAGGACCATGTGATGACACACTCCTTACGTAGTTTAGTTGTTTCTTATTGGTTGTGCCTCTGGAGTGATGTCTTGTCTTGTGTAGTTTTGTTGATATGGTTGGTTGTTTCATGTCAGTTGTCATTCTTTTATTGTTGTATTTTTCTTCTTGGCTTAGTCGAATCCTCATCATTATCTCCTAACTAGGAGGGGTGGACCTCAGGGTTCCACATGGTTGGGTTGCAGAGCTATCCATTGGCCTTTTTGGAGATTTGGTTCGAGTCCTGTGCAGAGGTGTTCTAGTTCTAGATTGCTTCCCACCTTCAGTGGTGTTGTATACTTTCTTATTCATTCTTTTGTAAATTGACGTGATCGGTCTTGTAATCTTGCATAGTAACTTTGCATATTATCTATCTTGCTAATGTAAAAGTGGATCTTATCTGTATTAGCAGTATAACATATTTCACTTGTGTGGTTTTAATTTTCTATTCACTGATACAGTTATGTTTCCCTAGAGGAGTTGGAAGTGCACTTTCCTTTATGTTGTGTATTATGATATCTTGGTTACTGTTATTACATTTACTTTCTTCAAAAAATAATTATTTCTAGAATTTTGCTCTTGTTAGTCTAACTCTCTCTAGGGTTGCATGACGGGGCATCACAATTGGTATCAGAGCCAGGTTTGCAACACTGAGACCTCTGGATTGTTGTTGTTGCTCTAGGTTAAACAATTTTTCTCGTTGTAGTGATGTTGGTAATAGTATCTCCCTCCTGTATGCATTAGTATGAAAGTTGATAAGTTTATAGACTTACTTTTTAAGAAATGAATTCTTTATGCTTTATTCTACTTATGTGTCTACTATGTTCTTTCTCCTTTTCTAGAAAGGTGATGTTACATCTAACAATATGTTCTCCCTACATGTCAATACATCTAATCGTCTAGTGGCATCATGCATCATGGGTTATGTGGTTATGTGATGTTGACATCTTTACATGGTTGCTTGAAAATCTATATCTAACCCATAGATGGTCATGACCTCTTATGGAAGAATTGTTGTAATTTATGGAAGTCATCATTCTATGTGCCTGTGTAAGAACTGTATGGAGGAGATCAAATGAGAGCTTGTGTTGGGCCTATGAGATCAGGAACATGACAATGTAAGTCAATTATAGTTTGAATTATTCCTGTATGTGATATTATATATTCCTTTTATATCTTCTTGCATAAGGAAGCAATTACATATTTCCATAGTTTAGTAGAAAGAAATTTTATTGTAATAATGATAGAAGTTGTTTAGATCATAGGATGTAGTTAACATAATTGTTTGAGCGTTGGTGTACATTCTCTAACACATTCTGGATCTTGTGTCCTTGAGTGTTGTGAAGCGGACACTCCCTTTTTGTGGCTAAAATTAGTCACATCGTGTTGTAAATTTGTTGTAATTTGGTTGTTTTGGAAATTTTGACAGTTGTTTCATGTGTAGTAAGGGGGTTTAACAGTGAGTTTTCTTTCTTTGTACCTTCTTATGATAGGAGTGGTCACCAAGACTCTTTTCTTTATTCTTGATTTATTGAAACTTGCCGGCACTTTGTGACTTTAAGTTGGATTTGATTGTTTTTCCATGTGGGTTTGTATTTATTTTTAAATTTTCTATGGTGGATATTCCAAATGTTTGATTCTATTGGCCCCATTTTGTGGTAAGTGTTATTTCTATCATGTTCATTTCGAACCTCTAATAGTATGTTCAAGGGAGGACTCCGTAGAGAATTGCACTTTGCATGGTTGGTAATTAGTGAAAATAAGTTATGAGATGAATTTTTCCATAGTTATATGTGATTGCAATTACTTGGATGGTAAGAGATTGCTGAAAAAAAAAAGTGTAATCAGATATAAGTAGATCACAGGATATGCCATAAAGGTAAAGAGTTGATGTTCTCCTTGTCTTTTATTGAACATTTGTGCTTATTTTGTGAATAATTGTTGAATATAGATGAGAATGTTGGCAATAGAATATGGCAATATTAATACATTATGTTTCTACCCTAATCTGTGACTTCCAGGAGTAAGTCAAGTTTTACGGGGGGAGGATGTAGTGCCCCCCCTCATTGTTGGCTTGTGATAGTGGTAGTTCTGCATTGCTCTTTGATAGTTCTGAAATAGTTGATAGTCCTTCATTGCATTCTTATAGTTCCGAGACATTTGGATTAGTATGTTATGGTTTATATTCACTTTGACCTTGATGGACTATGTTCGATGGATATATTTAGACATGTGTTATGAGTTATGATGGCATTACTATAATTCCAGTTATGATGCAATTTAATATTATCATGTGTCATTTGATTTATGGTATTTGAATTCAGATAAAAGTTGTTATGATATTGTTTCAAGAGCATAGACGGTGTAGTACTACTTGCTTCGAGCACCCTACTACACCATGATTCTTTGACTCTCTGTGTGTGTTGACATAGATGTATTTGATTGCATACAACCAATTGGTCAGATGCAAGCTGCAGGTACCGAACCTTGATTCCACCTGATATACTAGGTTTGAGCGGGTCTTGCAATAATGGGTATCAGTGATGAGAGATAACGCGAGGTCTATTCCACTAGGTCAGTCCTTGTCTTCTATTGTGGTCTCGAGTCATGTTGTGATGCTTGGTCCTTGCCTATTATGTTTGGCAATCTTGTGTTGAGGAGTATAGTCAAGTTGTGTTAATTATGTTCATGTGTGGCTGGAAAATACTTTAATGATTTATTATTAACTAATAATGCTTCTTTTATGTTTATTGGATATTATTTGTTTTGGGCTTAGAACTTTGTATGACACCTTGGTTAAATTTTATGATGGTCTAGAATTAAATTATCTGCTAACCAAGAGTATTTATGTCGTAAATTTGGAGTTATGGGTTATTAATATATAATTGGTGCAGAATAATTTATGATATGTGAAATTAATGCCTTGAGTTGTCATTTTTGGAAATTGGAAGATTTGGTATCTCTTGTTATAGCAAATTTTTGAATTTTCTCGGAGAGTGGGTTGTTGGGTAATGGATGCATGTCTACATTTATTTTATGAGCTGAACCTTTTTTAGAGCGAAAAATTTTATTCTGAGGGGAGTTGGAAAGAAAAGGGAGATATTTGGGAGAAGAACAGAGAATTTGGGGGCAGGAGTTGGAGAAATTTTGAGGAGGGACTGAAGTTTGGGTATGTGATTTGTCTCTCTCTATGAATTTACAATTGTTGTAGCTTGTAAGTTATATTTTTATTGCAGCATGTTTTGTGAAACTAGCATGTCATGTATGTGAAACTTGCATGTTCTGTAATTTGGAATTTATATCTCTGTTGATTGTATTGTCTTATGCCTGTGTAGTCGAATGTTGCTCCAACCTCTGTAGATTCCTTCAAATGTATTCTTCTAGTTAAGCCTTTGTCTTATCCTTCTGAATCATTAGCTTAATCATCTATGTAACCCTGATGAATATTTTGTGTCTCCAACACTTCTTCCTCTAGAAAGTTACCCTGCAGGCATGTCTAGGAATCTGTCCAAATCTTGTGAAATTTTCTTCACAATTTGCTTCATATCTACCTTAGAAAATTTCTTGATGGCTGTAAGACACTGTTTATTCCATCTTGTGCATTAGAATTAAAACGCTGCTTGAAGCAAATAAGAAATTAAATGAGTCTCGTGCATAGTGATTTGCATTGTAATTGGCTTTGAAGTTGGGAACTCCTTATAGAAATTCCCATTTCCATCTATTAGACCACTTGCAGACTCTTTTCATTTCACTGTCACTATTGGATATGTTCTATTTCAAACATAGCTCATGCTTAGGAAACCACAAGCTTGGTTCTCATTTGGAAGTTGTGACTCTTAGCAGCTTTGTTAGTGTTGTTGCTCTTTTTGTAACATTTAGAAATATCTTGATTTATCCCTTGTCTATGATCGATCTTTGAATGAAGTTTAAACTTAGTTTTTTTTTGTACTTGTCTATTGTCTAAGTGTAATCGACATGAAACTATTCACTGTAACCACCAAACAAGACACTTCTATCTATATTTTGGTAGTTTTCCAAACAATTTCTTCATTAAATCTCTACCCTTACTGGTGGTCTTATTTTCAAACCCCTCTTCATTTTAAATCCAACATGTAGATAATGTTTGGTTCTTCTTGCACCCTAATAGTGGATCTTGCACTGAATCCTTAGTTCCAAACAAAGTCTAATTCACTTCTTATCCGATCTGTATTCAATACCCAACCTCTGTAAGAAAGATTAAATCATTTTTGTATGTCTATTTGCTAAAACTTGTAAAGGAATTCTTCTGTATTGTACAGATGATTATATTTGCCTTGACTCATACTGGGAAGTTCCTTAATGATAATTATACCATTCGATAAATGCTGACCATACTTGAAGTTTCTAAAAGATTGTATTTTTCTTTTGATTGATATCAACCCATATTGAAGGTTATAAGCTTTGAATTAGGCCTTTTCGGTAAGCGTCGACCAGATTAGAGATAGTTTAATGCTCAGACCTGCATCATTCATAGGTTGTAAATGTTAGTTATCTCTGCATGTGCTATCCATATATATTAGTTACTAATTATGACTCATTTCATAGCTTGCTATCTGTAGGTCTTTGTATTTTGTTGTATCTGTGGTGTCATGGTAAGCCAACTATTTGTATGAGATTGTATTTGTAGTTAGTATATTTAAAATATGTTTAGAAGTTATACAAAGGTGTTGAGTCTTAGTTTAGAAGGTTGTGATATCATATCTTCATTAGATGCTTTTTGTATGCTTTTGCCCAAATTATTTTTCGTAGAAGTGTAATTGCTAGGTTATATGCATAAATATTGTATGTCTAGCAAGCATCAGATTTTGAGGAAAGCAAATAGTATTACAACGATCTAGAGTTGGTTAAGTCTTGCTTCTCTCAGTTACCTTTTAAATGCTATAGATGCTTATTACACTCTTTCCATGTTTGTTTGACCATCTAGTAAGTGGCATTTTTTTTTGTAGTGTGTTTATCTTTAGTGAAAGTTATGCATTTTCTTTTTAGTCGCTGTAGTACCATGTGTAGTCACCAATTCATAGTAATTATAAGAATGTAGTTGAAGTGGCTTCGAAGGAGTTTTAGGTAATGGTCGCATACTTTTCTTCAGTTGTTGTTTACTTTTCTTAGGTCACGGTTTATTAGACTACAGTCGTAGATGGCAGAGAATGGTCAGCCTTCGTAGCATTAAAAAGGTATGTTGTTTTGGCCTTGTTTGGTACTTTAGTTAGTAGGGTTGTTTGTGGGATTTGGTCGAATAGGGAAGCAACATATTTAATCTCTAGGACCATACGATGACACTCTCATTACGTAGTTCCATTATTTCTTATTGGTTGTGCCTCTGGAGTGATGTCTTGTCTTGTGCAGTTTTGTTGATATGGTTAGTGGTGTCATGTTAGTTGTCATTTTTTTATTGTTGGATTTTTCTTCTTGGCTTAGTGGAATCCTCATCGTTATCTCCTAGCTCAAAGGGGTGGACCTCAGGGTTCCACATGGTTGGGTGGTAGAGCTATCCATTGGCCTTTTTGGAGATTCAGTTCAAGTCTTGTGCAGAGGTGTTCTAGTTCCAGATTGCTTCCCACCTTCAGTGGTGTTGTATACATTCTTATGCATTCTTTTGTAAACCGATGTGATTGGTCTTGTAATCTTGCATTGTAAATTTGCATATTATCTATCTTGCTAATGTAAAAGTGGATCTTATCTGTATTAGCAGTATAATGTATTTCACTTGTGTGGTTTTAATTTTCTATTCACTGATGCAGTTATGTTTCCCTAGAGGAGTTGGAAGTGCACTTTTCTTTATGTTGTGTATTATGATATTTTGGTTACTGTTATTGCATTTACTTGCTTCAAAAAAAAAATTATTTCTGGAATTTTTCTCTTGTTAGTCTAACTCTCTCTAGGGTTGCATGACGGGACATCACAATTCCAATGCATGTATATTGCCACCCCAGTAGTTCTACATATAAGAATAAGATGTGTTTACATATTTAGAGTGTTTTCATTATAAGCAAATTCCCAAATAGTTTTTTATCTAGTAGGATGTTCCCCTAAAACCTGAAACATATAGGAGGCACGAAAACTCACCACGTAGGCCTTGGGATATAGATAGACCACCATTTTCCACTCAAGAATTTATTAATCATGATTATAGAGATGAGCCAATTAAAGTTATAGTTGACGATCATGCAGGGTGACAAATACATAGAGATTATTGGTAGAAGATGTGTCCCCACCATTATATCCATTAGATGTAGGTAGAGGAGTGGGTTCAAGAGGATCAAAAGGAGGAGGATTAGAAGGAGAAATTGAAATGATACAATGGGAAAATAGGTGGTGACAAGGCCATGGAGGTGCATAGAGGAGAGACAACATTGAATGTATTCCTAATGCAACAAAGAGGAGGGGAATAGGTTGATGATATAGGCATGCAATATATAACATCTAAATTTCATTCCCTCACATTATAAATTATATGATATCTCAAGATAAATGACCTAACACATAGATCATGTGCAATATGTAGGTATCTTAGATGAGTGGTTGTATTGACCATAGACCATATGACAAATAGTGTTCCTATGATATTGACAAAGTGGATAGTGAAATAATAAACATGTTCCAGTTAGTTTTCTCTCTTATTAAATCTTATGAGCAAGGCTCATGGTAGCTTGGGAGGAGAGGAATGCAACCTGATAAAGAGATATGTGTCATTACTATAGCAAGACATGTTTTCTTTTGAGCTAGAACATGTACAAGTCAGGGTAGTCATGTCACCACATATAGGTGTCAGTATTGGCACAATGATATTCTATAAGTTTATAGTAACACAAGAAAGTTATAGAATGTAACAAGTAGATTATAGTGACACAACTAGATTATAAAACAACATGGGTAGAAATTTCCAATCTCTAAAAGGAGGTGGATAGCTTATGATGCATGATATACTTTCATGATCAAGTCTAAATCTACGAGTAGAATTAGGAGTAGGGAAACATAACTTACAAGTTTTAGGTTGATTGATAATGTTAGGAGTGATATGGGGGAGTGAATCTTAATGCTACCTCCCCCCAATTGATATGTACATGCTCATGTTATGATTTTTATTATTTTGATGACATTTGGTATTGCACACTTGGTTGGTCTTCATATCTATTAGGTTATGGCAAGTACACTCCTCTCCCCTAGGCCTCACACGTGTGAGAGCCATGAGGAGTCAAATTAGTCCTTGGGGTTTGAAGATTAGCAGAGAGGGATGAGGTGGATTCTATGTGGTACCTTCTCATTTGGAGAGGAGGTGTGACATGTCATCTAATACTTATACCCTCTTTGCAAATAGAGAAAACACTTGGCAATTCAATTTCACTTGTGAAGTTGAGAGTGTGAGAGTGAGAGATTTGGGGAGATTGCAGGAGAAGGCTAGTGGAGCTCTTTGAGGGACTTCACTAAATTTGTTCTTCAACAAATTTTGGGAAAATCTTTTGTGAGGTAGGCTTCCTTCTTTTCGATTGACTTTTGTTCTTGAATGTAGATGGAAAATGGAAAATGAGTGTATGTGTGTTGTCTTCTTTTACTCATATTTTCTCTATTGTTGTTAATGGATTTGTAGTGTGTTGTTGGGTTGGGTATAATGTGTTGGGTTAGCTCCTTAAACAGTTGTGAGCAACCCATCTGAGGGGTTGAGGGAGGTAAGAATCCTCCATGGGTAAAATCTCACTCTCTTGAGAGAGAGATTTGGAATGAGTGCCATATTTCCTTTTTGTGTCACATGAGTGCCATTTGGTATGTCATGCCCATTTTTTACGAGTGGCCATGACACAGGAAGACCCATGTCATGCCCCAATACCCATGTGGTCATGACACAAATCACCAAAAAATTTCCCCTTAACCCTAAATCCCCATCACCCAAGGTGGGGAAGGAAGACAAGGCATAGATGAAACATCCAGGATGCCTTGCAGATAAATCAAGCCTTCTATCTCAACTTGCATATTCTCTTTATATTGTTCTTCTAGATCCCTTTCCATTTTTCATAGACCCCTCACTTGGCAGTTTGGTTTCTGTGTGCTTAATTTCTTGGTCCTTGCATAGGACTTCAAGTTCCTTTACTTTTGTTTGTTCTGATGATGTTCTCTTGTTTGCTTCTTCAAGTTCCTTCTATATTTGTTTTAGCTTTTCATTGATCTTATTGAGTTAGTTGAACCCTCCAAAGGCTTTTCTCTCTCAGTGTTTTCCTCCACATGAGAACCATTAGGTACATTAGGTGAATCATATTTGTCCAAATGCTAACTTATACTATCACTATCAAAACATGTGCCATTTTCTTTCATCTGCACAAGAGACATTTCATTTTCCACCAAAGCAATGCTTCTTCTGGCTGCATTACCTAACATCAGAAATTCTATCTTAGCTTGCATATTCTCTTTCTATTGTTCTTATGTATGTGGTGTTAGCAATGCAAGTGACTTATGAGATAGGCTGCAATCTTTATATGTAACATCACATAGAGGGAGGGCATTTTATCTGGTCTTCTGACCAAAGGTGGCAGAAATGAGGATGGGTTGCCAACCATCTACTGAAACTAATAGTTATGGTGTAGTAGTTTCTTGCAATTGTAAAGACAGTGGATGAAGAAAATGTGATTGCAATAACACTAAGTAGTTCGCTACCCTCTTTTAAGACCTTTGTAACCACTTACAATGTTACTAATAGAGCTTCAACCACTGATGCCACTTTTAATCAGCTAAGCAACATCTTTTACATAAAGAGCATGAGAATATTAGTTTGGCAGTAGTAAAGAGCTCAAGAGTACCTTTGTAGAAAACATTAAAGAAGGGACAACCAATAAAAGCAATCCAAAACACTAGAGAAATCCAATTCTTTTCTAGATATAGTGTGTTATTATTGTCACAATATATACAAAAATAAATTATGGAATCTTGTTATGTACAGGTTATTCTAGAACACCCTTGCCATATCCATATCTATGACGCTTAGTTTGTAGTATGAATGATTATCTTACTTCAGTTGTAAGTGGAGAAAACTACTGATCTAGAACAAACAATAACTCATAATGTGACATCTATAGTGGCAAAAACTTATTATAGCCTAAGCTTACGTGTACTCCTGCAATATCTCACAACTGGAAAGTATGCATGAAAGGATGATGTTGGAAATAGTGTGGCTTTTGTATGATTTATACCATCTTAAATTTCTGGCCTTTCGATTATAGTTGTAAGTTTTAGTAGTGAAGCCTTGGACAAAATGCTTACAACTATTGGCTACGGTCTTGTTGAATTTGTTTCTTTAACCATGCCATTTTATTTCACTTGGATTTGAGGCTGGGGCTCCGCTTTGAGTGTAACATCCTGCTACGTGACCCCCGAAGGGTAAGAGCCAAAACAGGACAAGATAATTTTATTTTTATAAGTGGACAATATACACAGATTCGGTTGCCAATTCGATGGATTGATAGCATTCATTTTAAACACCAAAGAAAATGTTCCTAATCCCGTCTGATAAAAAAATGAATCCATATGCATAGAATAAAGGTAGATCTGATACCCACACTGAAATCTGTAAAGCAATAAAGGAACGTCACATTTCTTCTCATTAAATACAATGATTACAACTTCTCTCCTAAGAGAGTTCAATTACATAACTGCATATACAATTACAATGATATATTTGAGAATATGATACAAGTACATAACATAGCCCTGAATATGATACAAGGACTGAATGGGTACAATAACTGAATGAAGGGATGGAGAGAGAGATCATCTCCAACTGGTCTTCTAAAACCTGTTTGCCGGTCCCCAATGGTGGTGGCAACACCTCCCAAGCATGTGGACTCCTAAGAGATCACCCCACCATGCTCGGAGATAGTCACAAGGCCCAAACGGATGAACAAAAATAAGGGGATACAAGATAGCCAACACTCAGAGCAGACATGGAGAACAGTGCATACAATCAAAGTCATAATATAGGTGTACTCATCCAAGTCATAGGTCGGGTACTACTCACAACTGCTAAGGTGCTAGATACTAGAGTGTAATCATATGAAGTGTCATCACGTGTCCTCTAAGGGATGGCACAACATGGGATCAAGTACCTCTCATACAAATGAGGAGACTCAATCGTGTCAGAATCCACGTCCCACAGACATATGACTTGATGCCCCGCAGACGCATAGACCTTCTCATTGCATCCTTAGCCTTTACAAGCGCTCAAGGCCATGCACGAGGTCTAATTATCTTATTAGTGTTTTTACCCCAATGTTTTAGTTTTAGTTATCACTTGTTACTGTAACTCTACTACTAGTTCCCCTGGTAGCCACTTACGGGCCCTGGGCCCGTAGAGAGCCACTGCAAACAACCACTCTAATGCCTAGGCCTTATTCATCTCGTTTGACTAAATGAGAAATCCAAAAAGACTAAAAACACTAAGTTATAAATTTAAAATAGTAAAGATGAAAAATATGGTCTACAAGACCCAAACTCTTGTGAAAAGTGTAATTTGTTGAAAATAGTCTTTTCCCAGTCAGATAGGTTGTATAATAACTCCAGTGACCCCAATTTGGTCACGATTAGCAAAGGTATGCATAGATAAAAATAAGAATAAGCGTGGCAAATGGAATTGCAAGCCTTCTCACAGACTAATATTACATAGAGACTGCCACATTTAATATAACAACAAAAAAGAAAAGCAAACAAAGACTTACCAAAGGAGATCTCAGTTTTTCCTCCTACAGTATTTCCGTTGGATCCTTGTGTTGAATATTTTCCTAATTAGAGTTTATATGACCAAATTTTAATGCACAACATAGATCAATGTTCCTAAGGCATTTTAGTGCCATGACATTCTTTAACTCAAAGAAAGTAGTTTTTCCAAGGCTAGAGATTTCACAAAAATGACTGTAATGATTTAAATAGAGGGTGCTAAGTTTTTGTTTAAGCAAAGTTGTAATGAAAATCTATTAGAGAAGTCATTGTATAACAACCTAGTTTCATGGGACCGAGATCTCTTCAATCTCTATCATAAGTCCTAGTCTTGTATGGATGCCTCATTCTATTCTCAATAAGATCTACCCTCCTTTGTTTGCCTAATAAATTAACTCAAAAAATATATGATCTTTCTTTATAAACCCTATGGACCAAATGAAAATAGGAAATCTCTACAGGTTTAACAGAAATAATTCCAGGAAGGAAGCGATGCAAGCAAAACTTGCATTTAAATAACTTTCTGGCATATGATACTGCTTCAGGAGAGAGAGGTAGTGTAAATATCTTGCATTGGAATAAACTTTGGCATAGATTTTACACAGCAGGGGTTTTAAGTTTTTCTTTAAACAACAGTAATGGAGTTTCAGTTTCTCTATGCTTAATGAAATAGTAGTTAACATATTGTAGTTTCGTTTAAAAGGTAGAAATGGGTTTTGGTTTTCTTGTGCATATGATATAGTTTAAATGTTTTGGCATTAAAAAAAAAAAGATTAAAGATAGTTGAAAATGTTTTGGGATATTACAAATTCATATGCTACTATTATATGTTGTTGCATGTAGAAACTCATTTGTTGTGCATCATAAAGCCATATGAATGCATATTTACTAATCTCATTTGAAGATATTTGTTTTTGGTAAACATATTCTAGTTTTGTTTTGTTTTTGTGTTAGAAAAACCATAGACAGAGGTAAATACCTCTTTTCCCCTTCGCACTCCCTTCAAGTTGCCTCAGATCTGTAATGATATGCTTTCCTGAGTCGATGCAGTCACTCTCATCCACATTTTTTTCTTCTTCCCTGTTTCTTCTGTGTCTTCTCTCTCCAAAAACAAAGAGTGCCTCCAGAAACTGTGGTGTCCTCTCAAAAATAGTGAGAGTCCTCTTTTTATCTACCTCCCAGAGATATTTCTTTGCAGTATTAAACTCATACACCCACCTCCATGCCACGACTCCTCTCTATCCCTAGGTATTGACTCCCTTTCAATCAGATATACTCCTTCCACAAGATATTTTTTTCTGCATTAATAACACTCACCCCTCCCCTTTAAAAGCCATTGTATATGGCATGAGGTAGAAATAGGAATAAAATAAAACAATATAACAATATCCCATTCGCAAGCGACTCCCTCTCCTCTATAAATTAGATCACCCACTCCATAGATATTTTCTCCATTTAATATCTACCAACTCATCCCAAAGCCATAATCGAAGGTCAAAAGGGGTTGTTACATTGAGTGTCTAATGTTCATCCTTTTCAATCTTTTTCTTCTTTTCTTTAGTAGTATCACGAGGAATAAGATTATTAAAATGTTAATTTAGTTTAATGACATACATTTTATCGTAGGAATATTGAAACCACTTGCAGTACACCTTGAGTACGTGTGGTCATGATCATATTTATAGTGGATAGTTTTGTCTTACAGTCCAACTAATTGAATGAGATTAATTTATCTTGCGTTCGAGGGTTTGTTGACTTCCAAAACTTAAAAAAACCTACAATAATCCACAGAAACTAAAAAGTTGGTTTTGAAATCTCTAGGTAGTTGCAAATAGCATGGGGGCATCCTTCAATAAACATAAACATGATCTATAACACAGACCTCTCTCATTCACTATAATTATAAATGCATACAAGTGTAGAAAAGCTAAAAGCTAAGTGCAGAAATTGCTATTTTGGAAATGTCATATGCATATGTGAGCTCACTCCAAATCAGGAGAGATGAAGGTAGCTAAATCATGTTGGTGTAACATGCTCCAGCCAACTCAAACCTCCATTAAATGCAATGGATATTTTGAAATTCAATCTCAATTTTTTCCCTCCACAATTGAATTTCAAATTTCTCCCTTTACAATTTTTCCTCAAAATTTGCCTCAACATTTCAACCTCAAATTTTTCCCTCTACAAATTTTTCCCTCCACAATTGGATCTCAAATTTTTTCCTCATAAACTTATTTAAATTTTATATAGTTCAAAAACTTCATAAAACTTGTAATAAACATATTTAACATAATAAATCTAAATCTATAAAACCATAAATTTAAATATATATAAGACTAGTATATTCATATTTTAAAAAATATATCTAAAGTAGCCGAGAGATATCCTTCTGGATTTTTTTTATCAATTTACTGCACTTCCTTTCACCTCACCTCAAATCCTACAATTTGATATGTTCCTTCTACATGTGAAAAACAAATTAAGGAGGCAATATAGATAAATTGAATGTGGTCTCTTGTACTTTGCCATATTTATAAAACTTATAAACATGTTTATTTAAATAAACATACATAACATATTTAGCATAATAAATCTAAATCTATAAAATCATAAATTTAAATATATATAAAATTAAAAATATATAAAATCATAAATCTAAACTTGATTTAATATATAAAATTTATATAAAATAAAATATTTTAGTTAATTGTACTTTTCCATATTTACTAGTATATTTATATTTAAAAAAATATTTTTTTTGCTTAGTTTGTTTGAATTTCTTACTTTTTTTCTTTTTTGGTTTTTATTTTTCTAATTTTTCCAATTTCTTTTTCTGTTCCATATTTTTGTAGCTTTTTCTCCTTCCAACAATTTCCAATTTCTATTTTGGTTTTTATGTTTTTATTTTTTCCAATTCATTTTTTTGTTTTTATTTTTTATTTTTTGCAATTTAGTTTTTGGTTTCATAATTTTTGTGATTTTCTCCAACGTTTTCTCCTTTAATGGTTTTTTTTATTTTTTTCCTTTTTGCTATATATTTACATGGAAAATGAGTGCTCTCATCTCCATCTCGTTGTGATTGTAGAACGCCACTAGATGTAATAAAACTTATAAACATGTTTATTTAAATAAACGTACATAACATATTTAACATAATAAATCTAAATCTATAAAATAATAATTTTTTTTATGATTAAGTAGGTTTCAGTATGACAACTAATATATTATAATAGTAGATAAAAGGAGTACATAGAAGTCCACATAGTGGTAATATAATAAAAACAATTATTGATGCCAAAGGGTCATCAGCCCCTTAGACAATTCCACAACCCATTCCAGTTGGCAGTGGATAGTAAATCTCCATATTGGGCAATAATATATGCAAACATCTCCATATTCTAATTGTGGATGCCCTCATTGAAGACGGCTAGGGCCTATCCCATCACACTATTCTCCCTGTTTACTATGGTAGCATTGAAAACTCTCCCTGTTTACTATGGCAGCATTGAAAACTCTCACCATCAAACCATATTTTAGGTTCTTGTTGAAGTTTGAGATTGTTGTGTTGGCCACTTGATACACGTGGTCTTTGATGTAGTTGCTTACCATGACCTTCACATTGTTCTTCCTTCTTAGAATGAGGACCGAGTCCATCAAGAACTCTTCATAGATGACCCGGTCATGGATGTGGCCTCTACTAAAAGTTTTGGAGTAGGGTATTACCTTATAAATGACACCAACAATATCATCAAATCCAACTTTGAATAGGTGCTTTATCTATTCCATTGGTGTCTCATTAACTTCCTCTATGTCATTCTCATTTTTTTCACCTTCCTCTATTTCTGGATCCTCCTCTTGCTTTGAGTTTTCACCCTCCTCCTCCTCTTGACACTTACAAACACATTCAATATCCATGTGATTCACCATGGTTTTGGATAGCCATTTGGAAAGAACTGCTTAATATAGCCTAAGGTAGCAATAGTGAATAGTAGGCAAATGATGCACATGCTGACTTGGGAAAGAGTTACCATTGAAGGACTCTTAGAAATCTAGGAAACCCTTGGAATCTCTTGGTTGGACTTTCAGATTGGTCAAATTGGACATGGAAATAAATCTATAATTAGGGATATCGAATTGTTAATGGCTCTTTCACCTGTCTTCTTTCTTACACATGCCATAAGTATTGCACGACTTGATTGAAATTGATATCTTTTCTATATTGTAAGATGACACCTCCACGTGATCATTGATTTTGGAATGTAAATATTTATCAGTTCATTGGGTCCAAAGAATAATCGAGAGAAATGTCCTTGATTAAAATTTTCTTTTATTTCAAGTCTAGCCATAACACGGGCTTGAAGTCACTGGAGTCTTTGGTAGCATGTAACACCAAAGACAGGGCAATTTTGCCCCATAACTATTGTAGATGTCAAAAATTGACCAACCGATAAAATCTCTAATATTTCCAGGTCCTCCCTCACCATGAAATTTAATTAATTTCAATTAATTAATTAAATTTCCCTTAATCCCTAGTCCACCCTTAATTCTAAGGTTTAATTAATTAATCTCTTCCCTTCCGTAAATAATAAATTAAAATTATTAAATTTAATTTATTATTTAAATTACCCTTAATCCTAAGGTTTAATTAATTTTAAGTAATTAAATCTTTTCACTTTCTAGCATATCCCATAAATAATAAATTAAAATTAATTTATTATTTATAATCTTTTCACTTTCTACCATATCCCATAAATAATAAATTAAAATAAATTTATTATTTATAATCTTTTCATTTTCTACCATATCCCATAAATGATATATTAAAAGTAATTTATTATTTATAATCTTTCCCTTTAAGGGGCAGGGGCCCTAACTCGATTGGCTAAAAAATTCCATTGCAGTAAAGAAGGTCACAAGGTCCAGTCTCTCCCTATCCCCGTGGTACCGGAGGGCATGTCATACAAGCGTCACCAGTCACATGAAAAAACTTTACCAGGCGCACTATAGTTTATAGGGGGGCTACCTAATTCCTACAGTCTAAAAAAAAATAATCTTTTCACTTTCCACCATATCCCATAAACAATAAATTAAAATTAATTTATTATTTATAATCTTTCACTTTTACCATATCCCATAAAAAAAAATTAATTTATTATTTATAAATCCAAAAGTCTCCCATAAATAATAAATTAAGATTAACAATCTTAATTTATTTTTTAACTTAAACCTACACTATTCGGATCAATCCAAAACTCGTTAATTACCCTAACTACCCAAGCCATTCAACCAATTTACCATTTTGAAACCATCTCCAAACTTTATAAAAATCAAACTCATTTTTAATTATCCCCCCCATAAAATCTACATAGGAGTTATGCTATAATCTAAGCAACCACATTTGAATCATTCAGTAAGATTTGCGTTTATCTTTATTTGGCTTAATAGTTTATCATTATCATTTTGTTGCACTAAATATAAATATTTAGGGTTTGAATTAATTTCAAATCTAGTTCAAGAATATTTATATTTTTCTATAAACAACTATTATTTTAGGGTGCATCTTTTGGCACCCTGCCTTGGACACCTTTGACAAAATTTGAGATCATCATATTGATAATACAGTTACCTGACTCAAATGGCTTCGTTGCAGAGATGGAAGTGTTGGATCTAGGGCATACAACTGAGAGGGGGGGGGTGAATCAGTTGTATAAAACTTCTTGTCATTCAAACACTTAACTCACTGTTGTTAGTTAGCAGCACATCAAATAATCATCCATGGAAGCATAATACATAAACACAAGAGCAGATAAGCATCAACACATTGAACACCAAGATTTTGACGTGGAAAACCCGGTTAAGGGAAAAACCACGGGGTGATTAACCCAAGAATTATTCTCTGTTAGAAGAATAAGGAAAACTGAATGGCACATGCCAATAAGGGCTCACTGCCCGAGCACACTGCTCACAAAGAGGCCCACTGCCTACAAGGAGACACACTGTCTACAAAGTGATGAAAATCACAGTCTTGAACTGGAGAATGACATCTTTACCATGTCCGGATCAGTTCCAATTAAGCCCAACAATCTCTGCTCTGCCTTTCGCACGTTTCTTCGCTATACCATACTCATCCTCACACCACACACTGAAATGAACTCACAAATCATTATTTATACAAGACATCGACTTAGGAACAAGCATCTAAGTCGGCAAACAACCATAGGAGTATCCGCAAGATGAATAACACATCCGGTCGGCCATCACAAGAACATTCGCAGGATGAACAACTCATCCGGTCGGCTACACAGAGCAAGAACTTCATCCGGAAGAATAACTTCAATTCCGGGCTCTACCATCAATGCGGACCAACAACACAACCTAAACATGATCCAAGAACTTTCACAAGCCTGTCTGAATGTCCGGATACATCCGCACTTCCTCTGCTTACTGGGATCTCTTGTCTTCCTCATCCGGAACTTTAAGAACACAGTCTGTCGCCACTGTCATAATGCAAGAGGTACTTCTGGACCTCCAAATCATACACAAATCAGGATGATACATCACAAGGACATCCCAAACACTCATTCCAATCCGCAGATTAGGATAATACAATTCCGGACCTCACCGGACCTTTTTGTGATCCTCTGTCACCTCCGGATACTTGCCGGACCCGGTTCTATACCGGCAGCCACAACTCCTTCAGATCTTCATGCGGACCTCTGAAATCTTAACTGTAGCATCTCAAGACTCATATCTACTAACCCTTTAATCCGCATCCTCCGGTTCTCATCCTATACAGTACATTTACCTTCTTCTCATCACTGTTCTTCACTGTTCCTGACTGAGACTAATTTTCTCAATATCCTCAGCACACAGCTCATCAAATCCTTCTTGTCAATGCAATATGAGTATGTTGACATCAATGACAACACTGGATAACCTCATACTTGCAACAATCTCCCCCTTTGTCATTGATGGCAACATATGATGTGAAAAACCATCAAGACAAGAACTTCTCTTTTCTGTCACAGCTCCCCCTATCAACAACAACTCTTCACATGTCTTCCTTTGCTGCTCCCCCTTTGATCATCAACCACTTGTTTTTCACATGTCTTCTCTCCCCCTTTGACATCAATGGCAAAGGGCTCATACTTGCAATTCTCATGCATCAGAATCATACCAGCTGCTCCCCCTTAGTTGCAGCTCCCCATTAGTCCGGATCACAAGATATGACTGTGATAGCCACCGGACTGATGCACATCAGTGCATCTTAGTTCATCACCGGAGGGGCCATGACCCCTAACTTCTCCCGGAGATATTCAAAAGAGTCCTTGGGAAGAGGTTTTGTAAAGATATCTGCAATCTGATCCTTGGAGGGAACATACTCCAATCTGACTTCTTCCTTGTTTACTTGTTCTCTCAAAAAGTGAAATTTGATAGATATGTGCTTAGTCTTAGAATGCAATACCGGATTCTTGGAAATATTAATTGCACTTGAATTATCACAGAAAATTGTGATAGGCTCCTCATATTCAACTTTGATGTCTCTTAGCATCTGCTTCATCCATAAGATTTGAGTGCAACTACCTGCTGCTGCAATGTATTCTGCTTCAGTTGTAGATAGAGATATTGCATCTTGTTTCTTGCTTAGCCAAGAAACCAATCTCTTCCCCAAAAAGAATGCTCCACCACTAGTGCTCTTCCGGTCATCCACATCTCTTGCCCAATCTGCATCTGTGTAAGCATGAAGAGAGAAATCCGGACCTCTAGGATACCATAGACCATACTCAACTGTCCCTTTCAAGTATCTAAAAATTCTTTTGATTGCCATAACATGAGATTCTCTAGGATCAGCCTGGAATCTTGCCACAAGACCAACAGCTTGCATTATATCTGGTCTAGTTTGAGTGAGATACAACAATCCACCAATCATTGATCGATACTTTGTCTGATCTGCCTTTGGAGAATCATCATCTTTGCTTAACTTACATCCGGTTGCCATAGGAGTGTTCATAGGCTTTGAGTCTTCCATACCAAATTTCTTTAACAATTCTTTCACATATTTGGTCTGAGAGATGAAGATCCCTTCTTTTGTTTGAGTAATTTGCAGACCCAAGAAGAAATTCATTTCACCAAGCATAGACATTTCAAACTCACTTTTCATCTGGTTTGCAAAAGTTTTGCACATACTATCTCTTCCTCCAAAAATGATATCATCCACAAACACTTCAACAATCAAAATGTTTTCATGATCAATTTTGAAATATAAGTTACTGTCAGTAGTACCTTTGTTGAATCCAATCTGCACAAGATGCTTATCCAACCTTTCATACCATGCTCTTGGGGCTTGCTTCAATCCATACAAAGCTTTCTTCAACTTGCAGACCATATCATTATTATCAGACAATTGAAATCCATCCGGTTGTTCAATGTAGACTTCTTCTTCCAGATCACCATTTAGGAAGGCAGACTTGACATCCATCTGATATACCTTGAAGTCTTTGAAGGCAGCAAATGCAAGAAGTAATCTGACTGCTTCAATTCTTGCTACCGGAGCAAAAGTCTCTTCAAAGTCAATTCCTTCTATTTGAGAGTAGCCTTTGCAGACCAATCTAGCTTTGTTTCTGATTACTTCACCAGCTTCATTTAGTTTGTTCCGGAAGACCCACTTGGTTCCAATTACATTCCTGTCTCTAGGTCTGGGAACAAGATCCCAAGTATGATTTTTCTCAATTTGCATCAGTTCATCTTCCATTGCTTTGGTCCAGTTTTCATCATTGCAGGCTTCATTTATTGTTTTAGGTTCAATCTTTGAAATCAGACAACATTCATTCTGATCTTGAGCAATATTCCTTCTAGTTTGTACACCTTTGCTTCTGTCACCTATGATCTGATCTTCAGAGTGATTTAGTCTTACATACCTTGGAATTTTGGGAGTATCCGGCACTGCTATTTCTTGATCAGCCTCATTCAAATCTAACTCTTCTTCCTGATTTACCGGATCAGGCTGACTCTGTCTCACCGGAGAGGATTGAGGTCCTTGAACACTGTCTTGGTCATCTTCATCAAACTCATAAAATCTTGAAGGCTTCTCAATTCCTTCATCAACCTTCACATTGGTGCTTTCTATCATCTTCCTCAATCTCTTGTTGTAACATCGGTATGCTTTGCTTTGAGTGGAGTAGCCTTTTCCCCTTCGCACTCCCTTCAAGTTGCCTCAGATCTGTAATGATATGCTTTCCTGAGTCGATGCAGTCACTCTCATCCACATTTTTTTCTTCTTCCCTGTTTCTTCTGTGTCTTCTCTCTCCAAAAACAAAGAGTGCCTCCAGAAACTGTGGTGTCCTCTCAAAAATAGTGAGAGTCCTCTTTTTATCTACCTCCCAGAGATATTTCTTTGCAGTATTAAACTCATACACCCACCTCCATGCCACGACTCCTCTCTATCCCTAGGTATTGACTCCCTTTCAATCAGATATACTCCTTCCACAAGATATTTTTTTCTGCATTAATAACACTCACCCCTCCCCTTTAAAAGCCATTGTATATGGCATGAGGTAGAAATAGGAATAAAATAAAACAATATAACAATATCCCATTCGCAAGCGACTCCCTCTCCTCTATAAATTAGATCACCCACTCCATAGATATTTTCTCCATTTAATATCTACCAACTCATCCCAAAGCCATAATCGAAGGTCAAAAGGGGTTGTTACATTGAGTGTCTAATGTTCATCCTTTTCAATCTTTTTCTTCTTTTCTTTAGTAGTATCATGAGGAATAAGATTATTAAAATGTTAATTTAGTTTAATGACATACATTTTATCGTAGGAATATTGAAACCACTTGCAGTACACCTTGATTACGTGTGGTCATGATCATATTTATAGTGGATAGTTTTGTCTTACAGTCCAACTAATTGAATGAGATTAATTTATCTTGCGTTCGAGGGTTTGTTGACTTCCAAAACTTAAAAAAACCTACAATAATCCACAGAAACTAAAAAGTTGGTTTTGAAATCTCTAGGTAGTTGCAAATAGCATGGGGGCATCCTTCAATAAACATAAACATGATCTATAACACAGACCTCTCTCATTCACTATAATTATAAATGCATACAAGTGTAGAAAAGCTAAAAGCTAAGTGCAGAAATTGCTATTTTGGAAATGTCATATGCATATGTGAGCTCACTCCAAATCAGGAGAGATGAAGGTAGCTAAATCATGTTGGTGTAACATGCTCCAGCCAACTCAAACCTCCATTAAATGCAATGGATATTTTGAAATTCAATCTCAATTTTTTCCCTCCACAATTGAATTTCAAATTTCTCCCTTTACAATTTTTCCTCAAAATTTGCCTCAACATTTCAACCTCAAATTTTTCCCTCTACAAATTTTTCCCTCCACAATTGGATCTCAAATTTTTTCCTCATAAACTTATTTAAATTTTATATAGTTCAAAAACTTCATAAAACTTGTAATAAACATATTTAACATAATAAATCTAAATCTATAAAACCATAAATTTAAATATATATAAGACTAGTATATTCATATTTTAAAAAATATATCTAAAGTAGCCGAGAGATATCCTTCTGGATTTTTTTTATCAATTTACTGCACTTCCTTTCACCTCACCTCAAATCCTACAATTTGATATGTTCCTTCTACATGTGAAAAACAAATTAAGGAGGCAATATAGATAAATTGAATGTGGTCTCTTGTACTTTGCCATATTTATAAAACTTATAAACATGTTTATTTAAATAAACATACATAACATATTTAGCATAATAAATCTAAATCTATAAAATCATAAATTTAAATATATATAAAATTAAAAATATATAAAATCATAAATCTAAACTTGATTTAATATATAAAATTTATATAAAATAAAATATTTTAGTTAATTGTACTTTTCCATATTTACTAGTATATTTATATTTAAAAAAATATTTTTTTTGCTTAGTTTGTTTGAATTTCTTACTTTTTTTCTTTTTTGGTTTTTATTTTTCTAATTTTTCCAATTTCTTTTTCTGTTCCATATTTTTGTAGCTTTTTCTCCTTCCAACAATTTCCAATTTCTATTTTGGTTTTTATGTTTTTATTTTTTCCAATTCATTTTTTTGTTTTTATTTTTTATTTTTTGCAATTTAGTTTTTGGTTTCATAATTTTTGTGATTTTCTCCAACGTTTTCTCCTTTAATGGTTTTTTTTATTTTTTTCCTTTTTGCTATATATTTACATTGAAAATGAGTGCTCTCATCTCCATCTCGTTGTGATTGTAGAACGCCACTAGATGTAATAAAACTTATAAACATGTTTATTTAAATAAACGTACATAACATATTTAACATAATAAATCTAAATCTATAAAATAATAATTTTTTTTATGATTAAGTAGGTTTCAGTATGACAACTAATATATTATAATAGTAGATAAAAGGAGTACATAGAAGTCCACATAGTGGTAATATAATAAAAACAATTATTGATGCCAAAGGGTCATCAGCCCCTTAGACAATTCCACAACCCATTCCAGTTGGCAGTGGATAGTAAATCTCCATATTGGGCAATAATATATGCAAACATCTCCATATTCTAATTGTGGATGCCCTCATTGAAGACGGCTAGGGCCTATCCCATCACACTATTCTCCCTGTTTACTATGGTAGCATTGAAAACTCTCCCTGTTTACTATGGCAGCATTGAAAACTCTCACCATCAAACCATATTTTAGGTTCTTGTTGAAGTTTGAGATTGTTGTGTTGGCCACTTGATACACGTGGTCTTTGATGTAGTTGCTTACCATGACCTTCACATTGTTCTTCCTTCTTAGAATGAGGACCGAGTCCATCAAGAACTCTTCATAGATGACCCGGTCATGGATGTGGCCTCTACTAAAAGTTTTGGAGTAGGGTATTACCTTATAAATGACACCGACAATATCATCAAATCCAACTTTGAATAGGTGCTTTATCTATTCCATTGGTGTCTCATTAACTTCCTCTATGTCATTCTCATTTTTTTCACCTTCCTCTATTTCTGGATCCTCCTCTTGACACTTACAAACACATTCAATATCCATGTGATTCACCATGGTTTTGGATAGCCATTTGGAAAGAACTGCTTAATATAGCCTAAGGTAGCAATAGTGAATAGTAGGCAAATGATGCACATGCTGACTTGGGAAAGAGTTACCATTGAAGGACTCTTAGAAATCTAGGAAACCCTTGGAATCTCTTGGTTGGACTTTCAGATTGGTCAAATTGGACATGGAAATAAATCTATAATTAGGGATATCGAATTGTTAATGGCTCTTTCACCTGTCTTCTTTCTTACACATGCCATAAGTATTGCACGACTTGATTGAAATTGATATCTTTTCTATATTGTAAGATGACACCTCCACGTGATCATTGATTTTGGAATGTAAATATTTATCAGTTCATTGGGTCCAAAGAATAATCGAGAGAAATGTCCTTGATTAAAATTTTCTTTTATTTCAGGTCTAGCCATAACACGGGCTTGAAGTCACTGGAGTCTTTGGTAGCATGTAACACCAAAGACAGGGCAATTTTGCCCCATAACTATTGTAGATGTCAAAAATTGACCAACCGATAAAATCTCTAATATTTCCAGGTCCTCCCTCACCATGAAATTTAATTAATTTCAATTAATTAATTAAATTTCCCTTAATCCCTAGTCCACCCTTAATTCTAAGGTTTAATTAATTAATCTCTTCCCTTCCGTAAATAATAAATTAAAATTATTAAATTTAATTTATTATTTAAATTACCCTTAATCCTAAGGTTTAATTAATTTTAAGTAATTAAATCTTTTCACTTTCTAGCATATCCCATAAATAATAAATTAAAATTAATTTATTATTTATAATCTTTTCACTTTCTACCATATCCCATAAATAATAAATTAAAATAAATTTATTATTTATAATCTTTTCATTTTCTACCATATCCCATAAATGATATATTAAAAGTAATTTATTATTTATAATCTTTCCCTTTAAGGGGCAGGGGCCCTAACTCGATTGGCTAAAAAATTCCATTGCAGTAAAGAAGGTCACAAGGTCCAGTCTCTCCCTATCCCCGTGGTACCGGAGGGCATGTCATACAAGCGTCACCAGTCACATGAAAAAACTTTACCAGGCGCACTATAGTTTATAGGGGGGCTACCTAATTCCTACAGTCTAAAAAAAAATAATCTTTTCACTTTCCACCATATCCCATAAACAATAAATTAAAATTAATTTATTATTTATAATCTTTCACTTTTACCATATCCCATAAAAAAAAATTAATTTATTATTTATAAATCCAAAAGTCTCCCATAAATAATAAATTAAGATTAACAATCTTAATTTATTTTTTAACTTAAACCTACACTATTCGGATCAATCCAAAACTCGTTAATTACCCTAACTACCCAAGCCATTCAACCAATTTACCATTTTGAAACCATCTCCAAACTTTATAAAAATCAAACTCATTTTTAATTATCCCCCCCGTAAAATCTACATAGGAGTTATGCTATAATCTAAGCAACCACATTTGAATCATTCAGTAAGATTTGCGTTTATCTTTATTTGGCTTAATAGTTTATCATTATCATTTTGTTGCACTAAATATAAATATTTAGGGTTTGAATTAATTTCAAATCTAGTTCAAGAATATTTATATTTTTCTATAAACAACTATTATTTTAGGGTGCATCTTTTGGCACCCTGCCTTGGACACCTTTGACAAAATTTGAGATCATCATATTGATAATACAGTTACCTGACTCAAATGGCTTCGTTGCAGAGATGGAAGTTGAAAGATTCCCTGAACCCTCTAATGGATGCCTTGTGCTCTTCTCCTTTGGTTGGTCTGAATTTTGTCCAAAGTCTCCTTAACAATTATGAGTGAGGGGATTTTAGGATCCTTGCCTAGGTTCTCCATTGGATTCATTGGTGATTTAGGGGGATCTTTTACACTTTCATCTTTCCTGGTTTCAACTCCCAATTCTTGAGTGGAGGGTGCACCTTCATTCACAAAGGCTTGTGTCTCTCTAGTCTTAGTGGAGTCCAACTACGGCCCATTTAGGCTTTTTGGCTTTTCCATGGTTCTTTTCTTAGGACAATGACCTTTGGAGTGCTTCTGGCTTCTGCAATTAAGGCAGAAGAAGTGATTTTCCTCAATCTCTAGCTTTTGAATCCTTTGGTAACCTTGATTTTGTAAAACGACTTCAATTAGTATTTTGAATATAGCAGCCACTTGCATTATAGCATACTGGAATGAGTGGCTACCAAACAAATCTTCATCTATGGCTAATATCATGCCAACAAAGAACCCTATTTTGAGTAAGCACTCCTCACTCCAACACTCTAGTGGAAAATTGTATAAACAAATCCATTTTGGCTCATCATAGGGTTCACATTTAGCTGGGTTGAAATTGGGAACCCACTTCCTCATATATAATGGGTAACCATTCCTGAACCAGTTCTTCTGCTTCAGAATTAGGTTCTTTTTGGCTAAAGAGACAAATGCTGTGACGAAGAAGCCTTTAGAGAGGAATTTGATTATGTAGGGTACCTGCCAAATTTCCTCCACCCAAGTCTTGATTTCTCATCTGATGAGTTTTGGACTGATAAAATGGCAAATGAGGGTTGTTTGGAGGAGCTCTTTCCTTTCCTTTCTACTTTCCTTTGAGATGTTGATGCAGATGTGAGAGGGCTTTGAGTCACTGTTGTTGAATGGGCAAGTCTTGCGCTTGCCTTCCTTGGATGCTACACACCAAAAATCCACCTCAGGCACCTACTCTTTGCTCTGCTCCATTTCCAATGTAAATTACTATAAATTACTACAAATATAAAATCATAAATTTAAATATATATAAAATTACAAATATTTAAAATCATAAATCTATTATATAAAACTTGATTTAATATATATAATTTATATAAACTAAAATATTAAGTATAAAATGTGAAAGGGGTTATGCTTAAATGGCAAGGCCATATGGTTCTCAAGATGGAGATCCAAGTTCGAATCCCCCAAGTAACATGGGATTCTTAAGTTAAATTGAGTTGATTAAGTGGCTTCTAGTCTCTAAGTTGAATATGTGGATGGGGAGGAGGTCCCCCCTTATTATCTCCACTGGAGTGGGCTAGCCTAAATATCCTCATACTTACCGAACAAAAAAAAATATTAAGTATAAAATAAAATATCTAAAGTTACTTTTACTTTGTCACTTTTTAAATAAAAGCACATATAATGAAGAAAAGAAATAATTAAAAAACAAATAATCAAGAAAAGAAAGTGAACTTGAGTTTTTTAATAAATTATAATAGAAATATATGTTACCATTTTTTTAAAAATGTACTTGAGTTTAAGACTTTTTGAGTAAAAAATAAATAATCAAGAAAAAAAAAAACATAAAATGAAAAGTGAACTTGAGTTTTTAATAAATTATAACAAAAATATATGTTACCACTTTAAAACTAGTAAAATCACCAAAGGTGCTATCACCCGATAGGCACAAATATTTATAGGCCTATCACTAAATAGTTTATATTTATTTTTTATTAAAAAGTCACTACATGTAGTAGTTGGTGGAAGAGACTATATATACTATAAGAAACTCAATTATTGTGTAATTGTTTGAATGTTGACATCCATGTTTGTTTGAAGTGTCTTTGAACTTTATTTGTTTGAAGTGTGTTTGAACTTTAGGCATTACTTTGTGTGTAGTTATTATTTGAACTTTTGGCATTCATTTTGTATGTGTGTTTGAACTTTGGCATCCACTTATTGTTTGTGTGAAGTGTGCATTTGACCTTTGACATCTTTTTATTATTTGAGTGAGTTTTTGAAGTTCACTTTGTGTGTGTGTAATGTGTATGAACTAACTTTTATATTCACTCTGTGTGTGTGTGTGTGTGTGTGTGTGTGTGTGTGTGTGTGAGCTAATTTTGACATTCACTTGGATTTGAACCACTTATTGTTTGTGTATTGGCATCCACTTTGCTTATGTGAATCATATGTTTGAACTTTGGCATCCACTTAATTTGTTTGAGTTAATTGTGGATTCATTTTGTTTGTATGAAATGTGACTGAACTACCTTTTCTATTCAGTTATTAGATCTATTTACTATTTTTGTTTAGTGAAGTTTAAACTTTCACATTTACTTAGTTTCAATTGAAATTTGGCTTGTTGAATTATGTTTACTTTTGTGTGTGTGAGAATGTTTGAACTAACTTTGGCATTCACTTTGTATGAAGTGTGTTTGAATTTTACCTTTCACTTAGATTTGATCTTCTTATTCTATGTGAGTGTGTGTGTAAATTTTTTTATTGTGTGTGTGCATGGACTTTCTTTTTGTGTGTGTGGATGTGAAAGGGGTTGTGCTTAAATGGCAAGGCCATATGGTTCTCAAGATAAAGATCAAAGTTTGAATCCCCCAAGTAACATGCAATTCTTAAGTTGAATTGAGTTGATTAAGTGGCTTCTAGTCTCTAAGTTGAATATGTGGATGGGGAGGAGGCCCCTCTTGTGACCTCCACTGGTGTGGACCAGTCTAAATATCCTCACACATACCGAACAAAAAAAAATTAAGTATAAAATAAAATATCTCAAGTTACTTTTACTTTGTCACTTTTTAAATAAAAACACATAATCAAGAAAAAAAATAATTAAAAAACAAATAATCAAGAAAAGAAAGTGAACTTGAGTTTTTTAATAAATTATAATAGAAATATATGTTACCACTTTTTTAAAAATGTACTTGAGTTTAAGACTTTTTGAATAAAAATAAATAATCAAGAAAAGAAATAATATAAAATGAAAAGTGAACTTGAGTTTTCAATAAATTATAACAGAAATATATGTTACCACTTTAAAAAAATAATGGACTTGAGTTTGCTAAGGAATTATAATAGAAACATGTGTCTCCACTTAGCTCATGTAGTTAAGTAATTTATTTTTTTATATTTAAATAATTTGTATTATCTGAGATAATTTTTTTTTGAGTTCCTTAGGAGGCCCATTTTTTATGTAAATTTCCCCTAATGGGTTCTAGGATCCGATAGCATTTCAAGAATATTTCTCCATGTAGGACTTGGGCACTGGCACCCTAGTCTTTTTGCCTAGATAGACTTTAGATCTGGCATTAGGGTAGTCCCTATAGCATTTCTAGTTTACAGTTTCTTAAGATTCCACCTTTCAGGACTTGGGTGCTCCTAAAATAGTCCTCTAACATCTTTACTTTTAGAACATGGGTTCTATCATCTTCTTGATCCTTCATGTACAATTGGTTTCTGGAGATTTGTTGTGCATCTTCTGCTATAATCAGATCATCATAGAATCATGTTTTGGGCATTATTGACCTAAGGTTTGATAAAAAGGCTTGATTAAATCAAATCTTTCCATAGCACTCATGACTACAAGACCTGTAGCTAAGTCCACCTCCATTTGGTAGTGATTTGGCTCAGTCTTGTCCTTGAATGTTATTGTGAAATAAGGTTTTCTAGTGTGCATCCTAGTTATCATCATTCACCTTTCTTCACACTTAAGAAAAAGAAGATGCCCCAAAAGAAGATCCTTGTACACAAAGAAAAATTGGAGGTGCCTAAGAAGGACAAACTCTCTTGGAATGGGACCTTGTATATTGTTTACATAAACATTAAACTCTTGCAGAGCCCTACAATTTGCAATGCTTGAAGGAATAAATCGAAAGAATTGGTTATCAAAGAGCTATGACACATCCAGCCTTGGCAATTTGCTGATTTCCAATGGGATTTTACTTTTTACATTGGAGGAGGCAAAGCTTATAAATGTCAGCTTTGTGTAATTATAAATTTCATGTGGTAAGGAGATCGTAAAACAGTTTTAACCTACTTTTAAAACTTGAAGATTTACAAGCTTACCAAGTGAGGCAGGTACTGCTCCGGAGAGATTGTTAGAATATAAATAAAGCTCAGACAGGTTTGACAACTTCTGCAGCTCTAGAAGAATGAACCTAGATATAGTATTTGAACTCAGGTCAAGAGAAGTAAGAAGGATGTCATTGATGAGAGTCGATGGAATGGCACCACTAAAAAAATTGTTTGAGATATGGAGCCATTGAAGGCGGGTGCAGTTTCCCAATTTAGGAGGAACATGTCCATATAGCCTATTGCTAGAAAGGTCCACCTCCAACCAGGTAAGGCTCCCAATCATAGAAGAAATATGGCCAAATAGGTTTCGGCTAGAGAGAGTGAGTGAAATAATATTACATGATTTTGATGTTGATCTACACTTGATGTCTTGCTATTTACATAAATCACATCTAGTCGAGGCATTAGACCAGTCTGGGAGAAAATCTGTAGCTCCACCACCCTGTAGTGACTCTTTTATTATTCCGAGAGGCATTCTACATTCACAGCAGGGGTGGAGTTGAAGAGCTGAAAGATTCCAAGATTCTGTGTAATTTTATAAGATTCCAATCTAAAATAAAAATAAAAAATGAAAAAGATTTATATGCATAAGATTATTAAGATAGAGGATCATAATGAAACGCCACAATAAATGCACCACTAAATGTGAAACCACTCTCAAAGATGCTTTTTCTATTTTAAACCAAAATGCAAATATTCTAAGATGTGAGTAATTTATAAGATGCTTGTGTTATTTTAAACCAAAATGCAAATATTCTAGATGCATGTAATTTATAAATGTGAAGAATAAGAAATATATTTAAATGGGAAATGAAATGCTTGCATTTTAACTAATAGTAATTTATAAAAAATAAAAAAATCAAAATCAAAAACCAAAAAGAAAAAAAGTTATTGGAAGATATCTCTCAGCGTACTATAGATATAATTTTTTAAATATAAATATACTAGTTTGTAAAAGTATGTCAACGTCTTGTGAAAGGCTGTAGACACTACTAATCAGCAAAGCTACTCTGTAGAAACACAAACATAGAGTAATTTAAGGCACAAACATAATAACTCTCTGACTGGGGTAAGTGGTGGCTAAAAGCTTCATCAACATTTTGGATAGGAAAATAATCACCTCATCAGGCATCAAACAATGACCCTATATAAAACTTTATGAATTGGCTATGTGAGAATGTGCTTAGGAAGAGGTTTTAAAGATATTTTGTTTTTTAAGTCAAGATGACTTAAAACATGTTTTACACAAGGGGGTTAGAATCTATAAGCTAAATAATTAAATTATATATTTCATATTATATTTGTATATAAAATTTATAAACAATGTAGATGGTTATCAAATGTAAGTTAAAAGGTTTTAGTGACCACACTTATATTATTACAATCTACTGCTTTGTCATTGTAGTTACATCTTTAGTTGTAATAAAACAAATATTGTTGAAAGATAAATTTAATCTTTTTTGAAAAAAATGGAGCCCCTATTTTTTAGTTCTTACATTTTAATAGATTAGATGTAGAATAGGGTTGGAAACTTCTCTACCAAAATTGTAGATTTTATCCACTTGGTATTATTCTTCTTCTTAATTTTTAGTAATTTTAAAAATTATTTATGATGTTGGGATGGATTATTATAGTTTTTAAACAAATAAGAAGACTAGCAGTTTATTAAAAACTCTTAATTAATTTTTTTAAAATAACCACTTGTTATAGGAGAAAATAAACTTTCCCTAGGGCTAATCTAGGCTAATCCAATAAGATGTATACACATAAGCACAAATTGATCTAGATTAATGGTTGACTATTGAAACTAATAATTTGATAATTTGAAACAACAAATTCGAAAAATCAATGCAATAACAAATGTATTTATCTCTATGACCAAAGAATGAATGCCAATGAAGAAGATTATGGTATTAGACTAACATACATAATTAGAAAACAATTCATCTTTGTTAGTGAAATTCCTTGGTGTCTATGTTGGATCTGTACTCTATGAGAGGCCAAGGTCACAGGTCAATGATGAAGTTGTGTTCATGGATTAGTCATTTGAGTTTGGACTTGTTCTTACACATATTAATGTTTTACTCTTCTCCTCACCTAATTGATAAGTGTATTCTTTGTTCTTGCTAAACACATGTTGATGATGATTGTTAGTCATAACAACATGCATAAAAATTTGCATAACAAACCTTTATTATCTTGTAAAGTACGATCAATTTAAGATAAATTGATGACCCCAAGGCTCCATTGATTAGGTCAAGATCATTTGACATTACTCAGAGGTTAATGTGACATGTTGTTTTCCATTTCAAGGGGTCCTACGTTTGTCTGGATGATCAATAATGCAACTATATTCTATAAATTCACTTCACAAACAAGGTTATTTCTACTCTATTCCATAGATCACTATGATATTTGTAAGTTTGATCAATTCTTTTGAACATTTATCATCATGAACTTACACATGCTTCTACACTATGTATTTATTCAAATAATGTGTCTACAGGTGGATATTCATATGTTTATCATGGATATTTATCTGTATTTGCATGATATTTGTCAATTTGACATGCTTTCACTCAAGATATGCTTTGTATTTTAAATTATTTATGAGATATAGGCATATTTCATGTTCATTTGCTTCGGATTGTATGTTATTTGCAATTATGGAGGTGATTTATAAAGAAATTCAAAGAAATTTAAAGAAATACTTCTAAATTTTTTGAACATTTAGCTATTGAGTCACATACATTCAAGATACAATCATCAAGAGAAGAAATCAAACCTTAATTCACCAGATTGTTCCACAGCTAGGTATGGTTGTGGTGCAGAAGCACCTTAGCTTTGATTAAATTGTAATGTTACAACATTGTTTAAGGTTTATTAAGTCATTTGTATGTGTTTAGGAAGGTTAAAGGTTAAGTCCATTTGTTGCAAAATGCAAAAGTTGTCTCAACATTGTAAAGTTGCTAAAAAGACATTTTTTGGAATATCAAAGGTCATAGGTTAGTTTCCTTCATTGGAGAAGTTGGAAACTGAAGAGTCAAGTGTTGAAATGCCTTTATTTAGGCCTTGTAACATCAAAATACCTCGGAGGTGATTGAATGTGTGAATGGGAATAACAAAAAACATTGTTTCTATGCATTTTCTTCATAAAAGCTCTGTCTTCTTACATTGTACAGCTCTGTACAGACTGAAGTTCATTTCAAACTGATTTTGCATGAAAGGTCTATCAATCACCTTCCCTTTTCTTTTGGTTGCATGCATTTTGGTTTTGTTTAGAGAAAGATATTGCATTTTTTCTAAAAACAGTCTAAACTCTGATCTAGGGTAGCAGTGAGCAGTTTAGTGAAGTTTCTTGGATCTTTTCTTATGGTAATGAGTCCATACGTGAATTAAATGATGTGAAAAAAATCATTACCTCCCTTATGACCTGCGTTTAGATCAAATGGTTGTGGTTTGTATTGTATTTGAAAGCAGCCTAGTGCTGTTTTGTCTACCACAGACTGGTAAAAGGCAGTAAACTTATGTTTTTGGTGTGCTTAGAGTGGTTCTTAACATTTCCTAAGATGGTTTCCATTTGGAAAGGGTAGAAAGTGACATGGCTTCATGATCCCAAATGGTATATGACAAAGGATGGAGGTTAACAACCTTAAAGGAGTCTGTCCTGTCAGGACTGAATGTAACAGTCAGAGTTAGGACTGTCATGACTGATTTTGAAGTTGTAATGTGTCTTAATGGTGGTTGGAAACCTTGGGAGGTGGTTAAACTAGATGTTTTAAATGATTTTTAATCCATTATAAGGATTACAAGATTCATGTGTTGGAAGAACACCAAGAAGGACAAACGAGTGACAGTGTGGAAGCCTATTTAGGCCTAATCAGAGCATGACAGTCTTTAATTTAGAGTGTTGTTACGAAACGAAGGTATCTTCATTTTTGATATGTCTTAGAATGGCATAGAGGGTATTCAAATATGTGATCACAGTCTCAAGAAGGGGTCTATGGTAATAGTTATGTTTGACAGTCCTTAAGGATAGGGCTACAAGGAGACAAGCCTATCATAGCACTGTCAAAATACAGTCAAACTATGAGTTATTGTGCTTTGTCCTTGCAAGTGCAGAAGTTAGTTATTTGGTCGGAGACCATGTGTAGGTGATGTGGTGAACAAGTTTGTGTTGATTGGTTATAGTGTGAGTGCCATAGTTACACATTGAGAACAGTCATGAAGAAATGAATGGGCAGCCTGTGAAATGGTTTGTTTGTGGGTAAATTGAAGTTACTAAGGAGTGGAGTTCTCTTGTTCACTACCTCTGCATCAAATTAGTATCAGAGCTTAGAAGATTTTGAGCATGTAGATAGAGCACCGAAGGAGGCAATCTACATCAAGATTTTGGGGTAAACATTAGTTTTTTGTTTGCTACCTGATTCTTGTTGTGAAGTTTTATGGTTGTAGGTGCAAGTTCACTCACTACAGAAGGCAGACAAGAAGGTCTGTCAAGAGGGCCAGAGGAGATGGTCCATTAGTTGTCGCCAAAAGTCTTGGGGAGAGAGGCAAGAGAGGACTCCCAGGTGAGGGACAGGAGTGTTGTTGTAGCAGGAAGGAGTGGACTTCTGATGATAGAGATGCACCTTGGAGGCAGCTAGTCAAACTCCATTAATAGGAGTCACAGATGGAAGGTAAGGAGGAAGCAGAGGAGGCATCAAATTAGGGTTAAAGACATAAGGAGGCAAAAGTCATTTGAAGCAGACCACACAACTCTTGGGACAAGAGTTTTCTTCATGTTGAGGAGTATGGTGCAGGGGCACCTTGGCTTTGATTAAATTGTAATGTTACAACATTGTTTAAGGTTTATTAAGTCATTTGTATGTGTTTAGGAAGGTTAAAGGTTAAGTCCATTTGTTGCAAAATGCAAAAGTTGTCTCAACATTGTAAAGTTGCTAAAAAGACAGTTTTTGGAATATCAAAGGTCATAGGTTAGTTTCCTTCATTGGAGAAGTTGGAAACTAAAGAGTCAAGTGTTGAAATGCCTTTATTTAGGCCTTGTAACATCAAAATACCTCAGAGGTGATTGAATGTGTGAATGGGAATAACAAAAAGCATTGTTTCTATGCATTTTCTTCAGAAAAACTCTGTCTTCTTGCATTGTACAGCTCTATACAGATTGAAGTTCATTTCAAACTGATTTTGCACGAAAGGTCTATCAATCACCTTCCCTTTTCTTTTGGTTGCATGCATTTTGGTTTTGTTTAGAGAAAGATATTGCATTTTTTCTAAAAATAGTCTAAACCCTGATCTAGGGTAGTAGTGAGCAGTTTAGTGAAGTTTCTTGGATCTTTTCTTATGGTAATGAGTCCATACGTGAATGAAATGATGTGAAAAAAATCCTTACCTCCCTTATGACCTATGTTTAGATCAAATGGTCGTGGTTTGTATTGTATTTGAAAGCACCCTAGTGCTGTTCTATCTACCACAGACTGGTAAAAGGTAGTAAACTTATGTTTTTGGTGTGCTTAGAGTGGTTCTTAACATTTCCTAAGATGGTTTCCATTTGGAAAGGGTAGAAAGTGACATGGCTTCATGATCTCAAATGGTATATGACAAAGGATGGAGGTTAACAACCTTAAAGGAGTCTGTCCTGTCAGGACTGAATGTAACAGTCAGAGTTAGGACTATCATGACTGAGTTTGAAGCTGTAATGTGTCTTAATGGTGGTTGGAAACCCTGGGAGGTGGTTAAACCGGATGTTTTAAATGCTTTTTAATCCATTATAATGATTGTAGGATTCATGTGTTGGAAGAACACCAAGAAGGACAAAAGAGTGACAGTGTGGAAGCCTTTTTAGGCCTAATTGGAGCATGACAGTCTTTAATTTAGAGTGTTGTTACAAAACAAAGGTATCTTCATTTTTTATATATCTTAGAATGGCATAGAGGGTATTCAAATATGTGATCACAGTCTCGAGAAGGGGCCTATGGTAATAGTTATGTTTGACAGTCCTTAAGGATAGGGCTACAAGGAGACAAGCCTGTCATAGCACTGTCAAAATATAGTCAAACTATAAGTTGCTATCCTTTGTCCTTGCAAGTGTTGAAGATAGTTATTTGGTCAGAGACCATATGTAGGTGATGTCGTGAACAAGTTTGTGTTGATTGGTTATAGTGTGAGTGCCATAGTTGCACATTGAGAACAGTCATGAAGAAATGAATGGGCAGCCTGTGAAATGGTTTGTTTGTGGGTAAATTAAAGTTACTAAGGAGTGGAGTTCTCTTGTTCACTACCTCTGCATTAGGTTGATCCTAACTTCAAAGGAATAAGGAATGAAAATAACATATGCAGACTAAAAGGCACTCCAAGGGACGCAGCTAATCAATGCATATATCCAGATTCCACTCATAGATTACTCAAGATTTACAATGATTTGTAATTAAAACAGCTTCTCTTTCATTAAGTATGCAAAACCTATACATTCACAATAACCTTGAAATCAGTCCTGCATTATTTACCAATCAAATTTCAATTAAGTTTCTAATGACTAAAAAGATGCACTCGTTCCCCTTTTATAGAATAGGGAGAGGAGGTAGTTACAAATGACTAATGGTCAAGAGTCATCAACTCATATCAATGGCTAACAATTCCTCACTGACTTAGTCAACATCTTCATCCGTCGCACAAGTTGCCAGCTTGCAACTATCTAGCAGAACTTGCTTCTTATAAGTAGCTTATGCATATGTTTACCTAATGATGCATCTATACTAACTCTATATCTCCTTCTTCTTCACTCTCTTCTTCTTCTTCACTTTCTATAGTATCTTCCTTTTCATTTTTATTGTCACATTGATGGAGATCATCCCTTATATCCACCTTTATTTTTTCTATGATGGACTCATATAATTGCACAATTCTGTCTATTTCTTCTCCATCTTGGACCTTGGCCTTTGTTACTACATACCTGTGGGAATGGAATTTGGCCTGGAGGGCTTCCATCTTTCCTTTCTTCTTGTTTCAGGTCTCATTATAAGTCTCCATCCTGACGTTCATTCTCATGAACTTATTCATCACTGTCTCTATTAAGTGGTTCAGGGGGTCCTCTGCAGCTTGCTTGAAATTATCATGGAAGGCCCTGACAATGAAATCTGCATCTTGATTCTCAGTTTTCCCCTCTACTTTCCCTTCCAAAGCCTCCAGGGTTTCTACCTCATGTGCCATCAGGCTACGGAGCTTGAAACTAATATCATCGAGCTTTCCGCTGCATCTCTTCAATACATCACATTCAAATCTAATATCTTCATACCAGATTCCTAGTAGCAGGGTAGTGTTATTATCCAATATGTTATTGCTTATTAGGATCAAGGTGTCTATCCTCTTCATTTTACCTAGTGCATCCAGATGCTTGTCTAGCTTGAATGAGCTCCTTCCTATTTCATTTTGCAATTTGTCTACCTTTCTCTTCAGGGTACTTAAAGAATTCCAGCCCTCCAAAGACGTTTTCACTACATCCTCTTCCTCAAAAATTGATGATAACGTCCACTTCTCCATTACCCACACCTTATGCCTCATCAGGTCTAATCTGGTAACCCCATCTTGTGATATAATAGATAATGGGGTGGAAGGATCATCAGGTGCATGATCAGGGTTAATTAACCCTTTAATAAAAGAATACAGTTGAGCAATGTGCTCTTTATGTCTCTTATTCTTCTCCTTTTCTCTCTTCACCCTTTGTGTTAGAGAGTTAATGATGTCTTTTCTTTCTTGACCTTCCTGGTCCTTATTCACAAAACCTAGATCAACATTAGTGATCTAAAAATCCTCAAGGCCTATTTTGCCTTTCTCCTTTTTAACTATAGGCAGGGCTATTTGTGCAGTTCTCCTACTTGTAGTAGGGTCCCTTTTGATTGCTGATGTCAGCACCTTTCTTCTAGGTTTCATAATGCTCCCAGCAAACAATGTGGATACATCAAAATCATGTACCTCCTCAACTTGCTGCAAATGTATCTCTCATTGCAACCAATTAGGTACATCACCCCTAGGCTCCTCATTATCACCCCCTATATTTTGGGTGTCCTGTGCTCCTGTGTTACATTTTTCCCTTGGCGGTGATGGTTCTTTCCTGATTTCTTCCTTATGTGCCTTATCATGAGGGGGATCTTCCTAGGGTTCCTTCTGTTGAGGGACTTCCTTTTGTGGAGGAGGCTCTTCTAAACTATTGACACTTTGATCTTGTGCTTCTATTTGTAAGTTCTCCTCTGGAACTTCTTTATCTTTCTTATTTAGTTCATCTTGTAATACAATGGCCTCTTGAGAGGTTTGTGTATTTTGACCTTGGATATCACCTTGATCACCCTCTTTTGCCACATTCTCTTTTTCTTTCTCTATTCTGTCACCCTGTGACAAACTTTGTTCTTTATCCTTAAATGTATCATCTTCTCCTATATTAGCTTCTTTCTCATCTAATTTTTTCTCTTATGCTGGGCCTTTACCTTGATCACCCCCACTCTATTGTTGTGCTTTTAATTGTTCTAGCTCTGTGGGTGCCTTATTTTGGTCTCGGTCCTGATCAGGTGGAGCATCACCCTTTTTAGTATGCTCTGCCTCATCATCCCTTTTAGACTCCAAAGGTGGATTATTGTCTCTGCTTGGGCTTACATCACCCATGTATGTTAGGTCTATTGCTGCAGGGCTTGTAACCTGATCAACCAAACTATCCAACCCTAGTTGTTGGGCTACTCTCTCTGAACTGTCCTATTTTGTTTCATCTATTTTCTATTATTCTTGTAATATCCTCATCTAGTCTGATGGCATCCCATGAGGAGTCATCTTGGTTTTAGCAACTAGGGTTCCCATACACTAAGTAGTTACATCCTGAACTACCTCATCATTCGATGGTTCCATAGTATCATCTAGAGGGAAAGGGGATTCCCTACTAGCCATATGTACTTCCTTTTCTTTCTATTCTTTAGCCTTTTCAGTCTTAAACTGAACTATCTCTTGAATGGGGACTTCATGTTGTAGCTCTCTCTTGAAGGCTACACCACCGTTATCCATTAACATGATGGGATTAGTGTTGACATCTCCCCTCATGGCTATTTTTCACTTCTTGGGTGGTGGTGTCTGTAGCACCTGCTTCCTTTTCTTGCTTGTTATTAACAAGTCATCATCCCTAGGTTCTTTATTCACTTGTTCTTCTTCTAAGGGATCACCCCCCTCTAATTCATCTCATAGAAGTTGATCCTCTACCTACCTCTATGTGGTTTCAATAACAGGCCTTAATGTCCTCTTAGTCTTTGGCTTATAACCTTTAGATACAATTCTTTTGATGATCACCCCCTTTGGCTCAACCTCCACCCTCTGACCCTTGGAGGGTATCTTCTTTTGTTTTTTAGTGGGTAATCTCTCCCCATTAGACTTTCTCTTCTCAATAAGGAAGTCATCATACTCTTCATCAGATAACTCCTATCTCCTTTTCTTATTGTCAATAGTAAGGGCTATGCCCTTTTTCTTCAATTTGGTAATTTCTGCATCTACCCAACTTTGGGTCAACTGAATCACCCCTTGCATTATTTGTTCTAAGGAGGTATCCTCCTATTGTGTTAGATCAGGGGCTGAAATGGTGTCATTATACACCTTGTCCTCATATTCATTGGACATTATCTTCCTATCATCATTATGTAGCTGTGCAAGCACTGGGATGCAATCAAAGGTCCTAATTTGATTCAAGGTGAGCCTTGATATTTTTTTCTTCTCACCTCAGCTTCATCATCACAGTCAGTCCAAAAATCCTCCAGATGCTTTTGGTGTATCTATTTTCCTAGTAGTTTCTGCATCCTGCCATAAGGGTAATATGATCTGGAAATAGGGAGTGGCTACAAATACATGAGTTTCAACCCTCTAATAGCATACTTGATGCTTTGTTTGTCTAGGCATAAGTACCGTCTTATATATTATGGGAATAGTACAGGGGGAACCTTCTTTTGCTCTACGTAAGTTTCCACCATAGTGGACACTTGCTTGATGAACTCCATCAAGATGACCCTATTAGTGGGGTATCTTAAAAACATGAGGGGCTGTCCCTCAAATCCTTCAATCCTCATATATGAAAAAGTAAAAAACTGGATGAACCAGGCTCCATATTTGTAAATAACTTCTTGAGCTTCCATGCTCATCCTCTTGGTCCAGTCCTCCATCGTTCTGACTAGATGCATAAAAAATGCATCATTTACTATCTTGTAATCTTGGAGGTAAACCTTCCTCTGTAGTTGGGGATAATGATCCCATATATGTGTATCATATATATCACTCCCAACTTTACCTACTATTCATAGGGCATCAAAAGTTCCTTTGAAGGCATGTGAATACACAAAATAAGAGGTCATTTAGAATAGGCATGCTTGACCTCCTAGTTTCCTCATCCCCTCATCTAGTGAATCGCTGATGATCTTGGCCCATAGGGGTTTGTTATCCTAGTACAACACAATATGGATGATACCAAACATTGAGTTCTTAAAGTTACCAGCATGAGGTTTGCTGGTCATCCTACTCAGTAGGGCAATTATGTAATGATACTCATCATCAAAATCAAATTTATATAGGTACATCGGCAATTTGGCTAAGACCGTGTAGGTGTTGTTCTTCACCCTCCACTGATACATTCTCTTTCTGGCATCCTTCTTGTTATTGTTATAGTCTTTCTCAAGTTTGTTGAGGTCCACACTGACGACCTTGTTTCCCACTGCTAAATTGAAGGTGGCGGTGAGGCCCTTGACTGAAAAGTCAGCATATATCCTACCATGTTTTTCTACCCTTGTGGTTGTAGGGTTATAGTTTTTGGCACATTCTACCACCAGCGCAATGGAATCCATGGCATATGGGAATCTAACCACATGCCACATACCTGTTGTAAATATCTTGTCGAGTATAGGGTTGTTAGTAGCATCATCTAGCTTCCTCGACCATACATCTAAGTCTGTACTTCTATGATGTGTATGACTAATGACACCATATTTGAGTTGTATCCCTTCAGGTTGCACGAACATAGGCTTCAAAAACTTAGCCTCAAACCTGTTTCTTCTAATGTCTACCATTAGATCCTACAATAGACATGATACATCTTACCCTATCGTACCCATATGCACTTTCAACAATATCACGCATCTAATCTTTATTACTTATCACTTTAAAACTTTTCATGCATCATTATGTGGATTTACCCTAGTAAAGATAAACATTTTACCTGGATATTGCAAAAAATGACAATAGAGAGGGTTTGGAAGTTACTTACTTGATAATGCTTCCCTTTGGATTATATGACTGATAACATGAAACATTGGAAACTTGTAGGGTCACCCGTTCTGTTTCATTGAATATCATGATCTGCTAACAGGTGGCTGATAAGGGTTTGACTTCTGGAGCTCTATAATTCTCAGTTAATTGTAAGGTAAATGCAAACAACCCTCAAATTTCACTTTTAAATAGATCAATATGATAAATTAGGGCATAGTGTGTTGTTCTTATCTGATCCATCGATCATTTGCGTGTATCTCATAAATGGTGCTAGGTGTTTGATTTGTATTTGAAATAGGCAAGGCTTCATCTACCACCTTAATTGCATTTAATGGTAGGGAGTGATCTTCAAAAGATCAGGGATATTTAAAAAATATGACCCCCCAATGGATAATATGACCCCCCCATCTTGCACAGGACAATCGTTTACTAAAGATTGGGTGACATGGTCAACCTTTGACCATGAAGCATAATGGGTCATGAAATTAAGATTAGGGGTACTTCAAAATATGACCCCTTGGGGAATAGATCATGATGACATCATCATGTCATCGATATTCTTTTGTTTATCAGTTTTGGTTATGTCATCATGTTGAGAAAGATGACGGATATTTGGGTATATGACATTCCGTGGGTCAAGTGTGACGATGACGTCATCATCGGGATGATTTCCTTTATTTACCAGAATTGAATGATGTCATTGTCATATTGGTGTAGGGTGATATTTGCGCAGGGGTGATATTTGGTAAGATGACTGATGTTAAGAAATATGACCCCCTGCGAATTATATGAGGATCTTTGACAGGTAGATACTAGCTCTTATTTAACTTTGACATTCACGTATCGGGTACCTAACGGTTATGGGTGATAATTCTAAGACTGGGTGATCTTAGTGAAAATGATTGATGTTTGAAATATGATCCCCTATGGGAAATATCATGGTTGACCAAACTTTGACTCAACATAACTTTCTACCCTTAGACAATATTGGGGTGATCCAAAAGGCAAACCCGCTTGGAATTTTGTGTACTTTCCAACCATGAGGTTTATGAAAGAAAATGCTGACTTTGGAAACTGACCTCATCCTGTGGTGTATCAACCCTAGCAAAGGTGACACACATGATTGATTTTACCAACCCGCCTAAAGCAACAAACAAGCAAGCAAAAAGAAGAAAGAAAAGTTCAGTCCCTATTTTGCTAAGGAAAAATGGGGCGTGTTGTGTAACCACACAACAACTTTCCACCAAAGAAAACAATCAAATTCAAATGATTCAAGTGATGTAATCACATTCTAACATAGCATTTTAACTCTTTCTAAGCATAAGTATTATGACCTTTTTGAATGATATGATGTTCATCATTGCAACAATGCTAGCAAGGGATCAAGTGTGTGCAAATGATTAATTATCCTCATCTTCAAAGTAAGTTGAAAACATGAGTAACTAGTGTTAAGCTACATATTTTGGGATCATCCCTCATAGCCAACCAGGGTAGAGCCTTGCTACCAGTAGGCATCCATAGCCTGACAAGGTTATCTATACAATCCCCCTATGTAGAACCCCACTGCCAATAGACATCTATAGCCCTGGTAGAGTTACTTAGATGGCCTAATTTTATTCTTTTGACTTTTCAATATTTATCTCTTTTGTTCATATGATATCATCATGTAAGCTAAATATGCAAGGTGTGGTCACTTGCTAATTTAGGTTGGAGACTGTATTGGTAGAAAGGGAGTCCCTTTGGATTTTTCACTTAACACCTACACTTATGTGTTCCACAAACCCAAGGTTGTTAGGTGAGTCATTGTGAAAATCTCCTTAGTTAAGAAAAGGCACCATGATGAAAAGGATATCACAGACCTGATCACATATACTCCTGAAAATAAGTCATAACCTATATAGGAATTTGTTCTCATCACTTGAATCCTAACAATTTGATTAGTTTCTTAGGGTGATAAGCTGCATCATCTTAACTAACCAAAACAAAAACTCAACAAAACAAACAAACAAACATATGAACAAAACAAAACTATACAAACAACTGTATAATATGCACATTATGATACATCTGACTTATATGACCCTATTTTAGGCTTGGAAGTAATGCTTGAAGAATTGTCCATTAACTGGTAATGATATATCCTCACTGGTTAGAGTCTTAAGTCTATAGCTACCGTCTCCTAAGATTTCTAAAATTTGAAAAGGACCTATCCAATGTTTGTCGAACTTACCATGATCACCTTTCTTTTCATGTGCTTTATCACACATAAAGACTAGATCTGAAATCCTAAAATCTTTAACTTTGGGTCTTTTGTCAAACCTGTGTTTGACAACAACATGATGTTTAGCAAACTGGTCAATTGCTCTATTTCTTTTTTCTTCTAGGTGCATCATCTGAAGTAACCTGACTTATTGTTTGTTATCTATGCCTAGATACTTTTGTGCAAACTATAACATGGGAATCTTTAGGTTAACAGGGAGGATAGGATCAACCCCATACACTAGCTAATAAGGAGAGTTTCCTAATGTAGCCTTCATTCTGGTTCTATCTACCCACAAGGCATACTTTAGTAGGATATTCCATTCCCTAGGGTTTTTCTCTATCAATTTCTTTATGATATTCAATAAGTTCTTATTTGTAGACTCTACTAGTCCATTCCCTTAAGGATAATAATTTGAAGAAAACTTCAGAATGATTCCATGATCAAAATCCCAACTTGATAATTTTAATGCTACAAAGGCAGGTCCATTGTCACATACTAAAGCATAAGGAACTCCATACCTGGTTACTATGTTGCTTTCCAAAAACTTGATCACATCCTCTGCATTGCATGTCTTACTACTGACAACTTCAATCCACCTGGTACAATAATCAGTGATAGTCAATACATACTTGTGGCCTAAAGATGATGGAGGATTGATGGGTCCTATGAAATCCATGCCCCATTAAGCAAATGGGCATATCTCCATCACTGGTTGCAAGGGTTGAGTGGCATATCTTTCTCTGTTAGGTACAACCTTAGATGTATGACAACATTTAATGTGTTTAGTAGTATCCTTAAAGATAGTGGGCTAGTAGTATCTTGCTATGAGGATAGCATGGGTGGTAGCCAAATGTGATCCATGTGCAGTTCCAAACTTATCATGTAACTCTACTAGCATTTTATCTGCTTCTTGTCTCTCTAGGCATCTGAGATATATTCCTTCATAGTTCCTTTTAAAAAGGATGCCTCCTTTTATCATGTATTTTTGTGATCTTATGTTCAAGGCTCTCCTCTGTGAGGCCTGCAATCTTGATGGACATCTTCTAATAATTAGGATATGCCTGATATCTGAATACCACTCTTCTGTTTCCTTAGCATTTATCACATATTATTGGCTCATGATGTTAGGATCAATTTTTGATATCATTTGGCTCAAGGCTTGTCCTCTTACCAACTTCATGGGTGTTATATCCATATCATATTCTTTAAGAACTATTATCCATTTAGCTCTCTTTTCACCAAGTTCACTTTGCATGAGGAGCATTTTTACTACTGCATCTGGTACTACAACAATTACTTTACTTCTCAGAATGTAATGTCTAAATTTCTTGACTGCACGGACTAAAGCAAGGGCTTGTCTCTCAACTTCCATGTACCTAAGCTCTACGTCCTTGAATGGACAACTCGTGAAAGCTGCAATCTTTTCTTTTTTAGCCTCATTCCTTTGTGTTAATACTATTGTAGGTGTATGTTCTAAAGAAAATGAATAAATGTAAAAATCCCTTGTATAATCAGGGCTAATCAGAACAGGGGCATCAGATATGGCCTTCTTGATATCCTCAAAAGTTGTTTTGGCTTCAAGAATCCACTCAATTTTGGCATCTTTCTTGAGCATTGCATTCAATGGTCTAACAATCTCTACAAAACCAGTAATGAATTTTCTAACAAAATGTATCTTACCCAAGTAGGATTTCAGTTCTTTCTTGCTTCCAAGAAGCTATATCTTCATGATTGATACTACTCTTGTAGGGTCAATGATGATCCCATTCTCTATTATCAGATGACCTAATAACTTACCTTTGGATACTTTGAATATGCATTTCTTGGGATTCAGGGATATTCCATACCATTCACATTTCTTAAGCACTTTCCTGAGGTCCTCTATATGGTCACCTCTTTGCTTTGAGAAAACTGTCAAGTCATCCATTTATATGAGTATGCACTTACCAATCAACCCCCTGAAGGCTATATCCATTGCTCATTGAAAAGTGGCCCCAACATTTATCAATCCAAAAGGCATACGCCTATAGGAAAATATACCCCACTTGGTAGTGAATGTAGTTTTCAATCTATCTATTTTATCGACCATCACCTGATTGTAACCTGAGAAACCATCCAAAAATGACATCATCTTTGCACCATTTACTACTTGTAAGACCTCATCCAATGAAGGTAAACAATAATTATCCTTTTCAAAAGCTTTGTTCAGATTTCTGAAGTCTACATAAAACATGATGTCACCATTTTTATTTCTCATAGGGACTAGGTTGGCCACCCAGGTGGAATGTCTCACCAGGATCATGATCTTGGCATTGAGTAATTTCTTTACTTCTTCAAAAATGATGGGCTCCAATAAGGTGTTAACAGGTCTCTACTTTTGTCTAAAAGGCTTGGAATCTAGTTTCAATAGTATAGTGTGGGTGATGATTGAGGTATCATAAGTCTTCAACTCATCAAAGTCTAGACAATAACATGGATATAATCTTTAAGCCCTTGAGTTATCCCTATCATTTCTTCTTTTGTACACACCTTACCAATTAGGACATTCCTTTTTTCTTCATCTTCTCCTATATTGACTAGTGAATATTCTCCTCCATCTATTTTAGGGAGATCTTTTTGTTTCAACATATTATCTAAATCAAATGCTCTTTCTCATTCTATCATCCCTTTGGGAATCTTGTTGCTGGGCAGATCCATGATCTCTTCTTCCTACCAAGTATGATCTTCAACATTTCTTTCATCTATGATCTACGCATCAAACACATCTCTATTTGACATGAAGTCCAAAATGTGCTGGTCATCATTAAACACTTGAAGATTGATGACATTGTCTGGTACAGAGGGCACTGATATTAATTCAACTGAAAACCTCTTCAAACTAGATATGGATAATGGCTCCAAAGTACTTGCAGCTTGAGCCAAGGCATCTACTCTATGATTTTGTTTTCTAGGTACATGGGTGATGTTGAATGCATCGAAATCTTCTATCAAATCCCATACCCTGCGTCTGTAATTAGACAACTTTTTTTAATTACAAGAATATATGCCTCTCACTTGTCTTACCACTAATTCTTAGTCTACATATACATGCAAAATCTTTACTTTCTTTTTGAGTGCAAACAATATCCCATGAATCAGAGCTTCATATTATATCACATTATTTGTGCATGGGAATTGTAATCTATATGTTGCTAAGTAGGATTTTCCAGCTGGATCAATGAGATCTATTCCTACTCTAGCCCCTTGTTTTGATTTAGATCCATCAAACCTAAGGATCCATGGCTTATCTTCAATTAAAGGTTCACCTGGACCTTCTATTTTCTTTTTATCTCTGGCGACTGCACCACCTGATATCCATTTCAGTTTTGGTACTTCATTCTTCTCAAACTTCACCTTATGTGATTGATATGAAGCTGACATTTGTTTTTCTTCTTTACTATCAAAAGAATGATCCTTTGAACAAAGCATCATCTGCTTCTTCAAAATATGCAAGCATAATGAACAAGTAGTCTCTGAATGTGGTGCTTCATTTAACCTGCACCAACCTTCAATTAGAATGTCATGTGGAGAAGTATGCTATAGCAACATCCTCTGAATCTATTTTAATAAAAAATTCTTCAAACTTGGTCAAATTACTATCTCTATCTTCATCAGATACTTCATAATCTAATTCAATCAAACAATCAGTCCCTGGGGTGATATTCTTTTTGGTCTTAGAATTATTCTTAGTGTACACTAGGATCTCTTCTATCTTATGAATATAACTTTCATCGTGATATGTACATTCTTGTGTACCTCCATATGATAAATAAGAGTCAGTATCACTATAACTATCTGTATGACTTACCATGGGTGATGATGATCCCTTCTAACTACATTCTTGTTCTAGTCCCATCATATCTAAATAAGCATTACAATTTTTTTCAGAATGTGCTTCATCATGTAACCTGCACCATCCATCAATCAAAACATCTTCATTAGACATATTTAACATTTGGAAACATTGCATCTCTCTAGATAAGTACATTTCAAAGTTCTTAAAATGACCTACTTCCTTATCATCATTTGAACTGTAATCATATTCTATATTTATTCTATCATCCTGAAGATTATCATTATGAACATGAACATCATACATGAGGATCTCCTCTATCTTGACAGTATGGGGTCTGATGGTGTAGACTCTGGGTTCAACATCTACATACATGATCTCATTCATTTTATTATGCTCAGTGATCATATGTTTCATGTGGGGTTCAGCATCTATCCTAATCTGATTGGGAATCCCTTTCCAAGGTAGCCACATGTGACTGAAATCAGTGGACATGTATCCAATAGGTGTTTTTGAACAATCCCTGCTGAGCAACATTCCATGTGTCAGGGATATCTACTACCTAGATATCAATGTAGTATTGAATTCTTGGGTCTGATGCTAATTGCATATGAATGTGAGTTAATTCTCCTACAACACTCACCTTAGTTTTATCTAACTGTGTTACCTTCTTTAGTGACTTGGTAGGATGCAACACTAAGGCATTACATATGGACAATGGCATTACATTAGTAGATGCATCTGAATCTACTAAGCAATTATGCAAATTCTTACTAAACATCCTTATCGTAAGGAGAAATGGAGGTGACTCAGTCCTATCCCTATAAAGGGTCATGTGTCAAATTTTAGCAGCTTGGATAGTGGCTGAAGTTCTATGTTTAACACTAGTATCCTTAGCTGCATGATCCTTATTCAAAGACTAGTTTGTGGGATGACTATCTTCTTTTGGCTTAGGCTCATCCAAAGATTTCATGAATGCCCTCTTAACAGCTGGGGTTTTAAGTAACTCTGACAATGATAGACTGATTTTGATCTTTTTTATTTCATCTACTAAGTATGTGACCAATTTGTTAGACTCTAGAGACTAGTTATTAACTTTTGCCACTGCATTTTGTGGTACTAAGTATTGAGCATTAACTTTGGGAAATCCAGGGTTATTACTTGCCTTAGGATTAGGAGGAGTGTTAAAATTATTTGGAGGAAAGGGATGTAGTCAAAGAGCCAGTAGGTCTGTTGATGATTGTTTTGATGCAATCATAACAATAAGTTAAAATTCACATATAATGAACTGAAACTATACTTCAAAGATAAGAAGGAATCATTTGAGATTCAACTAATCCCAAGTCTACAATGGTTCGGTTGGTCAAGTTTAGTTGGTCAATGTGAAGCTGTAATGTTCAAGGGGCCTTACGTAGTTTAGGTTTGTTTGATGGCTTACTGGACTAAGAATATGCAAAGAGGTCATAGATTTCAACAAGTATTCTGTTCATTTGCATACAAGTGTTACTAGGCTGCAAGTTTTTAGATGGTTTTCTTGGATTTTTGCAGCTTTCTTCTTTATCTATTTATGAAAACTATCTACTTATAGCTCTGTTATGCATGCTTCTTCAAGTTTGAGACAATTTCCTTTAGATTTCTACGTTTTCAGCTAAATATTTCAGATGGGTTGGGAAAAGTTAGAAAGATCTAATCTATACCTCATTTAATCTACCGAAGGATCTAATTGTTTCTGTTATGCACTATGTAAATACCACAGTAATTTGATCAAATCCACAGTAAAAACCCTAAATGTAAGTTCTGAGCATTTTCACAAACATACATTTAAAATTGCAAGCTCTCAAAGAAAATATTTCAAAACACAAAGAAGAGTAGGAGAACACTCAGAAGATAGATGCAGAACTCCAGATTCTATTGTATTAGAAACGAATAGTCATACATGATTTACAATGTAAGAATGACTCTTAGTTTCATTGATCATACTACAGAGAACTTACAAGCTTTACAGATACAGTAAGGCAGCCAGACATTCCACGTGCACCTTACTGCAGACAAACAGGCGACCTCCTTCTTCTACTCTAAACTATGCTAACTTGCTGTATGCTTCAAAAAAAATCTGCTGTAACCCTTGTTGCTTTCCTAAAATCCCTGTTGTAGGCCCTAAAATCCCTGTTGTAGAGTATTACAGTGTAGAGAGGCACAATATAAAGACATTCTGATTGTCCTCACTATAGCAAAAAACCTAACTGAACCCCTGGTTCAAACCCTTGGTTACAGCAATAAATGCAGGTGAACCAGCTCTCAAAAATATCTCTGAGCAGTGTCAAATCTGGGTGAAATATTGCCCCTTCTGAGAAGTTCCGGCAGTTGGGTAATAACTTCTGTTTGTCTGTTGCAGTAATACCTTCAGCTGTAACCTTGTTCTTTACTTGAATGGCCTTGAATTTTCGCATTTCATCCTTATCTTCTTGCTCCTAAGATCAGATTTCCCTCCTCCATGAGGTCACTGTGTTGACTTTCCAGCTGCTTCCTCAACTGCAAGCCTGCAAGACAAGACAAGCAATAGGTATTTCATTTATCACATAAACAACATGAAATTAAAATAAGCATTTAAATCCAGGTGACTGCGCAAGATTGTGGAAATCAGATCCAGAATACTCCTCAAACGCGCCCAAAATGCGTTCAGATTGCTCAAAATTCACCAGGTCAACTATCGCTGACCGGGAAAATGCCACAGGCGCCAAAAAAAACACTTTAAAATTCCACCGCTTCATTTCCTGCCCATCGGCATGACCATCGCTATCGGCGTGTCAAAAAACGTGTTAGCCGACATTCACTTCATCATCATGATATTCTGGAAATATGATGCACTCCTTTCTGAAGGTCCAGATGACGTCATCATGATATTTCGCTTCTGCATATTGGAGAAAAGAACAACATCATCATCATCATCATGATGAAGAAGAATAGGAGGATATGAATATGATCAGGCTGCCGAGGAAAGGAAAATGATGGTGACGTCATCATGATATTCGGGCTTCATTGAAATGCTAAGGATGACGTCATCATCATGTTCAGTTAAGATCAGGGGATAATTATGATATCGGGTCACCTAAGGAGCATGATCAGGAAGATGAATGTAATATGACCCTCTTGCGGACAAGGCAACCCTCTCGAAAGATCAGGATAATGATGATCATCATCATATTTGGGGCTTTAGAATAAGACGTCATCATCATATTCGGGAACCGGATCGTGCTTGAAAATATCCTGTTGAAGGAAAAATGTGATGATGATGATCATCAGGATATTTGTTTTTATCAGATCAGGATGACGTCATCATGATATCCGGAGCTTTCGTTAAACTTAGAACATGACGTCATCATGATATTTCGCTAACCGGATCATGTTTGAAAATATCCTGTTGAAGGAAAAAATGTGATGATGAGGATCATCAGGATGTTTTCAAAAGGTCTTACTTCATCGGCTGGAGGACTTCACGAAATGTCGGGTGAACAAACAAGATCATGATGATCTTGACAACAGGACAGGATAAAATATGATGATGATGACCCTCCTCATCGAATTATCATGATGATGTCATCATCATATTTTGTCTTCGGAGCATAAGGATGAGTTGAGGTCATCATGATATTTGCACTAGGGTGATATTGTAAAATATGATCATGCTGTTGCGGAATAAAATATCGCCCTCTTCTGAATAGATAGGGTGATCATCATGATATTGTAAAAAAGGCGATCAGAAGGACATGAACATGATGATCCTATATATCGAATTATGATGATGATGACTCCATCACTTAGCGAATTTTAGCGAATGACCCTCGTGAAAGATCAGGATGATGATGATGATCATGATTATGCAAAAGGAGATCAGGAGGATATGAAGTCGTCATCATCATCTTAGCGAACTTCAGCAAATATCATGATGATGACCCTCCGATAGGTTTATAGCATGCGCATGCAAATATGCCGATGATGAATTTTCTAAGTCAGGGTGATCAGCATGATATTATAAGATCAGGTAATGTTGAAATATCATGATGATGCTCGCGATACAAAAGACCGCTCGATGGGGGAACTTACCTTGACTTAAAGTTGATGTCATCATGATGTTTGAACCTCAGGATATTATCGGGGGGGGTTCAAATATGATGATGATGATGTTCTTCATGTAACCAAAACCGAGTTTATAACATATGACCCTCCTAAAAAAAATATCATGATGCTGCATAATGCGCATAAGGCCATTTGACGGGTAAAGGGCACTACCACCTAACATTGATGTCCGGATATTGCGACTGCATGATTTTTATCGGGTGATAGACCAAGATCATGATGACCTTGACAACATGACTTAGGATATAAAAATATGATGATCCTCCTGCGAATATCAGGTTTGACCAAAACTTTGACCATGCATAACTTCCACATATGGACGAATTTTTAAGTGAAGTAAAAGACAAACCTGCATGGAATTTCAAGCTCTTTCTAAATATGAGGTCACAGAAACAAAATATGAACTTTGACAAACTAACCTCATGATGATGACCAACCTGATCCAATATCATGATGATGATGGACCTGACCTTCATTTTTACCAAACCGCCAGAAAGCAGAAAAAAACACAAGCAGAAGCAAAAAGCAAAACATCAGCAGGGGTCCCCATTTTGCTAAGGAGCATAATGGGGCATGTTGTGAACATCACAACAACTAGCAACCAAAACAAAACAACTAAATTCAGAGTGTTCAAGGAAACTAGATGAAATGAACTCATAACTTCCAACTATCTTTTCCTGCAAATTACTATTCAGCTTGAGACTCAAAGTATTCAATAAAGATGCATGAATTTCCATTTTTAGTTTAGTTGTGTGCATGTGATTAATTATCCTCATCTTGAAGATCAGTTGAACAAACCAGTGACTGACATTAGCCTACGTAGGTGAGGATATTCCCTCATAGCCGACCGGATAGAGCCTTGCTGCCAGCGAGCATCTATAGCCCCGGCAAGGTTATCGTTACAATTCTCCTAAGTAGAGCCCCACTGCCAGCGAGCGTCCATAGCCCTGGTAGAGTTACTTAGATGGCTTAATCTGGATTTTCAGTATAATCCGCTTTATTCATTTATTTATTTTTTATTTTCTAATTTTGAAAGATTTCATAAGATATAGCAATTTGTAACTTCATGATGCAAGGAGTGGACACTTGCTGAAATTAAGCTAAGAATTGTAATGGTAGCAAGGGTGACCTCTGATTTTTCACCTAATATCTACACTGGTAGGTTCAACAAACCCAAGGATTTTAGGTGTGTCATCGTGAGAAACCTGCTTCGAATTCTCAATCACATTTATTGAATACAAAACTTCAGAAGATGAACAACTCTCTACATTCATGACAGTGACAAATTATGTGTAAATTGCAAATGGTTAACCTGAATATCCTAAATTTTATACTGTTTTGAGTGGTTGCTAGTTTTTCTCCTTAATACTCTACAGTAAAATAAAGATCCCTGCTGAGGAGACAACAAACAAACCAAACAAACAGGCTGTACAAACAACACAACAAAAGAAAAACTGTACAAACAGAAAGAAACAAAAGCAAAAAACAAACAGAAGACAAGCTATACAAACAACTAACCTAAAAAGAAAATAGCAAAAGAAGAACACAAAAATAAAAACAACTACCCTACCAGACTATATACAAGCCTTCACAAGGCAATTAGAAACCCAGGAAAAAGACCCAAAAACACCCCTACTTGCATATTTCTTTAGGTTGTGCAGGAGTAACAGGGTACTAGTTCTGGTCCTCATTCTAGCAGATTTATCCTTGAATTCTGAAAAAAATTCTGATATTCTACATTCATTGTGTTTATCAGAATAGCCCTTAATAACTAGTAACTGAGGCAGCTCATCAGGTTTATGATTAATCCATATGCAGGTCCTATCTCTTGAATTTCCATAATCAAAATAGCCTTTATCATTATTTACTAAGGAAAGGAAAGAGACAACCTGATGTGCCCTTAGCTCTGTGGAACACACTTGTTTATTGATAGCTGGCTCTTCATTTAGCTCTGCATTTTCATTGCCCAGCTCTATGTCTAGTCCTTTTTCAAGTTGAAAGAGGAATGACTCCAGATGTATCATTTCTTCATCTTCATCTAGCCTTGTTCCTTCATTCTGGATGTTCAGTTTATCCTCAAATTTAGCACACCTCTCAATGTTCTCATTAGTTTCCTGCATATCAGTACTTAAGTAAGTATCCTGATCATCACAATCTAACATACAGAAATTAATCATTTCTAAATCACTTGAGAGTAAAGGTGGGACAACATCTTTTGATTGACAAGAGTACTCCCTTGTTTTATTTTCAACATGGCATGGGGGTGATGTTTGATTGTGTACAGCAGCTACATGATCCTCTGTATCCTCTTTTTTCAAGAATTGTTCATCAGATGACTCACATTTGTCATTTAGTGAAGAGTCTAATCTTATTGACCTGCAATAATCTTGATTTTGATCATTTAATTCAACAAAGTCAGTTGTAACACTAGGATTTACTTTCTTTTCTATGACTTCACTAGTTTCTACAGTAGGGATCTTATCAATTTTAGTGCATTTTAATTCTGCCAATGCTTGTTTACATTTCTTTGCCAAATCATGTTCGTTAAAACTTTTCAGGTCAGACCCAGAGGTTTCTTCTTGACAAATATTCCTTAGTAGTTCTATATATTTATTAAATGTATCAAGATGAACCTCACTTTCCTTTTCCTTTTCATTAAATCCTTTTTGCTTTTTATCTAGAAAAGGGACATGAGCTGTGATTTCTTCTCTGCATTTTTTAGGATATTTATGCTTTTCACTAACTTTAATCACAGCCGGATCCTGACGAAAAGACAGATTTTTTTTCTTACCATCACATGATTCCTGCCAAGAGATCTTATTATCCTTTATTCTTAGCCTTGGTTCCATTTTGTATCCTCTGCACATTTAACGACCGTTGATGCTGCATCCTTCTGTTGCTCAATAATCTCCTCACTTCCCTGCCAACTTTCAGCCTTATACACATCTGAGAGAGAGATTAGTCCTTTCAAATATAAATCTAATCTTGTAAGGAAAGCTATACAATTAAGCTCACCATGCTCTGCGGACTTATGTATCCTACACCTTCCAAATAAACCATAGCTATATAAATTTTTAGGATAAAGCTGGTTATTCAAAGCTTTCTGAAATGAAGGGACGTCAACTTGAAAACTGTCCCTATATGAGTCCATTAAAAAAATGGGACCCTCTTTCAACTTTTTAGGCCCTTTGAAATTTTATGAGATCTAACATATCTCAGAATATAACATTTAAAACTCAAAATTTTAACCCTAAACCAAATCAGCCCTCCTTCTAGCGCCAGAAAACTGTTGATGATTGTTTTGATGCAATCATAACAATAAGTTAAAATTCACATATAATGAACTGAAACTATACTTGAAAGATAAGAAGGAATCATTTGAGATTCAACTAATCCCAAGTCTACAATGGTTCGGTTGGTCAAGTTCAGTTGGTCAATGTGAAGCTGTAATGTTCAAGGGGCCTTACGTAGTTTAGGTTTGTTTGATGGCTTACTGGACTAAGAATATGCAAAGAGGTCATAGATTTCAACAAGTATTCTGTTCATTTGCAAACAAGTGTTACTGGGCTGCAAGTTTTTAGATGGTTTTCTTGGATTTTTGCAGCTTTCTTCTTTATCTATTTATGAAAACTGTCTACTTATAGCTCTGTTATGCATGCTTCTTCAAGTTTGAGACAATTTCCTTTAGATTTCTACGTTTTCAGCTAAATATTTCAGATGGGTTGGGAAAAGTTAGAAAGATCTAATCTATACCTCATTTAATCTACCGAAGGATCTAATTGTTTCTGTTATGCACTATGTAAATACCACAGTAGTTTGATCAAATCCACAGTAAAAACCCTAAATGTAAGTTCTGAGCATTTTCACAAACATACATTTAAAATTGCAAGCTCTCAAAGAAAATATTTCAAAACACAAAGAAGAGCAGGAGAACACTCAGAAGATAGATGCAGAACTCCAGATTCTATTGTATTAGAAACGAATAGTCATACATGATTTACAATGTAAGAATGACTCTTAGTTTCATTGATCATACTACAGAGAACTTACAAGCTTTACAGATACAGTAAGGCAGCCAGACATTCCACGCGCACCTTACTGCAGACAAACAGGCGACCTCCTTCTTCTACTCTAAACTATGCTAACTTGCTGTATGCTTAAAAAAAATCTGCTGTAACCCTTGTTGCTTTCCTAAAATCCCTGTTGTAGGCCCTAAAATCCCTGTTGTAGAGTATTACAGTGTAGAGAGGCACAATATAAAGACATTCTGATTGTCCTCACTACAGCAAAAAACCTAACTGAACCCCTGGTTCAAACCCTTCGTTACAGCAATAAATGCAGGTGAACCAGCTCTCAAAAATATCTCTGAGCAGTGTCAAATCTGGGCGAAATATTGCCCCTTCTGAGAAGTTCCGGCAGCTGGGTAATAACTTCTGTTTGTCTGTTGCAGTAATACCTTCAGCTGCAACCTTGTTCTTTACTTGAATGGCCTTGACTTTTCGCATTTCATCCTTATCTTCTTGCTCCTGAGATCAGATTTCCCTCCTCCATGAGGTCACTGTGTTGACTTTCCAGCTGCTTCCTCAACTGCAAGCCTGCAAGACAAGACAAGCAATAAGTATTTCATTTATCACATAAACAGCATGAAATTAAAATAAGCGTTTAAATCCAGGTGACTGCGCAAGATTGTGGAAATCGGATCCAGAATACTCCTCAAACGCGCCCAAAATGCGTTCAGACTGCTCAAAATTCACCGGGTCAACTATCGCTGACCGGGAAAATGCCACAGGTGCCAAAAAAAACACTTTAAAATTCCACCGCTTCATTTCCCGCCCATCGGCATGACCATTGCTATCGGCGTGTCAAAAAACGTGTTAGCCGACATTCACTTCATCATCATGATATTCTGGAAATATGATGCACTCCCTTCTGAAGGTCCAGATGACGTCATCATGATATTTCGCTTCTGCATATTGGAGAAAAGAACAACATCATCATCATCATCATGATGAAGAAGAATAGGAGGATATGAATATGATCAGGCTGCCAAGGAAAGGAAAATGATGGTGACGTCATCATGATATTCGAGCTTCATTGAAATGCTAAGGATGATGTCATCATCATGTTCAGTTAAGATCAGGGGATAATTATGATATCGGGTCACCTAAGGAGCATGATCAGGATGATGAATGTAATATGACCCTCTTGCGGCCAAGGCAACCCTCTCGAAAGATCAGGATGATGATGATCATCATCATATTTGCGGCTTTAGAATAAGACGTCATCATCATATTCAGGAACCGGATCGTGCTTGAAAATATCCTGTTGAAGGAAAAATGTGATGATGATGATCATCAGGATATTTGTTTTTATCAGATCGGGATGACGTCATCATGATATCCGGAGCTTTCGTTAAACTTAGAACATGACGTCATCATGATATTTCGCTAACCGGATCATGTTTGAAAATATCCTGTTGAAGGAAAAAATGTGATGATGAGGATCATCAGGATGTTTTCAAAAGGTCTTACTTCATCGGCTGGAGGACTTCACGAAATGTCGGGTGAACAAACAAGATCATGATGATCTTGACAACAGGACAGGATAAAATATGATGATGATGACCCTCCTCATCGAATTATCATGATGATGTCATCATCATATTTTGTCTTCGGAGCATAAGGATGAGTTGAGGTCATCATGATATTTGCACTAGGGTGATATTGTAAAATATGATCATGCTGTTGCGGAATGAAATATCGCCCTCTTCTGAATAGATAGGGTGATCATCATGATATTGCAAAAAAGGCGATCAGAAGGATATGAACATGATGATCCTCTATATCGAATTATGATGATGATGACTCCATCACTTAGCGAATTTCAGTGAATGACCCTCGTGAAAGATCAGGATGATGATGATGATCATGATTATGCAAAAGGAGATCAGGAGGATATGAAGTCGTCATCATCATCTTAGCGAACTTCAGCAAATATCATGATGATGACCCTCCGATAGGTTTATAGCATGCGCATGCAAATATGCCGATGATGAATTTTCTAAGTCAGGGTGATCAGCATGATATTATAAGATCAGGTAATGTTGAAATATCATGATGATGCTCGCGATACAAAAGACCGCTCGACGGGGGAACTTACCTTGACTTAAAGTTGATGTCATCATGATGTTTGAACCTTAGGATATTATCGGGGGGGGTTCAAATATGATGATGATGATGTTCTTCATGTAACCAAAACCGAGTTTATAACATATGACCCTCCTAAAAAAAATATCATGATGCTGCATAATGCGCATAAGGCCATTTGAGGGGTAAAGGGCACTACCACCTAAGATTGACGTCCGGATATTGCGACTGCATGATTTTTATCGGGTGATAGACCAAGATCATGATGACCTTGATAACATGACTTAGGATATAAAAATATGATGATCCTCCTGTGAATATCAGGTTTGACCAAAACTTTGACCGTGCATAACTTCCACATATGGACGAATTTTTAAGTGAAGTAAAAGGCAAACCTGCATGGAATTTCAAGCTCTTTCTAAATATGAGGTCACAGAAACAAAATATGAACTTTGACAAACTGACCTCATGATGATGACCAACCTGATCCAATATCATGATGATGATGCACCTGACCTTCATTTTTACCAAACCGCCAGAAAGCAGAAAAAAACACAAGCAGAAGCAAAAAGGAAAACATCAGCAGGGGTCCCCATTTTGCTAAGGAGCATAATGGGGCGTGTTGTGAACATCACAACAAGGTCTATTTGAGTTATTCCTTAGGTTATAGTTATGTCTACCCTGGTATTGTTGCTGATAAGCATGCACTTCTTCATGTTTGACCAATGGCTCATTCTCATCTTCAAAAGGGAAAACATAATTTGTTTCAAAATTCATAGCTGACTCTTCACATGCTAAGGTGTAGTTTTCATGAGGCAGAGTTATCTGCTGATGAGAATGATTAGTGAAACTTTCCAATACAAGAGCAGAGTCATATCCACAAGGGACAATTTCATTTCCTTCAACAAAAGGCGGATTACCTACAATATTTCATACTTCATCTTGAAATATACTGGCTTCTATCCTAAATTGAGGACAATCTAGCTCCACATGAGCATTGGTGTTATGTATCCTACACCAGTTTGTAAGGGCTACTTCTGTCAGGTTCACCCAGTGATTTGTTTAGGTTCTCTAGGAGGCTAATTATCTAGGGGTGATGGAAAGGAACCATTATTCGGCCTAGTATTCCATACTCTAGGCTATCTAGGGGCATTGTTGTTACCACTGTTGTTATTGTTGTTGAAATTCCTATCATTATTGTACCCCCTATCAGGATATCTAGATCTTTCATTGTTGTATCCTCTATTTTGGTTTGGTTGAGAATAGAAGTGTTGACTTCTTAGATGAGTGATTCTAGTTGTCAGTTTCCTCAATTGTGCTGACATCTCTTTAATGTCTTCCTTTTTTTCTTGAACTTTGGCTAGTACGTTCTCTGTTTGAGGTTAGAAAAAGGAAGAACCATTGTTATTACTATTCTGTCCTACATCCTAAGGTACTTGTACATGTCCTAGATATTGCACCATCTAGCCATTTCCATTGGGAGGTGGCATTATGCTAAGTGGAGGTACTTGTACAGGACTTAGCATTGTAGGTGGAGGCATCATGACTCCATTGGTCTGCTATTGAGCAGGATATGTGGGATGTGTAGGATGCACAGGATATGTAGGAAATGCTATGTTAGGGGTTAGAGCTAGGATCAATTGTTGATTGACTTTTATGGCTTCTTCAAAAGCTCCTGCTAAGGTTGTGACACCAGGATGTGTCCTCCTTATGAACATAGAAGTCAGGGGATCTAATGTTGAGAAAATATATACTCCTAGTAGCTTCATCTGCTATGGTATAGGGAGCTACTAGCTTTGAAAGCATCTTTTGGAATCTAGCATTGAAGTTAGCAATAGGCTCTCCTTCAAACCTCTTGATTGTTGCAAATAGGTGATAATTCATTGAAGGATCTATAGGTATCTTGAATCTATCTTTAAAAGCTTTCTGTAAGTTGGCCCATGAACCAATTGAACCTTGACCAAGACCGATATATCAATTATAAGCCTCTTCTCCTAAAGAAAATGGAAATAATCTGCATACCACATCTTGATGTTCAATCCTTGCTCTACAACAAGCTTCTTTGAATGTTCTAATGTGATCATTAGCATCTTGATATGGATGATACTTTAGATAAATCTTCTCAAGATTTTTAGGGAAAGGATGATGAGCATTGAAGGTCAAAGGTGACTCTATAGCAAAGAATGGCATTGTGACTGGTGGAGGTTGGACTGGAGGTGCTATAGGTGGTCCTGTAGGTGTTTGCAATCCAACATGAGTTATTGGAGTATTTTCTGATGAAGATCCTGGTGTATTAGGATTAGGAGTGTGATGAATGACTATAGCTCTAGGTCTAAGTCCAAGGATAGGTAGTTCTTCAAAGAGTCCACTAGATCTAGACCTCGATTTGGCCTGAGAGCCAGGATTTCTACACTTTATGGAAATTTGGCTTAATTTTCTGTAAAGATTAGCTGAACTACTTTTGCAAAGGATATATTTATGACCACAGTCCAAAACTTAATAGATATTTATGTAATATTTGCAGAAAGGATGCAAATATGAATGGGTATGAGACTTTCACACACATATATCAGGATATCAGGTACCACAAACAAATTACCTCAAAGATTCAGTAAGAAAACCTAAATGACAACTTAACTTTCAAGATTCACAGGAATTAACTACAAAGATTAAGATATTTATGCTCAATTCTGAAATATTCGCAATGGACAGGCAAAAAAGACTCAAAAACAACAAATCTTTGCAAGAATGTTTAAAGTAATGATCTGTGAGAATGTTACCTCACTTCTGACATAGGAATACACATGTGTTACTGAATCACCTTCTAAATAGTGAAGATAGGCCCTCCTTCTAGTGCCAATTTATGTTGATGATGATTGTTAGTCATAACAACATGCATAAAAATTTACACAACAAACCTTTATTATCTTGTAAAGTACGATCAATTAAGATAAATTGATGACCCCAAGGCTCCGTTGATCAGGTCATGATCATTTGACGTTACTCAGAGGTTGATGTGACATGTTGTTTTACATTTTAAGGGTTCTTATGTTTATCTGGATGATCAATAATGTAACTGTATTCTGTAAATTCACTTCACAAATGAGGTTATTTCTACTTTGTTCCATAGATCACTGTGATATTTGTAAGTTTGATCAATTCTTTTGAACATTTATCATCATGAACTTACACATGCTTCTACACTGTGTATTTATTCAAATAATGTGTCTACAGGTGGATATTCATATGTTTATCATGGATATTTATCTGTATTTGCATGATATTTATCAATTTGACATGCTTTCACTCAAAATATGCTCTGTATTTTCAATTATTTATGAAATATAGGCATATTTCATGTTCATTTGCTTTAGATTGTATGTTATTTGCAATTATGGTGGTGATTTTTAATGAAATTCAAAGAAATTTAAATAAATACTTCTAAATTTGGTGAACCTTTAGCTATAGATTCACATACATTCAAGATACAGACATGAAGAGAAGAAATCAAACTATAATTCACCAGGTTGCTTCATAGCTAGGTATGGTTGATGCTAACTTAAAAGGAATAAGGAATGAAAATAACATATGCAAACTGAAAAGTACTCCAAGGGACGCAACTAATAAATGCATATATCCAAATTCCACTCAGATTACTCAAGATTTACAATGATTTGTAATCAAAATAGCTTCTCTTTCACTAAGTATGAAAAACATGTACATTCACAATAACCTTGAAATGAGTCATGATTTCTTTAGCAATCAAATTTCAATTAAGTTTCTAATGACTAAAAAGATGCACTCCTTCCCCTTTTATAGAATAAGGAAAGGAGGCAGTTACAAATGACCAATGCTCAAGGTTCATCAATTCAGATCAATGGCTAACAATTCCTCATTGACTTGGTCAACATCTTCATCCGTGGCACAAGTTGCCAGCTGGCAACTATCTAGTAGAACTTACTGCTTATAAGTAGCTTATCATATGTTTACTTGATGATGTATCTATACTAACTCTTTATCTCCTTCTTCTTCACTCTCTTCTTCTTCTTCACTTTCTACAGTATCTTCCTCTTCATTTTCACTGTCACTTTGATGTAGATCATCCCTTATATGCACCTTTATTGTTGCTTTGATGGACTCATATAATTGCACAATTTTGTCTATTTCTCCTCCATCTTGGACCTTGGCCTTTGCTACTGCATGCCTGTGGGAATGGAATTTGTCCTGGAGAGCTTCCATCTTGGCTTTCTTGTTGTTTAGGGTCACATTATAAGTCTCCACCCTGACCTTCATGCTCATGACCTTATTCATCACTTTCTCTATTAAGTGGTTCAGGGGGTACTCTATAGCTTGCTTAAAATTATCATGGAAGGCCCTAACAGCCAAATCTACATCTTGATTCTCAATTTTCCCCTCTACTTTCCCTTCCAAAGCCTCCAAGGTCTCTACCTCATGTGCCATCAGGCTATGCAACTTGACACTAATATCCCTGAGCTTGTTGCTGCATCTCTTCAATACATCACATTCAAATCTAATATCTTCATACCAGATTCCTAGTAGCAAGGCAGTGTTATTATCCAATATATTATTGCTTATCAGGATCTGGGTGTCTATCCACTTCATTTCACCTAGTGCATCCAGATTTTTATCTAGCCTAAATGACCTCCTACCTGTTTCATTTTACAGTTTGTCTACCTTTCTCTTTAGGGTACTTAAAGAATTCCACCTCTCCAAAGAGGTTTTCACTACATCCTCTACCTCAAAAATTGATGATAGCATCCACTTCTCCATTACTTGCACCTTATGCCTCATCAGGTTCAATCTGGTAACCTCATCTTGTTATATAATGGATAATGGGGTGGCAGGATCAGCTGGTGCATGATCAAGGTTAATTAACCCTTCAATAAAAGAATGCAGTTGAGCAATGTGCTCTTTATGTCTCTTATTCTTTTCCTTTTCTCTCTTCACCCTTTGTGTTAGAGAGTCAATGATGTATTTTCCTTCTTGACCTTCTTGGTCTTCATTCATAAAACCTAGATCAACATTAGTGATCTGAAAATCCTCAAGGCCTATTTTTCCTTTCTCCTTTTCAACTGTAGGTAGGGCTATTTGTGTAGTTCTCCTACTTGTAGTAGGGTCCCTTTTGATTGTTCATGTTAGCCTAGCCTTTCTTCTAGGTTTCATCATGCTCCCAGCAAACAATGTGGATACATCAAAATCCTATACCTCCTCAACCTACTGCAAATGTATATCTCATTGCAACCAACGAGGTACATCACCCCTAGGTTCCTCATGATCACCCCCTTGTATTTTGCGTGTCCTGTGCTCCTGTGTTACATTCTACTCTTGGTGGTGATGGTTCTTTCCTAGTTTCTTCCACATATGCCTTATCATCAGGGGGATCTTATTGGGGTTCCTCCTGATGAGGGACTTCCTTTTGTGGAGGAGGCTCATTTGAAGTATTGGCACTTTGATCTTATCCTTATTTTTGTAAGTTCTCCTCTAGACCTTCTTTATCTTTCTTATTTAGTTCATCTTATTATACACTGGCATCTTCAAAGGTTTGTGTATTGTGACCTTGGATATTGTGACCTTGGATATCACCTTGATCACCCTCTTTGGCCACATTCTCTTTCTCTTTCTTTGTTCTGTCACCCTGTGACAAACTTTGTTCTTTATCCTTAAACATATTAGCTTCTTTCTCAGCTAATTTTTTTTGTGATGACGGGCCTTTACCTTGATCACTCCCACTCTGTTGTTGTGCTTCTGATTGTTTTGGCTTTGTGGGTGCCTTATTTTAGTCTCGGTCCTAATCAGGTGGAGCATCACCCTTTTTAGTATGTTCTACCTCGTTAGCCCTTTTAGGGTCCAAAGGTGGATTATTGTCTCTACTTGGGATTACATCACCCCTGTATGTTAGGTCTATTGTTGCAGGGCTTGTAACCTAATCAGCCAAACTATCCAACCCTATCTGTTGGGCTACTCTCTCCAGACTATCCTATTTTGTTTCATCTATTTGTTTTTCTTCTTGTAACATCCTCATCTGGGCCAATGGGGTCCCATGAGGAGTCATCTTGGTGTTAGCAACAAGGGTTTCCATACACTAAGTACTTACATCCTGAACTACCTCATCATCTGATAGTTCCACAGTATCATCTAGAGGGAAAGGGGATTCCCTACTAGCCATATGTACTTCCTTTTCTTTCTATTCTTTAGCCTTCTCAGTCTTAAACTGAACTATCTCTCAAATGGGGACTTCGTGTTGTAACTCTCTCCTGAAGGCTACACCACCCTTACCCATTAACATGATGGGATTAGTGTTGACATCTCCCCTCATGGCTATTTTTTGCTTCTTGGGTAGTGGTGTCTGTAGCACCTGCTTCCTTTTCTTGCTTGTTATTAACAAGTCATCATCCCTAGGTTCTTTATTCACTTGTTCTTCTTCTAAGCTATCACCCCCCTCTAATTCATCTCGTAGAGGTTGATCCTCTACCTACCTCTCTATGGTTTCAATAATAGGCCTCAATGTCCTCTTAATCTTTGGCTTATAACCTTTAGATACAATTCTTTCGATGATCACCCCCTTTGTCTCATCCTCCACCCTCTTACCCTTAGAGGGTATCTTCTTTTGTTTTTCAGTGGGTAATCTCTCCCTATTAGACTTTCTCTTCTCAGTAAGGCAGTCATCATACTCTTCATCAGATAACTCATGTCTCTTTCTCTTATTGTCAACAATAAGGGCCATGCGCTTTTTCTTGAAATTGGTAATTTCTACATCTACCCAACTTTGGGTCAACTAAATCACCCCTTGCATTATTTGTTCTTAGGAGGCATCCTCCTACTATGTTAGATCAGGAATTGAAATGCTGTCATTATACACCTTCTTTTCCTCATATTCATTGGACATTATCTTCCCATCATCGTTATGTAGTTGTGCAGGTATTGGGATGCAATCAAAGGTCCTAATTTGATTCAAGGTGAGCCTTTGATATTTTCTTCTTCTCACCTCAGATTCATCTTCACAGTCAGTCTAAAAACCTCTAGATGCTTTTGGTGTATCCATTTTCCTAGTAGTTTCTACATCCTACCATAAGGGTCATATGACCTAGTAATAGGGAATGGCTGCAAATACATGAGTTTCGGCATGCTTGATGCTCTGTTTGTCTGGGCATAAGTACCATCTTATATATACTGGGAATAGTATAGGGGGAAAATTCTTTTGCTCTATGTAAGTTTCCACTGGAGTGGACACTTGCCTAACAAACTCCATCAAGTTGACCCTATCAGTGGGGTATCTTGGCAACATGAGAGGTTGTCCCTCAAATCCTTTAATCCTCATATATGAAAAAGTAGAGAACTGGATGAACCAAGCTCCATATTTTTAAATAACTTCTTGAGCTTCTATGCTCAGCCTCTTGGTCTGGTCCTCCTTCATCGTTCTGACTAGATGCATCGAAAATGGATCATTTACTATATTGTAATCTTCTAGGTAAGCCTTCCTCTATAGTTGGGAATAATGATCCCATATATGTGTATCATCTATATCACTCCCAACTTTACCTACTATTCATAGGGTATCAAAAGTTCCTTGGAAGGCACATGAATACACAACATAAGAGGTCATGTAGAATAGGCATGCTTGACCTTCAAGCTTCCTCATCCCCTCATCTAGTGAATCGCTGATGATCTTGGCCCATAGGGGTTTGTTATCCTAGTACAACACCATCTGGATGATACTAAACATCTAGTTCTCAAAGTTACCAGCATGAGGTTTGCCGGTCATCCTACTCAGCAAGGCAATTATGTACTGATATTCATCATTAAAATCACATTTATATAGGTACACCAGTAATTTGACCGAGGTCGTGTAAGTGTTGTTCTTCTCGCTCCACTGATACATTCTCTTCTTGGCATCCTTCTTGTTATTGTTATATTCTTTCTCAAATTTGTTGAGGTCCACACTAATGACCTTGTTTTCCGCTGGTAAATTGAAGGTGGCGGTGAGGCCATTGACTAAAAATTTATCATACATCTTGCCATGTTTCTCTACCCTCCTGTTTGCAGGGTTATGGTTTCTGGCGCATTCTACCACCATCTCAATGGCATTCATGGCGTATGGAAATCTAGGCACGTGCCACATACATGTTGTAAATATCTTATTGAGTAAAGGGTTGTCGGTATCATCATCTAGCTTCCTCGACCAGACATCTAAGTCTATATTTCCTTTATGTGTATCACTAATGACACCACATCTGAATTGTACCCCTTCAGGCTGCATGAACATCGGCTTCAAAAACTCAGCCTCAGACTTGTTTCTTCTGACATTTGCCATTAGATCCTGCAATAGACATGATACATCTTACCCTATGGTACCCATATGCACTTTCAGCAATATCACACATCTAATCTTTATTACTTATCACTTTAAAACTTTTCATGCATCATTATGCAGATTTACCCTAGTAAACATAAACATTTTACCTAGTAATTATAGAAAATGACAACAAAGACGGTTTGGAAGTTACTTACCTGATAACACTTTCCCTTTGGATTTTATCACTAATAATAGGAAACACTGTAAACTTGTGGGGTCACCTATTCTATTTCGTTGCGTTGAATATCACGATCTGTTAATAGGTGGCTGATAAGGGTTTGACTTTTGGAGCTCTGTAATTCTTGGTTAATTGCAAGGAAAATGCAAATAATCCTCAAATTTCACTTTTAAATAGATCAATATGACAAATTAGGGCATAGTGTGTTGTTTTGATCTGATCCATTGATAATTTGCGTGGATCTCATAAATGATGCCAAGTGTTTGATTTGTATTTGAAATAGGTGGGGCTTCATCTACTACCTTAATTGCATTTAATGCTAGGAGGTGATCTTTGAAAGATCAGGGATATTTAAAAAATATGACCCCCCATCTTGCGCGGGACAAACATTTACTAAAGATCAGGTGACATGGTCAACCTTTGACCATGAAGCATATTGGGTCATGAAATTAAAATCAGGGGTACTTCAAAATATGACCCCCCTGGGGAATAGATCATGATGACATCATTATGTCATTGATATTCTTTTGTTTATCGGTTTTGGTGACGTCATCATCATGTTGAGAAACATGACAGATCTTTGGGTATATGACCTTCCATGGGTCAAGTGTGATGATGACATCATCATCAGGATGATTTCCTTCATTTACTAGAACTGAATGACATCATCATCATATTGGTGTAGGGTGATATTTGGTAAGATGACTGATGTTAAGAAATATGACCCCCCGCGAATTCATATGAGGTTCTTTGATGGGTAGATACCAGCTCTTATTTAACTTTGACGTTCGTGTATCAGGTACCTAACGGTTACAGGTGATAATTCTAAGTCTGGGTGATCTTAGCAAAAATTACTAATGTTAGAAATATGACCCCCTATGGGAAATATCAGGGTTGACCAAACTTTGACTCAACATAACTTTCTACCCTTAGACAATATTGGGGTGATCCAAAAGGTAAACCCACTTGGAATTTTGTGTACTTTCCAACCATGGGGTTTATGATAGCAAATGCTGACTTTGGCAACTGGCCTCATCCTATGGTGCATCTACCCTAACAAAGGTGACACACATGACTGATTTTACCAACCCGCCCAAAGAAATAAACAAGCAAGCAAAAAGCAGAAAGAAAAGTTAGGTCCCTATTTTGCTAAGGTAAAATGGGGCGTGTTGTGTAACCACACAACAAGACCTAGGGACTAGTGGTATTTAGAAATACTTTAAAGGGATATCAATTCATTGCAATGAGATAATTTATCTTAGATCAATCCCAAGAAAGTGTATAAAGATTGAGAATAATAGATAAGGTCTCTAGGATACAAATTTGTTACTCCTTTTTAGTTCACTAGATTAAAATGTGTTGCTATTAATTACTTCTAATGCTCTACAATGAACAAGAACATATGTATTTTAAAATTGTTAAAATGAATGCATTGAATATTTTTAAATACTAGAACATATACACTCAAATTGGGTCAAATATGTGTTTAGTCAGCTCAAGGTGGGAAGGCGAATGGGTTTAGTTGGTCACTTTCTCAATTTCAAGTTCTACTTGCCACCAAAGAAATGGATAAACAACTACAACGCATAGAAGTTTTGTATAGATAAATTTTCACTAGGTGCCAGATGATGGGGGTTGTCAATCCTCCTAATTAAATAATATCAATCCAGGGTTGGTCTCTAAAGGCAACTTGAAATAGGGAAAATAAATATCTGGAAAATAGTCCCATCTACTTCACACTTGCAGGAATTGAAAAGCACACTTGTAGAACTTAAAGAGCACACTTAATCTAAATCACGCTTGAAATTAAAGAAAATATGGAAGAAAGCAAATTTTGGAATTTAAAAGGAATTGATAAAACAGAAATTGAAAAGAGATGACAACACAAAGAACACCTACATGTTAATAAAAAAAGAAGTTTACATTAAATACAAAGAAAAATATAACAATTCACAACAAAAGCAAAATTACAAAATGAAGAAATAACAAAACACGTTGATTCATCTTCCTTAGAATCAGTGGCTAGCTCATTCCTTGGAAGAGGATTTTTAACCAAATTCACAAATTTGTTGCCACAAACATTATAATGAATTATTCAAAAATAATGAAGATATTATTCAATAGTATGGAAGGTTGCATTTATAATTGCATGCTTCCAATAAAATCCTTATTTTGGGTATAAATCTCAAGTCAATCTCAATCTCCACATAATATGGACAGAGATTATTGGAATCAAAATTCTAACTAAAATAGAAGATTATGGAAAGATTTGTTTACAAATCTTCTTCCTCTTTATTTGGTGAAGATAATCTATCCTAATGATTTGATTCTCACTTTATTGTGAAAATAAAGATAAATATTGATTCCCTTATTTGTTGCAGAATTTGAGCTTCAAGCTTGGAGTTATTACTAGAGTTGACTAGTGACCTCTAGAGTTGACTATGTGACTTAGCTATACTAAACTCCCTTTTCCTTGCAAATGACACATGTTGTAGAAAAAATAAAGTAGGTTTTTATTCAACTCATTGTTATGAGTGAAAACCTCTCTCATATTTTTATTTTATCTTTCTTTCTTGGGTTATACAACTTCTAGTATTATCCTTAGGTATTTTCTGGACTGTCTCATAAGATCTTACTAAAAACTATTTTTCTTCCAAATGGAAAGACTTGTGAAAAAATGGAAGGAGGTGTTTTTTCAACTCATTGTTATGAGTGGAAACCTCTCTCATATTTCTATTTTGTGTTTTCTTTCTCAGATTATGCAACTTCTAGTACTGACCTGGAAGATATTTTTAGAACTATCACATAAGAGCTTACTAAAAAATATGTTTCTTCCAAATGGTAACACCTATAGAAAAAATGAAGTTTTTGTTAAAATAATTGTTATGACCAAAAACCTCTCTTATAATTTATTTTTGACTTTTCTTGATCTGATTATGTAGACTCTGGAGCTAACTTAAATGACCATAACTTTTGTATACAAAGAGCTTCTCACATAACTGTTGTACCTTTCTGGAGCTAGTATGGATAGCATATGCACAAATTGACATATTTTCCCAATAATGATTAGAAATATCTAACAAAGAGATAACACTTAATTCTAAAGAAATAATGATGATAAATATACTCTCTATTTTATTCTAAATAAACCATAAGTACAGAAATAATTACACTTAGATCCACATGTATGTAATTTATGCAAGGAAAAAGAATGTCATATTTTGTATATAATGAGTCATTTTTGGGGCTCATCATCTCCCCCATGCCTAAGCTCATTCATGTCCTCATGTATGTTATCATTCTTCTTTTATTTTTAATTTTTAAAAGTAATGCTTTTAATTAATATCCTTCCAACATCTAAATCATGCCACAAGATCTCTCCAATAACTTGTATTTTAATAGATCAAGTTCCTCTCTCTCTCTCTCTCTCTCTCTCTCTCTCTCTCTCTCTCTCTCTCTCTCTCTCCTTTTCCATTTGTGAATCTAATCTACTTCTCCATGCCTAAACTCATGCATGTCCTCGTTCTTTTCTATATTTTTCTTATACATGATCTCTTTATTTTCAATGCGATTAAATCAAGCTACAAAGAAAATTGAGATCTTCAAATGGTAGCAGACCTTAGCATGTTGTTTTCAATATGCCAAAATTAAAGGATAGGTTCTTGTGTGGGTATTTTTGGTTGTCCCTTCTTACTTCTTTTTCTCTCTCCTTTTTTTCTATTTTCTCTTTCATCCTTAACCCTTCATTTTTATGCATGCTATGAAAAAGTGGATCTTCATGTAGTAACAAAATTTACTATTAAATTTAAAAGTAAAATAGTAAAGTAAAATACCTTGGCATAGCTTCAGTCTTCATTGCATCTTCCATTTTAGCAAAAGTGAAAAATGTTGGAAAAATATTTGATAAAATTATAGTTCTGCTATGCCAAGAAACAAAGTAGCACAAAAGTAAGCAACTTGATACTTTATTGCTTGATTGGAAAAGCTACCATTTGTTGGTTTTCAACTTTTTTTTGCCCTTGACCAACCAACAAGAAGGTTTTCTAATCAAGTCTCTTTATTCATTACATGGTCAACCAATAAGTTGGTTTTCAAACCAAGACTACCAACAATGCCCAAGGGTTTTCATTGTTGACTTTTTTTAGATTTTTGAGAAATGATGGCATTGAGAAATGTTAGAGGATGTATGAATCTTTGTACCAACTTTGAATTCATTTCTCCACCTATTCTTTTGTGTCCTCCTTTTCTTGTTTTGATATATTTAAATCTCTCCAAAGCTCTTATTCTATGGTCTTTGAATCTCTGAATTTCTTTGGATCTTCCTTGATTTCAGCCACTGCTGGCAAAAATAGGTGATGAATGCTATGAGAGGAGGGCAATTTGTTGATCTTTTATTGTGGCTTCTACTTTTTCTTGCTAAAGAGTTTGCTAGAGTTTGAAAACTTATTTGGAATATATCTCCTTTTCTTAGGTAGCTTGCTACCACACTTCCTCAAAGAAAGGAATTGTTGAAATTTCAAGTCCTCTATTTCCTTGAGAACGACAAGAACCATCTTGATATTTCCTTTCAAACTTCATCCATCTTCAAATTTCATGCTCAACCAATATCGAAAACTAAATCTTCTTTCACAACAGGGTTAGTATGATAGGGGTTTTGTTTCTTGGATCAGATCTAAACTTCTAAATTTTTCAAAAATAAAAATCTCATGTAATTTGCAGGAAAATAAATTTTAAACTTTTTTGCAATTAGATAAATTCTAATCTATTTTTCAAAAAAAAGTTGTAATCTATTTTACAAAAAAAATATTTCTTTAGAAACTATTAACTGAGTACCTCATGTGTGATGCCCCGTCATGCAACCCTAGAGTGTCAGACTAAGAAGTGCAAAATCTACAGATTTTTTTTTGAAGAAAGTAAATGCATTAATCATTAAATATAATTACACTATTAACAACATTAAATAAAATGAATAGCTAATGCCCCTAGGGAACATAACTGCATCAGATAAACATAAAATTATAACAATACAAGTCATATACATTATAATACAATAGAAGAGGATTTACATCATTCATTTGCAAAGATGAATAATTACAAAGGTTCAAATACAAGATTACATGACTGATCACATCAGTTTACAATATAGAACAATATAATACAATTATGAAGGTATACTACAACTCTGAAGATGCAGAACAAATCTATAACTGGAAACACTTTTGTAATGTCCTCGAAACAATACATCTAAGAAAACCAATGGATTAAGCTCTTCCACCCAACCATGTGGAACCCTGAGGTCCACCTCTCTGAGCTAGGAGATAATAATGAGGTTCCACTAAGTCAAGGGATACAAGAAGACAGATAAAGGTTTGTCACAGATAACTTAGATCATCACAAATCATCCAGTCTACTCAAACATCAAGACAAGGTAATTCTTCAAGTCAAGTTAAATTAGCAAGACAAGTCAAAGCTTTAAGACAAATCTCTAATATAAGTCAAATCATCAAGACAAGTCAAATCATCAAACAAATCTTCAAGAAAAGTCAATTCATCAAGACAAGACAAATCATCAAGATAAGACAAATCGTTAAGACAAGTCAATTCATCAAGACAAATCTTCAAGACAAGTCAATTCATCAAGATAAGACAAGTCAATTCATCAAGATAAGTCAATTCATCAAGACAATACTCTGGAGGCTAGAACAAAAGATAAAGAGGAAGTAGCTAAGCTGTAGTAGGGAGAGTGTCATCGCATGCTCCTAACATGGGTTATCTAGGCTATCTCTCACTAGAAATCGGCCCCCATCTATGGTTATCCTGGCGACCTCTCACTAGGCACTGGCCCCATAGGGTGACACATGCGGAGCTTACACATCCTCTCATGGAGACAAGGAGGTCGACCTTGCCAAACGGGCCTTCTCATCCCATCATTAGCCTGTGAGAGCACTCAAGGCATGGGTGAGGCATCATACTTATATTGTTATGTGAATTACTACCCAACTCACCTAGATAAATTATTAAGTTATCACTTGATTACAACTTCCATGGGGCTATCTAGGTAGCCACTTTGGGCACCAACCCCACCATGAAAGCCACTCTCCTACATAAAACTAGCAAGCCTTAACCATCACCCATAAACCAATAACGTGCATGGATAAGGGATTTAAAGGCATCAAACTTTTTGCAAACCAAAACATGACGTAGATTGTTATAAATCCAAACTCTCAACCATGAAACTTTTCCCTGTCCATTCCAAAATCCCAAATCAAATTAGACATTTAATCAACCATTTTCAAATTCAAAACAACAATCTTTTCCAATCTACATCAAGACTTCATACCAAAAGACACATCACCAAAACATCCTTACCACAATATCACACTGAATTTAAGGTAACAAGCCTCTAGAGCTAAAAAGATTTTAACACTAATACCAATAAACAACTAACCAAAGCATGACGCTTAACAACCTTGATCTCTTGCAAACTTAACATGATCACTATTACATTAAGCTAGATAAAACATAACAGCAAGACTCAAAACCAAATTTAATGCAATTACCCAATTGCATCATTGATACACATCGGTTTAAAATTAGCAATAAACAATTAAAGAATATATATAACAAAGACCCAAATACTACAACACTTTTCAAACTATTTAAATGGATTCAATAAAAGACTTTAAATCTCTCTTTTTAGATTAAAATCAACAAACCCAAGGATTTTAGGTGTGTCATTGTGGGAAACCTTCCTTGAATACTCAACCCATTCTTATTGAATACAAAGTTTAACAAGTAAAACAACATTCTACATTCATGACAATCACAACAGGTTATGCATAAATTGCAAATGATTAACCTGAATATTCTAAATTTTATACCATTTTCAATGGTTGTTAGCTTGCTCCTTAATACTCTAAAGAAAAAACAAAGATCCCTGCTAAGGAGACAACAAATAACTAAACAAACAGACTGTAGAAATAGGCTGTTCAAACAAAAAAATAGAAACAAACAAACAAAAAGAACAAAATAGAAAGAAACAAAAACAAAACTATACAAACAACTAACCTACAACAACAAACAACAAAAAAAAAAAACAGCCAAAAGAAAACTATACACTACTTACACTATATTACACAAAAAAAAAATGGACTGCCCTTTACCTCAAGATTGGAAGTAGTGTTTCAAATGTTGGCCATTAACTTGTAATGGCACATCTTCCCTAGTCAAGGTCTTGAGTCTAAATGTGTTGTCTCCTATTATTTTTGAGACTTGTAATGGACCTAACCATAGTTTGTCAAATTTTCCATGGCTCCCCTTCTTTTCATGTGCTTTATCCCAGGACAGCACTAAGTCTGTTATCCTAAATGTTTTGACTCTTGCGCTCTTATCAAACCACCTCTTAACTACTGCTTGGTGTTTGGCAAATTTTTCAATGGCTTGACCTCTTTTCTTGTCTAGTTGTAGCATTTGTACTATCTTGGCTTCCCTATGATTATCAAAGCCTAAATACTCATTGGCGAACTTCTAGATTGGTATTCTCAAATTCACTGGAAGTATGGGATCAGTCCCATAAACTAAATGATAAGGTGCACTTCCTAAAGCTGATTTAAACCTGGTCCTATCCACCCATAATGCATACTTTAACAATGTATTCCACTCTCTGGGACTCTTTGTAATTAGTTTCTTGATTATGTCTAATAATTTTTTTTTTGTAGACTCATCTAACCCATTCCCCTGAGGATAATAATTTGAAGAAAACTTTAAAACTATCCCATATTCAAATGCCCATTTATAAAATTTCAAAGAAGAAAATGTAGGGCCGTTGTCACATACCAATGAATAGGGAGTTCCAAACCTAGTTATGATGTTCTCTTCAAGAAATTTGATAACTACCTCAGTCATGGAGAACTTGCAGCATGTGGCTTCAGTCCACCTTGTACAGTAGTCCATCACCATCAGTATAAACTTGTGTCCTGTAGAAGATGGAGGATTGATGATTCCAATGAAATCCAGGCCCCATTGTGCAAATGGTCTAGACTCAATCACTGGTTTTAATGGATTAGCCTAATTTCTTCCCTTATCTGCTGCAATCTGACAGGTGTGGCAACTTTTAATGTGACCCTCTGTATCTTTGAACATCATGGGCCAGCAGTAGCCCGCTCTCAATATTTTGTGTGTTGTAGCTAGATGGGAACAATGGCCAGTTCCATACTTGTCCTACAGTTCTGTTAACACCTTATCCGCCTCAGTTCTATTTAGACATCTTAGATAAATTCCATCATGGTTCTTCCTAAACAAAAGACCTTCTTGCACCATATATTTTTGTGCCTTAATCCTCAAAGCTCTCCCCTGAGAAGCTTTCATCATACTTGGGTACTTCCCTGATATTAGAAAAATACTTAAATCATCATACCAGCCTGATGCGTCACGGGAATTCAACACATACTGTTGCTTTATCAAATCTGGGTCTGTGTTTGCTATTGTCTATACCAACACTTACCCTCTGACCAGCTTCATTGGAATGATTTCCAAATCGATCTCCTGCAACGTGGTGATCCATTTGGCCCTTTTTTCTTTGGGCTCCCTCTACATCAGTAGCATCTTTACTGCTGCATCTGGTACTATGGCTTTGATCTAGCTGCACAAGATATAATGTCTAAATTTTTTATGGCTCTCATCAGTGCAAATGCTTGTTTTTCCGTATCGAGGTATATGAGTTGTGCATCTTTCAGTGGTGCAGTCATAAACGCTATGGGCTTTTCCTCATTGTCTACACCCTTCTACGTCAAGGCAGCCATGACTGAATGGGAGGATGTAAAGGAGTACATATAAAATAGCTTTGTGTAGTCTGGGCTTGTCAGCATAGGAGCATCAGAAATGGCCTCCTTAATATCTTCAAACACAACTTAAGCCACTAGCATCCATTCTATCTACACATCTTTCTGATGATGATAGGTTGTCATTGATGTCAAAAGTGTGATCAGTATGATGATGTAAGTTGTTGCAGGACATCAAGAGAAGATAGTTGTTGCAGGATATCAGGAGGAGATAGTTGTTCATTGCTTTTTCAGTTCACAAAGATGTGGAGTTTGTTAGGTAATGTTGTTGAAGTTGTTTCATGATGCTTCCATTTGATCAAGATATCTTCATGATACTCACATTGGTGCTTTGGAATAAGAGGATCAGATTAGAGATACTCGGAGGTATCAAAGATGTCAAGAGAGCTTCATTTATGTTTTCATCATCAGGACTATCTATTTGATGTTGTCTTTATAAGTTCATTGTTGAGAAGAGTTAAAAGGCCATCATAGTGTACCTTGATCAAAATGATGTTCATGATAATTATTGGTGCAATGCTTCATATTTGGTTTGTTATGGTTGATCATTACTTCACTTCAGGAGTTACAGTATTATGGTTCCTCAGACTTCATTAATATGGCAGTAATAAGATCAGTATTGTGTTGAACTTCACAGGTTCTTTATATGATCACATGATTCAGAGTGTTAAAGAATGTTGTCATTTGAGATGTCTTGATCACAGGGATACCTTGTTGTCACTTTGTTTACAGTATCAGTAAGTTGAGAGTAAAAAGGAGAAAGTTTAGATTGGTTGTCCATACTTGCCTCTTTGAGTCAAAAGTTGTTATTTGGTGTGATTGCTCTGCTATATAAGTGTTTCTTCAATAATGATGTTTCAGTTCATGATCATTGTGAGATCATCATTTGTAAGGGCTTAAGGTTTATTGATTTCCTCAAAGACTAAAAGTTCTATAGTCTCATCTTTCTCTGCCCGTCACATTATTATAGTCACTCTTGTTATATTATTACAGTGACTTGGTGTTGCAGGTAATAACACTTAAACTTACCTGCTAAAGGGATCATATTCCATCCTAAAACCGGCCCCTTCACAGCCCTTTACCGATATCATCGGTATCTCCTTATGACCGCGGAGCAAAATGGGCGCGAATAGAGAACCTTTGGTTTAAAAGTTGTGAGTGGGAAAGTCTTTCAAATAGTGCATGGAGCCCGAGTGAAGTTTAAGTCTAAAGCTTCGTTTTAAATAGAAATAGCATCATATACCCGATGCCTTAGAAGGATTAAAACATTTTTATAAAGTTTTTTTTAAAAAGCCATCGAATTAGATGCCAAGAGGGAGCCCGATTTATAAGGCATTAAAATTATTTTTTTGGGAGTTTTTTAATTTTAAAAAAAAGTTTCTATTATACAAAGCCACTAAGCCTTTTATGGCTTTTGTTCGTTTTAGAAACTTTATACTAAGAAATTTTTTAAGAGAGTTTTTTGGAGAGCAAAAGGAAAGAAGAATTTTTTTTTGATATTTTGTTATTGAAAATTTTTGTCAGAGAAGAGATTTTTGTATGAAGAATTTGAAGTGATTTTCTTTTGAAAGGCAGATTGAATAAAGAGTTTGAATGCAGGATTTGCAGAGAAGGAGATAAAAATGAAAAGACTAAGAGATTTTATTTTTTTTCCTACAAGTCCTGATTGTAATGTTAGAGAATATGAAATGATCTTGCAGAGAAGTTTGATTGACAAATTTGTAGAGCTATTTATGCAGATTGAAGAGATTGAAGAGTCATCTTTGAAGGAATATAAAGAGATTTTTTTCTTTACAGGATTAAATGGTTTCAATGAAGGGGTTTGACTTCTTGCACATGGAGATCAGAAAGAGATTTTATTTTCTCTTTCAAGAGCAAATTGAAAAATCTTATTTCAATTAAAGATTTTTCTTAATTATTGTTTTAGATGATTTGTCTGTGTAGAGTAAGTGAAAGGTTTCGAAATTTTTGAAGAAAATTTACATATTCTTGCAAGGGATAATTTGAGATGTCAAATAATATGAAAGGGTTCTAAAATGGACAGAGAAATAATATTTTATTACAAGAGATTGATTTTTTGAAATAAGAAAAAATTGCAGAGAGAAGGTGAAAAGTTTTTTTTTTGTTTGCAGAGAAGATGAAAATGTTCATACAGAAGAGAGAAGGTGAAAAGATAATCAACTTGTATAAAGTTGTTTTTCAGGTGCATTGACGGATGAATTAAGAAGTATAGAGATGAAACACATAGTGTTGTGAAGTGTTAGAATATAGATCTGATATGCAGTGTTGTTGAATGGATTTTTGTGTGTGGAATTGAACAGAGAAATGAAAACATTTTCTAATAAATCCTTTTGAAGAAAAAGAATAAAGATAAGATGACACTGGGTTTGTAATGCAGAGATAATCAACTGAATTGTTATGCAGGTGTGAAGGAATTGAGAATTGAATGGAAACAAAGTATCCCTCTAATTTGGTTTATAACTTCTATTGGTGATTTGGTTTGCCAGTGAGGCTTATAGGTCAGTGGGACCTTGATATTTGTCAGTGAGACAATTTGTATTGCCAATGAGGCATATTTTTTAGTTAAGCCAGTGAGGCAATTCTGGAGTGGTTTTTCTACCCCTGGAGGGTTTTCCACTCGTGCAATTCTTGTGTCTTGATCTTCTTTCTGTGGTTGTATGTTTTACTCATGAGTTTTTGTTTTTCATTCTTAGTTATGTGCACATGTATGTGAGAAATCAATGATAGCTCTCCCTCCTTGTACTCTGCAAGTTAAAATTTGTAAAAAGATCAAAAATTTCACACAACACTGATTCACCCCCCCTCTCAGTGTTGTCCTTGACTCCTACAATTGGTATCAGAGCCAGTTTCCCTTTTGCAGCTTAATCAGCTTGGGTAGGTCCTGTGTGTGGAGTTCAATGGGTAAGTGCAGGAGAAATAAGAACATGAGAAATGCTAAGATTCATTCTGATCAAAAGACATCATCCATATCAAATCCAAAGTCAATTAATAATGAAGTTCTTCATGTTGATTCTGATATTGTATTAGAAGAAAAAATTTCAGGAGTTCTCAGTTTAATGGTTCAAATTTTTCAGTTTGGTATGTTAGAATGCAAGTGTATCTATCCTCTTTAGGATATGATGTTTTAATGTCTGTTGAGAATGGATATTCTAACTCTGCAAATAACAAAGAAGCCCTTGAATGTAATCAGATTGCAAAGAAGGCTATATTGTCTGCTCTGTCTAATGATGTTTCTTGTAAAATTTTGGACTGTGTTACAGCTCAGGATATGTGGAGGAGATTGATAAAAATTTATCAAGGTAGTACACCTGAAGAAGAAAACAACTTATTATCTGAGAAGAGTGACAATGATGAAAATCTTTCACATGAAGGAGATGAGACTCAATCAGACTTTGAAGAAGATCAGATTATTAGTGATGAAGAACAAGAATGTGAAATAGATATGGAAGGAGAGCCTATATATGCTTTGAGTGAGCTCAAGAAGTATAAGAGAGAGAATCAGAAACTAAATTTGTTGCTGCAACAAGAAAGAGAATCTAAAGATAATGTACATTCAGAACTTGAAATTGTATCTACAGATCTTGAAGAGGCCAGATGTCAAATTATAAGTTTAAAAACATGCATTGATGACTCAGATAAACTAGTTGCTAGATTAAAGATAGAAATTGAAGAAGCTAAGAGGATAGTTGATGTCTCAATTTCTAACCTTGAAGTTTCAAGGATTGAGAATCTAAAACTAGAAGGTGAAATTATCAATCTGAGAAAAGAGTATGATGGTCTTAAGAAGTATAAGGAATTTGAAGAAAGCACAAGTAAGCTACAAGAGATGCTTGGTAAACAAAAACTATATGGAGACACTACTGGACTTGGTTTTGAAGAAGGAGAATGTTCAAAAGTAAAAGAGACTCCTAGAAGGAAAATTGATTCAAGTTATCATGTTGCTGCCAAAGAAAGTAAAAGGAAGAATGAAACAGAACAGAAAACCAGAAATGAATTTGTGCACAATCAAAGAAGAAATTTTAGAAAACCTGCATCTATAAGACAAGCTTACATGTACAGGTATAACTATTCATTTAATGGTTACTGTTATACTTGTAATCATTTTGGGCATAAAGCAGTTGATTGCAAAAGGAATACTAACCTTGTATGTTACAAGTGCAATAATGTTGGACATATTCAAAGAAGATGCAAAATGAATAGAGTGTATGATCCTTCATGGAAGCTTAATATGAATGATCAAAGGTATTATTAGTCAATTGATTTTGATTACAACATAATTTGTTATAATTGCAACTCTCTTGGTCATAAAGCACACAGTTGCAGGAGAGCTCCACCTAATTTGAAAGGTTGGGAAAAGAAAAAGACAGAAAAGGTTTGGAGGAAGAAAGAGCCTGTTAAGATTTGGAAGTAGAAATATAGTCAAGAGAAGTCAAATACTAAGCTTGTGCATCTTGCACAAGTCATTTCATCTGTTGCATAACAGATAGCATAATGTGAGGGGGAGTTGTTCTTGTTCTATTTTTTTATCCCCAAGAAGTTACAGGAGGATCAGTTGATGTTTATGTGATAAACTTGTTTTGTTTATCATGCTTACTTGATAATGTTTCTGATGTTTTTGAGTTTCAGTGTATGACAATGTTGTCAGTGATACAGGTGTTCATTGGCTTATTATGATTTCAAGGTTTTGAAAAAATGTTTCAGAATGCACAAATTGTTCTTGATCATGTTGTTGATTACAAAGGTTGAATTATCATGGTATTGCAATCCAAAGTGTTTTGGAAAGTGTTGTTGCAATAATATCTTGTTTTGAATGATGAAGTCAAGAGGCAAGAGTTCTTGTTGATTTTAGTATGTTTCAGATATGATTATGTATATATCAGTTTTTGCCAGAGTGTTGTATATCAGATTTGACAGTATAATATGTGCAGGAACAGCAAGATGGTCTATCAAGAAAAGATGTCAGAATATGCAAGATGATAGTTCATATCAGGAAATCAGTTTGATGATTATATCTATTATTTTGTTGAGTTATGTTTTATGACATGTACCTTGGAGCTTTCAGGTGATTTGAAGATAGTGTCTTTCTCATTAATTTGGTTTAGAAAGGTTTGTTCAAATTGTGTGGTGATTTCAAGTATGAGCTTCAAGTTATGACAATCCAGAGTCTCTTATGACATTAATGGTGAATCTTGTTTTTCTTCAAATCGGAGGCAAGTAAAGGTCTTATAAAAAATGGTCATCTTGGCATCTGTGTGATGAGGGGTCTACATGTTTTTTGCCTGCAAAATTGTTCATCAAAGAGTATTGGTATGTTTATGATTTTCTTTGCAAAAGTGTTTAGAAGGTTGATTGTCAGTAAATGGATGGTATACTTCAGGTTGATATGTTGCTTCAGGACTAATTCAGGAAGTGGATAAGTGTTGAGTTGAGTTGAGTTATGTTGGTTAGTCTTGTCAATGTTTGCCAATGGTATTTCTAAGTAGTAATTTGTTTGTGATCTTTTATACATGGAAGATCTTGGAGATTTGTTATTTTAGGTCAAAAAGGTTGTTGATTGAAGAAGAACTGTTTGTTTTGAAAGTTTGTGATGTTATCAGGAAGGAATGTGTCAGTCTTCATCTTCACAGCGGTATTGTCATATGGCTTCAAAGATTTTGTGGAGTTGTTCTCAGGGGGAGATAATAGTCTTTGTCATCCGATGTCAAAAAGGGGGAGAAAGAAAAATATGCATCAGATGGTTTTGCCATCAATGACAAAGGGGGAGATTGATGATGATAGGTTGTCATTTATGTCAAAAGTGTGATCAGTATGATGATGTAAGTTGTTGCAGGACATCAGGAGAAGATAGTTGTTGCAGGATATCAGGAGGAGATAGTTGTTCATTGCTTTTTCAGTTCACAAAGATGTGGAGTTTGTCAGGTAATGTTGTTGAAGTTGTTTCATGATGCTTCCATTTGATGAAGATATCTTCATGATACTCACATTGGTGCTTTGGAATAAGAGGATTAGATTAGAGATACTCGGGAGTATCAAAGATGTCAAGAGAGCTTCATTTATGTTTTCATCATCAGGACTATCTATTTGATGTTGTCTTTATAAGTTCATTGTTGAGAAGAGTTAAAAGGCCATCACAGTGTACCTTGATCAAAATGATCTTCATGATAATTATTGGTGCAATGCTTCATATTTGGTTTGTTATGGTTGATCATTACTTCACTTCAGGAGTTACAGTATTATGGTTCCTCAGACTTCATTAATATGGTAGTAATAAGATCAGTATTGTGTTGAACTTCACAGGTTCTTTATATGATCACATGATTCAGAGTGTTGAAGAATGTTGTCATTTGAGATGTCTTGATCACAAGGATACCTTGTTGTCACTTTGTTTACAGTATCAGTAAGTTGAGAGTAAAAAGGAGAAAGTTTAGATTGGTTGTCCATACTTCCCTCTTTGAGTCAAAAGTTGTTATTTGGTGTGATTGCTCTGCTATATAAGTGTTTCTTCAATAATGATGTTTCAGTTCATGATCATTGTGAGATCATCATTTGTAAGGGCTTAAGGTTTATTGATTTCCTCAAAGACTAAAAGTTCTATAGTCTCATCTTTCTCTGCCCGTCACATTATTATAGTCACTCTTGTTATATTATTACAGTGACTTGGTGTTGCAGGTAATAACACTTAAACTTACCTACTAAAGGGATCATATTCCATTCTGAAACCGGCCCCTTCACAGCCCTTTACCGATATCATCGGTATCTCCTTATGACCGCGGAGCAAAATGGGCGCGAATAGAGAACCTTTGGTTTAAAAGTTGTGAGCGGGAAAGTCTTTCAAATAGTGCATGGAGCCCGAGTGAAGTTTAAGTCTAAAGCTTCGTTTTAAATAGAAATAGCATCATATACCCGATGCCTTAGAAGGATTAAAACATTTTTATAAAGTTTTTTTTAAAAAGCCATCGAATTAGATGCCAAGAGGGAGCCCGATTTATAAGGCATTAAAATTATTTTTTTGGGAGTTTTTTAATTTTAAAAAAAAGTTTCTATTATACAAAGCCACTAAGCCTTTTATGGCTTTTGTTCGTTTTAGAAACTTTATACTAAGAAATTTTTTAAGAGAGTTTTTTGGAGAGCAAAAGGAAAGAAGAATTTTTTTTTGATATTTAGTTATTGAAAATTTTTGTCAGAGAAGAGATTTTTGTATGAAGAATTTGAAGTGATTTTCTTTTGAAAGGCAGATTGAATAAAGAGTTTGAATGCAGGATTTGCAGAGGAGATAAAAATGAAAAGACTAAGAGATTTTATTTTTTTTCCTACAAGTCCTGATTGTAATGTTAGAGAATATGAAATGATCTTGCAGAGAAGTTTGATTGACAAATTTGTAGAGCTATTTATGCAGATTGAAGAGATTGAAGAGTCATCTTCGAAGGAATATAAAGAGATTTTTTTCTTTACAGGATTAAATGGTTTCAATGAAGGGGTTTGACTTCTTACACATGGAGATCAGAAAGAGATTTTATTTTCTCTTTCAAGAGCAAATTGAAAAATCTTATTTCAATTAAAGATTTTTCTTAATTATTGTTTTAGATGATTTGTCTGTGCAGAGTAAGTGAAAGGTTTCGAAATTTTTGAAGAAAATTTACATATTCTTGCAAGGGATAATTTGAGATGTCAAATAATATGAAAGGGTTCTAAAATGGACAGAGAAATAATATTTTATTACAAGAGATTGATTTTTTGAAATAAGAAAAAATTGCAGAGAGAAGGTGAAAAGTTTTTTTTTGTTTGCAGAGAAGATGAAAATGTTCATACAGAAGAGAGAAGGTGAAAAGATAATCAACTTGTATAAAGTTGTTTTTCAGGTGTATTGACGGATGAATTAAGAAGTATAGAGATGAAACACATAGTGTTGTGAAGTGTTAGAATATAGATCTGATATGTAGTGTTGTTGAATGGATTTTTGTGTGTGGAATTGAATAGAGAAATGAAAACATTTTCTAATAAATCCTTTTGAAGAAAAAGAATAAAGATAAGATGACACTGGGTTTGTAATGCAGAGATAATCAACTGAATTGTTATGCAGGTGTGAAGGAATTGAGAATTGAATTTAAACAAAGTATCCCTCTGATTTGGTTTATAACTTCTATTGGTGATTTGGTTTGCCAGTGAGGCATATTTTTTAGTTAAGCCAGTGAGGCAATTCTGGAGTGGTTTTTCTACCCCTGGAGGGTTTTCCACTTGTGCAATTCTTGTGTCTTGATCTTCTTTCTATGGTTGTATGTTTTACTCATGAGTTTTTGTTTTTCATTCTCAGTTATGTGCACATGTATGTGAGAAATCAATGATAGCTCTCCCTCCTTGTACTCTGCAAGTTAAAATTTGTAAAAAGATCAAAAATTTCACACAACACTGATTCACCCCCCCTCTCAGTGTTGTCCTTGACTCCTACACTTTCTTTAACATAGCATTTAACGGTTGCACAATTTCTACAAAACCTGTGATGAACATCCGAACAAAGTTAATCTTACCAAAAAATGATTTCAATTCTTTCCTACTATTTAGTATTTGCAAACTTTTTATTGATTCTATTCTATTTGGATCAATCAATATTCCATCTTTAGAAATGACATGCCCTAGTAATTTACCTTTAGTTACTCCAAATGAACATTTCTTAGGGTTAAGGGAAATTCCATACCTCTCACATCGCTTAAGTATTTTCCTGAGATCTTTAGCGTGAGTGGATGCATCCTTGGAATACATAGTCCAATCGTCCATATACACAACAATGCACTTACCTGATAACCCACGGAATGCAATGTCCATGGCTCTTTGAAAAGTGGTACCTGCATTGATCAGACCAAAAGGCATTCTTCTATATGCATAATTTCCCCATTTACAAGTGAAAGTGGTCTTTAATATGTCTTCTCTATCTATTAAGACCTGGTTATATCCTGAGAAACCATCCAAAAAAGACATCATCTTTGCCATGTTTACTACTTGCAGCACTTCGTCTATTGGAGGCAGAGGATAATTATCCTTTTTAGATGCTTTGTTCAGATTTCTAAAGTCTACGTATAACCTGATGTCTACATTTTTCTTCTTCACTGGTACTAGGTTAGCTACCTAGGCTAAATGTCTGACTGGGAAAATTATTCTGGCAGATAATAACTTCTTTACTTCTTCGAAGATCAAAGGCTCTAAAATGGTATTCACAGGCCTTTGTTTCTGCCTAAACGGTTTAACCTCTGGTCTCAAAGGTATCACATGATTTATGATGGACATGTCATAGGTTTTCAAGTCTTCATACGTCCATTCTATTACGTGTTTGTATTCTTTCAGAACACCTATAATTTTTTTTCTTAATTTCTCAAAGCAAGCCTTTCCAATCAGCACATTCTGTGGACTTTGCTCTGATCCTAAGTTGTATTGATCACACTTACCCCCTTTAGTTTTAGGTAAGTCCTTCTATTTTACTACCCCATCAAAGTCAAAAATACATTCCAGCTCAATTACTCCCTTGGGTAAGAAGTTTATTTTCAAATTGATTATATCTTCTTCATCCCATGTTACCTCAGGCCTTTCTTGTTCATCAATGACTTGAGCCTCAAATACCTCATTACAAGTTAGAAAATCAATAATTTGCTAATCCCCTCCAAATACCTGAAAGTGTGTAACATTATCTAGGATACTAGGAACATTAACTAATTCAACAATAAATTGTTTCAATCCTGACAGTCTCAAGGGTTCTAGTGTGCTAGCAGCAACTGCTACTGCATCTAGTCTATGATTCAATTCTCTAGGGATATGCTCTATGTTGAAAGCATCAAATGAATCAATCAAATCCCATACCCTATGCCTATAACAAATCATCTTCTTATAGTTGCATGCATACGATTTTCTTACTTGCCTGACTACTAGTTCAGAGTCTAAAAATACCCTGATCATTTTTACTTTCTTCTTGATAGCCATAACAAGTCCGTAAACCAAAGCCTCATATTCTGTAGTATTGTTAGTACAAGAAAACTGGAGCCTATATGCTACTAGATATGACCTACCCTAAGAATCTATAAGCTCTATGCCTACACCTACACCTTATTTTGATTTAGACCTGTCACACTTTAGTGTCCACATGCCATCTTTGCTCTTTTGGCCCATCATAGGTAACTCATGTTGATCAACTTTCATATTTATATTTTCAGTTTGTAAATCAGAAAGACAACTACCCTTGTCCCTTGTTCCTTTTTCTAAACCTGGAGTTGATCCATTTATGTTGTTCTGAAAGCACTTCTCTGATAGATTAGGATTGACCTCTCCCTCTTGTAGTCGTACTCTCTTTGTACATTTTGTGTATTGATATTCAATAATGTCCCTACACATTCTACAACTTTCCTTAGAATGTGGCCTATTATGAACTCTGCACATGTCCTTATATAGTTTGCATTGAACTGGTAGATTTTGTTCAATGCACTTTTCCATCTCTTGTTAATGGCATGACCAAATTTATTCATTGCACAATTTTCTTCATCAAAAGAATTTCCATCAGACTCAATGAATAATGTTGTTTCATGGTTGACATGTTTTTCCCTAAAGTTTAACATCAAGATTTCCTCAATTTGTACTCCCTTGTTAGTAATCCTATAAACACCAGGCTCAACAACAACATATAATATTTCATTAGTCCTATTATACTCTGTTATCATGTGCTTCATTCTAGGTTCTGCCTCTATCCTGATCTGATTTGGGATGCCTCTCCAAGGTAACCACATATGTGAAAAATCAGTGGCTACATATCCATTCAGTGTTTTGAACCAGTCTCTACTTAACAACATTCCATAATTCACAGGTATATCCACTATTTGAATGTCAATGAATTGGCTGACTCTAGGGTCTGAGGATAACTGCATTTGAATGTTCATCAGTTCTCCTATCACACTGACCTCAATTTTATCCAGCTATGTAACAACTTTAGTAGATTTGGTGGGAGTCAGCCCTAGAGTTTTACATATCCCTAAGGGCATTACGTTGGCTGATGCACCAGAGTCTACCATGCAATTGTGTATGTTCTTCCCACACAATCTAATAGTTAACAAGAAAGGAGGAGCATCCTTCTTATCAACATACATTACTACATTTGTATTGGAAGGCTGTTCAACTTTCTTACTTTTCTCTTTAGGTGGTGAATCTCTATTAGGAACTGTTATATCAGCAGAAACCTCATTTGTCATGGATGTATCCAAGGACTTTATAAAAGCATTTCTAATCCCTGGAGTTTTCAATAATTCACTTAGAGGTAAACTGACCTTAATTTTCTTTATTTCCTCTTACAAGTAACTTATTAAGCTTGTTGTCTCTATTGTTTTAATTTTACTTGTTTGGACCTTTTGTACTACTGCTCCACTATTTGTATGATGATTGGCTTTGAGCATGGTGGGATTGATGCTAGCACTCTGATCTAGGGGTGTATTGAAGTTGTTAGGAGGAATGGAAGTGGTGAAAGGTCCCCTTGGCCTAGTGTTGTTCCTTAAATTGTAGGTGTGGTTTTTATTTACCTGTTGAAAGGCCTGCACCTCTTCTGTTTTAGTCAACACTTCATTTTTAGTTTCAAAGGGAAAATGAAAAGCATTTAACATAAAGGCTGATTCAGGATAAAGATTTTCACAAAAGTACGGTTCATCTTCTAACAATTCATCCCATTTCTCTTCTGCACTTGCAAAGGTAAACGTTTCTAAGACTAAGGCTGTATCATATCTTGAGGGTACTACCTCATTACCCTTGGGAATGAGAAATTCAGAAGTAGGAGGCTGCATATCTACATTAAAAATGTTGGTTGCTAAGTGGAATTATGGATAGTCAAGCTTAGCATGGGCATTGGTATTGTGAAATCTGTGCCAATTTTTTAGTGCTATATTGGCCATTTGGATCCCAACTGTTTGTTTTTCATCACAATTATCTATGTTCTCAAAAGGAGAAGATAGGGTACCATTGTTTGGTTCAGTGTTCCATGTCTTGGATGACCTAGGCCGATTCTAATTTTTGTTATTGTTACCCGAGGCCCTTTTGTCTACCACTGGCCCTCTATTTTGCATTGGTTGCCCTAGGTTATGACCTTGATGTTGATTGTAGTTTTGGCTCTGATTTGAACTTTGACCCTGGTTGTTATTCTGGTTATAGCCCTGATTGTAGTTTTGATTGTAATTCTGATTATAGCCTTGGTTGTGATTTTGATTGTATCCCTGGTTGCTTCTACCATAGAGATTCTCATTTCTTAATTGTGTTACTTCAGTGGTCAATCTTTTTAAGTGTGCAGTGATTTCTTTGATTTCTTCTCTTTCTTCCTATGCTTTTGCCACAACTGTATCTCTAGGAGGTTGGAAGAAAGATTGACCATTTCCCTGATTATTATGGGCAATGTTACTAGTATAAGGGGCTATGGCTTGGATTGGGGTAGGACTATACATAGGTATGTATGTAGGAACTAGATTTAAAAATGGAGTATTATGTGTAGGGGCTCCATTCCATGACTATGTTTGACTTTCCATCCCAAGATTTCCTCCATTAGGAAATGGGTTATAAGTTGTTTGCCTCATCTCCTAATTTACAGAGGCTGCCTCCTTATAGGCTTTGGATATTGTATCTATGTTAGGATTTCTTGTGACAAACATAGCAGTTAATGGATCTAAGGCAACATAATACATGGCTAGCAATGTATCTACATTTACTGTATATGGAGCTACTATCCTAGAATAAGCCTTTTGAAATCTATCATTAAAATTGTCAATTAGCTCTCCTTCACCTCTCTTTATTGTAGCCAATTTGTGATATAAGGTGGAAGGATCTACGGGTCCTCTAAATCTAGACAAAAAAGATTCTTCCATAAATTCCCAGGAAGAAATATAACCATTGGGTAAGTTAACATACCAGTTAGAGACCTGCTCACTGAAGGTGTAAGGAAACAATCTACACACAACATCCTCATGTTCTAACATGGCCCTAAAACATGACTCTTTGAATATTCTAATATGATCTTCTGGATCCTGATGTAACTAGTATTTAGGACATATCTCTTCAGGATTCTTTGGCATCTCATGATAATCAGTGAAATGTATGGGAGAATTAGCATTAAAGTAAGCCATTATAGGTACTTGTGCTTGACCTAAACCTTGGGGAATACCTAATTTTTTGGTGGATTAGGATTTTTTTGAGGATTAGGATTTATTGGAGTACCTGAGTTAAGATTCAAATATCTAAATGAAAAACTATCAGGACTGTTGTGTGGTTGCACAACACGCCCCATTTTGACTTGACAAAACAGGGACCCAACCTTTTGTTTGGCTTGGCTTGTGTTTTCTACTTGCTGGTGGTCTGGTAAAAGTAAGTCAATATAGATGATCCTACATAGAGGGGACTAGGTAAGTCATCATGATGAGGTCAATTTTTCAAAGTTAATATTTCATGACAGTAACCTCATGGTTGGATAGACTACAAAATTCCATGCAGGTTTGCTTTTTGGATCACCCTGACATTCCTTAAAGAACGAGAGTTATGGTGAGTCAAAGTCCTGGTCAAACCTGATATTCCGGGGGGAGGATCATATTTCTTAACATCAATCATCTTGTGAAAGATCACCCTGATCCAATTTTATCACCCGATAAATCATTTATCCAGAGATCCGGATGTCAATTTTAGGTGATAGAGGTATTTACCCGTCGAACAATGTCATATATTTTGCGGGGGTCATATTTGAATATAACTTGATCTTTCAAATATCACCTATATTCAGAATGTCACCCTAGCGCAAAATATCACCCTAAAGCCAATATCATGATGACATCGTATAGTCTCAATGAAATAAGAAGATTGACATAACGATGATGTCATCATCCTTTTTACCTTGCGGAGGTATATTTCTAGCAGTGATCCTTTCTACATAACATGACGATGATGTCATAGTGCGACAACGATGAACCAAGTTATTATCCTGATGACTTCATCTTGATATTCTAAGGAAAAGTCACTTTAGTTCAGGGGGTGATATTATAAACATCACCAGACATTCTGAACATCCCCTGATATTTTGAATATCACCCGATATTCTCAACCTGACCCGATCTATCGACATAGGTTTTCCTGCCAATGGGGAAGGTCATATTATACCAAGGGGGTCATATTCTCAATATCACCTAATATTCAAAATATCACCTGATATTCAGATATCACCCCGCTCCTTTTATCACCATGACATTAAATTCCATAAATGCGGTAGGTGGTTCCCACTGATTAGGAATGTGATATATACACCTGGCGAGATCCAGAAGTTTTGTACGAGAAATCAGTGGTTTTAATTAATTCAACCAAATTTGCCCTAATTTGCCCTAAAGAGGAGGTTAAAAGTGAATTTACAGAGTCATTTTAGATTTATTTTGCGATAAAAATGAATTTTTATAGGGCACTGAGCTTTCAAACCCTCATACGACTACCTATAGATGCATACAGCTTGTAGCAAAACAAAATATGTGAACATCACTTGTATTTTGTGTCTCTTTCACATAATCATCAGCATAGTCAGGATAATAAGTGTAATCAAGTAAGTAATTGAAACCCCCCTCCTATCATTTCTACATGTCCAGGTAGTATGATTTCTACTAGTTTGAAGCTGTGAACTAAGCATGTTATAATGAAGTAATGATAAATGAGTATAATGTACATCACGCGATGAGAATATATTATTGTGTGCATGCATGAGAAATATGGTATGGTAAGACTGGTATTGTTTATTGTAGAAGACAATGGCAGACAAGAGACTGAACAAGTATGACGCCAAATTTCGTAAGCCCATGTTTGCTCAACCTGAATGTGTACAGTTTAAATGTGGTGCCATCATAGATACAAACCAAGGAAATACTGATTTGGCAGCATGGTCAGCTAAGATGAGTGATGAAAAGAATAATACACCTTGTAGGATGCAGTTTTCATATCAGGGACGTGGAGTGCTGCAGAATTCCCTTACTCTATGGAAGCTCTGGAATTAATTGTTGAATGTGCAAGGAAATACAACCCACAGACCAGAAAAGTAGAGAAACATGGTAGGGTTTATGCTGATCTATCTATCAAGGGGATTACAGCCACTTTCAATTTGCCATTAGGGAAGAAGGTATCTAGTATAGATCTGAAGAAGTTGAAAATTGAATATGAAAATAACAAGAAAACCACTAGAAAGAGAATGCATCAATGGAGGGCAAAGAACAGTCCCTATCCTGCGATTGCTAAGCTACCAGTGCATCTGTATAAGTTTGATTTTGATGATGAATACCAATATATGATAGCTCTACTCAGTAGAGTGATAGGCCAGCCTGACGCTGGAAGTTTTAAAGATTGGATGTATGGGGTCATCCTAATGTCTGTTTATACAGACAACAAGCCACTGTGGGCAAAAATGATAAGTGATGCCCTACATGACCAGGTCATGAACCTAGGAGGTTTGGACTGTGCGTTTTACATGACTTCATATGTGGTATATTCATGTGCCTATAAAGGTACATTTGATGCACTTGTAACAGAAGGAAAGATTGGTGGCACTACTAATGATGCCCACATATGGGATCATTATCCTCAGCTGCAAAGAGTAAATTACCTCCCTGATTATAAACTAGTGAATGATGCATTTTCTATGCATCTGGTCAGAACAATGGAGGAAGACAGGACTAAAAGACTAAGCATGGAGGCTCAGGAGGTTATTTATAGGAATGGAGCCTGGTTTATACAATATGCTACTTTCTCCTATATCAGGATAGAGGGTTTTGAAGGTCATCCCATCATGCTCCCCAGGTATCCCACTGATGCAGTAGTGTTAATGGAGTTTATGAGGCAAATATCCACAATAATGGATGCATATAAAACAAATAATAAGCTTCCACCAGTATTGTTTCCAGTAGCAATCAGCTGGTATATATGCCAAGATTCTAAAAACATAAAGAAAGCCATAGCTAGCTTCAATATGATGAAATTATAGCCATTCCCACTGGCAAGATCATATGATCCATATGGCAGGATGCAAAAGATCATGGGGAAACCTATCCATCAGAGGCATCTTGAAGATTTCTAGGTGCATTGTGAGGATGAAGCCGAAGCTAGAAGGAGAAAATACCAAAGGCTAACTCTTAACCAGATCAATACCTTTGATTGCATCCCAGAGCCTGTACAATTAAAAAAAGATGATGGCAAGATCATGGTGGATGACTATAAAGAGAAAAAGATATATAATGACACTATCTCAGTGCCTAATCTTACTCAACTTGAGGATATTTCGTTGGATTAGTTCACGGGCAGGACCCTACAGTTCACCCAGTCTTGGGTAGATGACCAAACAAATGTACTGAAGAAGAAGGGTGTAGCCCTTATAGTTGATAATAAGAAAAGGAGACAAGATAATCCTGATGAGGAATATGATGATTTCCTCATAGAGAAGAGGAAATCTAAGGGAGAAAGGTTGCCACCCCAGCAACAACAAAGCAAGAGACCCCCCACAGGTAAGAAGACCAATAATGAACCTAAAGGGGTGATAATTAAGAGAGTAGTTATAACAGCTGAGGATGTGTCCACATTAGGACAGGCACTGGCCACATTAGCACCACCTCCCATGGATAAACAAAAAGCTAAAAAGATCTAGAGGCCAGCAGTTGAAACTACTGAAACATATGAGGAGGGTCAGACAAAACAAAAACAAATGGAAGAGGATGTTCCTCTTGATGAAGAGCCTATAGAAGAAGACCCAATACCCCTCGTTAGAAAAAGAAAAGCACCTCAGGTGTTGGCCTCCACACCTAAGAAACCAAGAACATCCATGAGAGGTGAGATAAGACATCATCCTATAATGTTGAGAGGAGCAGGTAGTGAAGTGTTCTGAAAAGAGCTGTAACATAATGTACCACTCCCTACCATTGTTCAGTTTAAGACTGAACAGGCTAAAGAACAAATGAAAGAAACCACTGGCACAAGTCAAGGAGGTCATTTCTCATTAGATGAGACTGTAGACCTATCAGATGATGAAGTGGTAGACAATGTTTCCTCACAACGAATGGAGACTCTTGTTGCTAACACCCGCATAACACCACAAGGAACACCATCAGTATAAGCGGCAGTGTTACAAGAACTGAAGCAAGTAGAGAAGGAGAAAGAAAAGATCCTAGAAAAGGTAGCCCAAGAAATGGGGCTTGATAAACTAGTGGATCAGGTAACTAGTCCCGAAGTGATAGTTTTAATACACATGGAGGATGTAGCACATCCTGAAAATCCAGTGGGAACACCTAAGAAAATAGAAGATATTGAGAAAGTCAAGCTTGTAGAAGTGGAAAGCCACACTACATATATGGGTCAACAACAACAAGATACATCTGCTGAACTGAAAATAGTGGAACTACAAGAAAAGGGAGCAGAAGAAAAGGGTACATCAATTGATCCTAGCCTAAAAGTTCAAGAAGCAATTACTACATGTGCAGAGTAGATAGCAGCTTCAGATCAGGTTGATGTATCTAAGATAGACACAATAACATCCACTGATATGAATAGACCTCAGGATGAGGAAATCACCAAAGTGGATGAGGTACAGAAGGAGGCAGTGCATGATCATCAGGTGGATGCATCGTAAGATTCTCCATCTCAAAAGGAAGCTCCTCCAAAAAAATAAATTCCTCAACAGGAGGAAATACCCCAAGATCACCATGATGAAGAGCATCATGAGGAAGAAATAACAAAGTCACCATCTCCATCAAAAATAGATGTAGTTGTTGGAGATCAGGATGATCATCATGATGATGGTGGATGCCCAGGATTTGGAGACAAATTTCCTCCATGGCTTGAGAAAGAGATAAGCACAGAGTCCGGATTAGAGTTACAGGACTTCGATGTTTCAACGTTGTTTTTGGAAACTCTGATGAAGCCAAAGAGGAAGGCCAGGTTGACTTCGACTGTAAGAAGAGATCCTGTTATGGGTAGAAGGACCGCCCAAGTAGCCGTTCCCACAGTTGATAAAGAGAAACGCAAGATCACTCTAGATGAATTCTAGATTAGTACAGTAGATTTGGGATTTACCAATGAGGATCAATAAGGTCAAGAAGGAAAAGATATAATTGATTCATTGACCCAAAGGGTGAAGAGGGAAAAGGAGAAAAATAAGCAGCATAAAGAGCACATTGCTTAGCTGCATGCCTATATAAAATGGTTAACTAACCCTGATGATATTTCAAGTGATCATGTAGTCCCATTGATTGCTATTTCCCAGGATGAGGTGAATAAATTGGATCTCATGAAGCATGAGTCATCAATAATGAGGAAATGGATGATATCTGCATTTGACGGAGTGGAGGAAATAGTGAAAGCCTCTTTGAAGAGGTGGAATTTTTTAAGCATCTCAAGGAATAAGGTTGACAAATTACAGATGGAGACAGGAAGAAGGTCCTTTTAGTTAGAGAAAGCATTGAGTGCTTTAGATGAAATAAAGAGGATTAATCCTCAAGTTCTCATAAGTAACCAAGTATTAGATAATAATACTATCATTTTGATTGATATATGGTACAAGGACATCTAATTTGAGTGTGATGTGCTCAAAAAATGCAACAGCAAATTAAGAGACATCAGTATGAAGTTGCATGACATGATGTCATATGAGGTAGACGTCTTGGAGACCTTGGAAGGTGAAGTAGAGGGAAAGATTGAAAATCAAGATGAAGAGTTTGCTATTAAACCTCTACATAAGAATTTCTAGCTAGTAGTTGATGACCCTCTAAATCACCTGACGGAAGAAGTCATGGACAAAATCATGAGGATCAAGGTCAGAGTGGAAAACTACAATGAAACATCTAGCAGAAGGAGGAGTAAATTAGAGGCTCTCCGAGGCAACTACCAGATACACAAGTACGCCATCACCAAAGCAAGAACTCAAGATGGCGGGGAAGTAGAAAAGACAGTACAATCTTATGAAAATATTTGAACATCAATACAGGTCCATATACAAGGAGAAAGTCATCAGGATGATAAAGATTTGGGAAGCGATGATCCTGATGCTCCTGATGATGAAGATGATGAATTTGAAGGATAAAGAGTAAATGAAGATGCAATACCAATAAAAGACATAAGCATCTGATACTTAGGAAAATAAGCAATTCAGATGGTTGCCAGCTGGCAACCTATGCAACATCAAATGCTAACAAAGTTAAAGATGAATATCAGTCATAGATCTTAAAAGATAAAATCATGACCGTATGTCATTTGTAACTTCTCCCTCACCTTGTTCTATAAAAGGTGCAGGGATGCCTTATTTTGAACATTCAAAACTTAATTGAAATCTGTTTGCTAAAGTATTCAGGGCCTATTTCAAAGTTATTATATACATATATGTTCTTGCATACTTAATGAATGAGAAGATTGTTTTGATTACAATCCATCATAAATCTTGAGTAATCGGTGTATGAATTCTTGATATGTGCTTTGATTTGCTGCGTCCCTTGGAGTGCATATAAGCTCGCATGTGTTGTGTTCATGCCTTTCCTTTGAAGTTAGCATCGACTGTATCTAGCTGTGGAATGTCCTGGTGAACATATGGTTTGATTTCTTCTCTTCATGACTATATCTAATGTGTATGTGGTTCAATAACTGAAGGTTCATCATTAGTTGAAGTATTCTTTTCAATTTCTTTCAATTTTAGAATAATTCACCATCACAATTGCAGTAATTGACAATCAGAAGCAAATAGTAATAAATATGTAGATATCTCAAAGATAATTGAAAATTAGTAACATATTTGAGTTAAAGCATGTCAAATTGACACATATCATGCAAAGATTTAAGTACAAATATATCATCTGGAGAAATATATTGTGAAATAACATTTCTTTGTAGCATTTTATCAAATCTTGTTGATGAATGTAAGGCCCCAAAATGGAAAACAACAATGTACATCAACCACTGAGTAATGTCAGTAGGTTATGAACTAATCCATGGAGACTTGGGATCATGAATTCTCTAAATTCATCGTATCTTTCAAGATGAGTAAAGGTTGTGCAATTTTTATTCTATGTTTTCTTATGACTAACATCATGATCAACATAAATTAGCACTAGGAGGGCCGACAAGCGAGGATCATCATCAGTAGTATAGGTGATGATAAAGATCGTAAGGTAATGATCAGACACCGCCAAATTTCAGATTAGACGCAAATATTTGTTGTTCTAAGCTTGTACATGCCAATCGTGTGTAAAGTTTTTGAGATTGATCATAAATATTGCAAGGTTTATAGCTGATCATCATGAATTTGTATAAATAGGTCTGGCCTCATGTAAATTTGCCCAAATCTTTGAGGTAGTTAGCCTAAAAACTTGATATCCCGTCGTTTGTGACACAGAACTTCAAATATCACCGCGTATTTGCAGCATCTCTGCAAATATTCTACAGATATCCAATCATTATAATTTTCTGACCATAAATACAGCCTTTGCTGGTGAATTACAACCGATCTTTACAATAATCCAGCCAATTTTTCTCAAAATCGAGAAATCCTGGCTCACAGGATAAATACCAGGTCTAGATCTAGTGGAATCTTTGATGAATTACTTGTTAGAGGACTCAGACCTAGAATTGTAGACATCCATCACACTCTATGGTCTAGTGCATCTGGAGCTTTACCTGAACATCCTCCTGTAACTCCTATTGGTTTGCAAATACCTACAGGATCACCTGTTCAACCTCAGCCCGTTATACCTCAAGCTCAACCTCTTCTAGTGGCAATGTCTTTCTTTGCAGTAGAATCACCATTAACTTTCTTGGCATATCATGCTTTGCCAAAGAATTTGGATAAACTTTGTCCAAAGGATCATCCTTATCAAGATGTGGATGATCATATCAGAACTTTCGAGGAAGCCTGTTGTAGCGCTAAATTGAACATTAGGACATTGTATATAGACTATTTCCTTTTTCCTTAGGCAAAGAAGCTTATAATTGGTATATTAGTCTTGGTCGGGGTTCTATTGGTTCATGGGCCATTCTTGAGAAAGCTTTCATAGATAGGTTCAAGATACCAATAGATCCTTCAATGAACTATCACCTATTTGCCACAATCAAAAGATTTGAAGGTGAACCTATTGCCAATTTCAATGTCAAGTTCCAGAAAATGCTATCCAAGTTAGTTGCCCCATATGTTGTAGCAGATGCTACTACCAGAAGTATCTATTATTTAGATTTAGATCCATTGACTTCCATGTTCATCAGGAGAGCACATCCTGAAATCACAACTTTGACAGGAGCTTTTCAGGAAGCTATCAAAGTCAATCAGCAGCTGGTACCTGCTCCAACACCAAACATAGCATTTCCTACACTACCTGGATATCCTACACATCCTATACAATATCCTAATAGAGCTATGATACCTCCAGCAGTCATGCCAACACCATTACAGATATCTCCACTAAGTATCATGCCTCCTCCTCCTAATGGAAATGGTCAGATGCCACAGTATCAAGGTCAGACACAAGTGCCTCAGGGTGCTGATCAGTCCAACACTATCTATGGATCTTCCTTTTTCAAGCCTCAAATTGAAAATGTGGTAGCCAAGGTCCAAGAAGAGAAAGAGGAAATCAAGGAAATATCAGCCTAGCTAAGGAAGCTTACTACTAAGATTCCTCACTTGAGAAGCCAAAACTTCTATTCTTAGCCTAATCAGAATAGAGGTTACACCAATGACAGACCTAGTTATCCCGATAGGGGGTATAACAACAATAATTACAACATTAACAGTGGTAACAACAATCCCCCTAGACAGCCTAGAATATGGAACTCCAGGCCAAATAATGGTTCCTTACCATCACCTTTAGATAATCAGCCTCCTGGTGAAGCTAAAGAGACTACTAGAGTCAATCTTGCTGAGGCAGCCCTCACTAACTGGTGTAGGATACACAATATAATGCTCATGCAGAGTTAGACTGTCCACAATTTCAAATTGCTGCTAGTATTTTCCAAACTGAGATGTCCAATACCGTAGGAAATTCACATCATGTAGAAGGGAATGAGCTTGTCCCTTGTGGATATGATTTAGCTTTAGTACTAGAAAGCTATACTAACCAGCCTTATCAACAGACTATGTCATCGCATCAACATTATACCCAGACATGTGAAGAATCAGCCATGGCTTTTGAGTCAAATTATGTTTTCCCCTTTGAGGATGACAATGAGCCATCAAATGAGCATGAGGAGGTACATACTTACCAACAGAAGTACTAGGGTAAGCACAATTATAACTTGAGAAATAATGCCAACACACCTACCGGTCCATTGACCTCTTCTTTACCTCCAAATCATTTCAACACACCTCTTGATCCCAAAGCAAGCAATAACCTGAGATTTCCTAAGGTCAATGCTCAATATCTATCATCATCAAACACAACATCAAAAGTCTTAAGCATGCCTCATGAATCTAACAAGTTAGTCACCTATCTAGCAGATGAGATGAAAAAGATCAAAATCAGCCTATCCTTGTCAGAGCTACTAAAAAATCTATCCATTAAAAAAGCATTCATGAAGTCATTAGATGATCCTACTCCTAAAGAGGATAGCCATACTTTAGGTCAGTCTAGAGGTAAGGATCATGCTGTCAGAGATAATAATGTTAAAACTAAAGTCCCAGCTACTGTTCAAGCTGCGGAGACTTCCCACATGACCTTGTATAGAGATAAAAGTGAGTCACCTCCATTTCTCCTTACCATATAAATATTTGGTAAGAATTTGCATAACTGTCTAGTAGACTTAGGAGCATCCACCAATGTCATGCCCTTGCCCATATGTAATGCTTTAGGATTGCATCCTGCTAAATCTCTGAAGAAGGTAACTCAACTAGACAAAACACAGGTGAATGTAATAGGGGAAATAACTCACATTCACATGCAACTAGCATCAGACCCTAGGATCCAATACTATATTGACATTCACGTAGTTGACATACCTGATACATTTGGAATTTTACTCAGCAGAGATTAGTCCAAAACTCTCAACGAATATATGTCTATCAACTTCAGTCATATGTGGTTACCTTGGAAAGGTATACCAAACTGGATAAGGGTAGATGCTGAACCAAGAATGAAACACATGATCACCGAGTACAACAAAACAAATGAGATCATGTACGTGAATGTTGAACTTGGTGTTTATTCCGTTAGACCTCAGACTGTCAGGATAGAGGAAGTCCTGATGTATGATTTTCATACTGATCATGATCCTGATGATCATCCTCATGATGATAACGCTGAAGTTTTAAGACTTGATCATGATCATGAAAACAAAATAGAAATAGATCATTTCAAGAGCTTTGAAATATACTTGTCCAAGTAGGTAAAACACTGTCAATTATTGGATATACTTGTTAATGATATTTTGATTGATGGTTGGTGCAGATTACACAATGAAGCACATTCTGAGAAAACTTGTGAAGCATGCATTGACATGATGGAGCTTGAGCAAACATGCAGAGAAGCGTCATTATCATCATTAGAGGTAAGTTCCACATATAGTGATGATGATCATACTGATTCTTGTCATCTACTGCAGGAATAGGAGAGAATAGGAGTCAGAATAAAGATTTTATCCAAAAGATAAAAGAAATTCTGGTCTGCAATGAGAATAAAGAGAAAAGAAATAATAAGATCACCCCAGGGAGTGACTGTTTGATGGAGTCAGATTATGAGTTATTTGATGAAGACAGAAGTAATAACCTAACCAGATTTGAGGAGTTTTTATCAAGAGAAATTAAAAAAATGATAGAACAGTAGAGACCTCCACAAGATGCACTGACTAAAGGATGGTGTAGATTGCATGAGGCACCTCACTCAGAAACTACTTGTTCACTGTGTCTACATATTTTAACAAGACATATAGTGCCTAGTTCAGAAGATCATCCTTCTGATGATGAAAAGAAAGAAGAAAAATTAGCTTCACAGAAGAAAGGAAAGATGAAGTCTGAGAAGGCTAAAATTCCTAAGTTAAGATGGATATCATGTGGAGTAGCTACCAGAGCTGCAAAGAAGAAGGAAGGCTCAGCTAAGCCTCCTACCAAAGATAAACCATGGATCCTTAGATTTGATGGATCCAAGTCGAAACAAGGTGCTAGGGTAGGGATTGATCTCATTGATCCATCAGGAAAGTCCTACCTAGTAGCCTACAGACTGCAAATTCCCTATACCAATAATGTAATAGAGTATGAAGCTTTAATACATGGGATGTTGTTTGCCCTTAAGAAGAAAGTACAAATTCTGCATGTCTATGGAGACTCAGAATTAGTTGTTAGACAAGTGAGAGGAATTTACTCCTGTAATTATAGGAAATTATCTAATAACAGACACAGGGTGTGGGATCTTATTGAAGACTTTAATGCATTTAATATCACCCACATACCCAGAGAACAGAACCATAAGGCAGATGCTTTAGCCTAGGCTGCTAGTACTTTAGAGCCACTGTCTATTTCTAGTTTAAAGAGGTTTTCAGTAGAATTGGTATTAGTGCCTTCAGTACATGATAATGTTACTAACCTCTAAGTATTTGATGATGATTAGCATATCCTAGATTTCATCTCCAACAGGGATATATTTGATGCTTAGATCATAGATGAGAACAATGTAGAAGATCATGTTTGGGAAGAAGAGGAAATATTAGAGTTGCCTAGCAACAGGATTCCTAAAGGAATGATTGAGTTAGAAAAAGCCTTTGATTTGGATAACATGCTTAAGCAGAAGGATCTTCCGAAAGCTGATGGAGGACAATATTCACAAGTGAATATAGGACAAAATGATGACAAAAGAAATGTTCTAATAGGGAAGGTGTGCACAAAAGAAGAGTTAGAAGGAATCACTCATGCACTCAAAGATTACATCCATGTCATTGCATGGACTTATGATGAGTTGAAAACATATGACACATCAGTCATAACTCATAGCATACCCCTTAAACTAGATGCCAAGCCTTTTAGACATAAGCAAAGGCCTATCAATGCTTTGCTAGAGCCTATAATTTTTGAGGAGGTCAAGAAGTTGTTAAATGCCAGGATTATATTTCCTGTGAGACACTCCACCTGGGTGGCCAATCTAGTCCTAGTGAGAAAGAAGAATGGAGACATCAGACTATGTGTGGACTTCAGAAACCTGAACAGAGCATCAGAGAAGGACAATTATCCTTTACCCTCCTTAGATGAAGTTCTGCAGATTGTAAATGGAGCAAAAATAATGTCATTCCTAGATGGTTTTTCTAGTTATAATCAGGTAATGGTTGACAAAATTAATAGACTGAAAATTACCTTCACCACAAATTGGGGGATATTTTCTTATAGATGCATGCCATTTGGGTTGATAGATGCTGGAGCAACATTCTAGCACATAATGGACATAGCCTTTAGAGGCTTAATATTAAAATGTAAAGTTATATACATGGATGACTTAACAGTATTCTCTAAGGATAGAGGAAACCATGTAGCAGATCTTAGAAATGTGTTGAAAAAATGTGAATAGTATGGGATATCCCTGAACCCCAAGAAATGTATATTTGGGGTAACAACAGGAAAGTTGCTAGGCCACCTGATAACTAAAAATAGAATTATCATTGATCCTAACAGGGTGCATTCCATCATGAAAATATAGCTTCCTGGAAGCAAGAAAGAACTCAAATCTTACTTTGGTAAGATAAATTTTGTCAGGAAGTTCATCACTGGATTTGCTGAAATAGTTAGACCTTTAAATGCTATGCTGAAAAATGATGCAAAGATTGAGTGGACATCAGAAGCTAGAGTAGCCTTTGAAGACATAAATAAAGCTATATCTGAAGCTCTAGTGCTGATTAGTCCAGACTACACCAAGGACTTCTATATTTACTCATTTTCTTCAAAGCATACCTCTGTAGCAGTGCTGACACAAAGGAATGAAGAAAAAGAAGAAAAGCCTATAGCATTTATGAGTTGTCCATTCAGAGATGCAGAACTCAGGTATATGGATGTAGAAAGACAAGCTCTTGCTTTGGTCAGAGCAGTGAAGAAATTTAGGCACTATATCCTAAGAAGTAAAGTGATTGTTGTAGTACCTGATACAACAATGAAGATGTTATTGATGCAGAGTGAGCCAGGTGAGAAAAGAGCCAAGTGGATCACTGTCCTACAGGAATATGACATGGATATCACACCCATGAAATTAGTAAGAGGACATGCATTAAGCTATATGATATCAGAGATTGATCCAAATATCACAAGCTAGCAGTATGTTATTAATGAGAAGGACAGTGGAGAGTGGTACTCAGACATCAGGCATATCCTGATTAATGGAAGATGTCCTCCAAGACTACAGGATTCACAAAGAAGGGCCCTAAAAATAAAGTCCCAGAAGTACATGATGAAAGAAGGAGTACTTTTCAAGAAAAATTATGAAGGAATACACCTAAGATGCCTAGAGAAGCCTGAAGTAGATAAAGTATTATCAGAGCTACATGACAAGTTTGGAACAACACATGGGTCATCCCTAGCCACCACACATGCAATCCTCAGAGCAGGATACTACTAAACATATTAAATGCTTCCATACATGTTAGGTTGCTGCCAATAGAGAGAGATATGCTGCTCAACCTCTGCAGCCAGTGATGGAAGCATGCCCATTTGCACAATGGGGCATGGATTTCATAGGACCAATTAATCCTCCATCGTCCTCAAGCCACAGGTACATTTTAATGATTACTAACTACTATACTAGGTGGATTAAAGCCACTAGCAACAAGACCTGCAGTGCAGAAGATGTCATCAGATTTCTAGAAAGTAACATAGTCACCAGGTATGGGGTTCCTTATGCTCTAGTAAGTGATAATGGCTCTGCTTTTGCTTCAACCAAATTGTCAAGTTGGGCCTTTGATTATGGGATCATACTGAAGTTCTCATCCAATTATTATCCCCAAGGGAATGGATTGGTAGAATCCACTAATAAAAATTTGTTGAATATCATAAAGAAGTTAGTAGACAAGAACCCTAGGGAGTGGAACACACTTCTAAAATATGCCTTATGGGTAGACAAAACTAGGAACAAGGCTGCATTAGGAAACTCACCTTATCATTTAGTGTATGGGGTAGATCCCATCCTCCCTGTTAACCTGAAGATTCCTACCTTGCAGTTTGCCCAAGAGTACCTAGGCATAGACAATAACCAAGAAGTCAGGTTGCTTCAGCTGATGCACCTGGAAGAGAAAAGAAGTCAGACAATTGATCAATTTGCCAAACATTAGGCTGTTGTCAAATCCTAGTTTGACAAAAGAGCCAAAGTTAAAGCCTTTAGGATATCTGATTTAGTCCTAATGTTGGATAAAGCCCATGAGAGGAAAGGGGATCATGGTAAGTTTGATAAATTATGGATAGGTCCTTTCTAAATTTCTAAGATATTAGGAGACAACACTTTTAGGCTTAAGAATTTGACATGTGAGGATGTTCCATTACCAGTTAATGGACAGTTCCTCAAACATTATTTCCATGTCTAAATAGCTTCATGTCAGTCATGTGTATCATAGTGTATATTTGTATAGTGGTTTTTACAGTGTTGTTTTGTTTTTGTTTTGGTTTGCTTGTTGAGTGTTTGTTTTGGTTAGTCAAGATGATGTAGCTCATCATGCCAGAAAATAACTAAATTGTTAGGATTCAAGTGATGAGAACACATTTATATATAGGTTATGACTCATTTCAAGAAAGTACTTATGATCAGGTCTATGATATCTTTTCATCAGGGTGCCTGTTCTTAACCAAAGTGATTTTTTCACAACGACTCACCTAATAGCCTTGGGTTTGTTGAAAATACAAGTATCAGTGTTAAGTGAAAAATCTAAAGGGACTCCCTTGCTACCAATGCAATCTCCAACCTAAAATAGCAAGTGACCATACCTTGCATGCTGAGCTTACATGATGACATCAGATATATGAAGTACAAATGTTGAAAATCCAAAAATATAATAAAATTAGGCCATCTAAGTAACTCTACTGGGGCTATAGACGCCTGTTGGTAGTGGGGCTCTACTTAGGGGGATTCTATAGATAACCTTGTTGGGGCTATAGACGCCTGCTGGTAGCAAGGCTCTATCCAGGTTGGCTATGAGGGCTGATCTCCAACTATGTAGCTTAACATCAGTTACTCGTGTTTTCAACTTGCTTTCAAGATGAGGATAATTAATCATTTGCACACTACTGATCCTTTGTTAGCATTGTTACCATGAGGACATTTTATCATTTAGAAAGATTATGATGCTTATGCTTAAAGAGAGTTAGAATGCTATGTTAGAATGTGTTCACATCACTTGAATCATTAGAATTTTGGTGTTTTCTTTGGTGGCAAGTTGTTGTGTGGTTGCACAACATGCCTCAGTTTGACTTGACAAAAGAGGGACCCAACCTTTTGTTTGGCTTGGCTTGTGTTTTATGCTTGCTGGCAGTCTGGTAAAAGTAAGTCAATACAGATGATTCTACATAGAGGGGACTGGGTAAGTCATCATGATGAGGTCAATTTTTCAAAGTTAATATTTCATGACAGTAACCTCATGGTTGGATAGACTACAAAATATCATGCAGGTTTTCCTTTTGGATCACCCTAACATTCCTTAAAGAACGAGAGTTATGGTGAGTCAAAGTCCTGGTCAAACCTGATATTCCGGGGGGAGGATCATATTTCTTAAAATCAGTCATCTTGTGAAAGATCACCCCGATCTAATTTTATCACCAGATAAATCATTTATCTAGAGATCCAAACGTCAATTTTAGGTGATAGAGGTATTTACCCATCAAACAATGTCATATATTTTGCGGGGGTCATATTTTGAATATAACCTAATCTTTCAAATATCACCGGATATTCAGAATATCACCCTGGTGCAAAATATCACCCTAAAGCCAATATCATGATGACATCATATAGTCTCAATGAAATAAGAAGATTGACATAACAATGACATCATCATCCTTTTTACCTCATGGAGGTATATTTCCAGCAGTGATCCTTTCTACATAACATGATGATGATGTCATAGTGTGACAACAATGAACCAAGTTATTATCCTAATGATGTCATCCCAAAATTCCAAGGAAAAGTCACTTTAGTTCAAGGGGTGATATTATAAACATCACCAGACATTCTGAACATCCCTTGATATTTTGAATATCACCCGATATTCTCAACCTGACCCGATCTATCGACATAGGTTTTCCCGCCGATGAGGAATGTCATATTATACGAAGGGGGTCATATTCTCAATATCACTCGATATTCAGAATATCACCTGATATTCAAAGATCACCCCGCTGCTTTTGTCACCATGACATTAAATGCCATAAATGCAGTAGGTGCTTCCCACTGATTACGAATGTGATATATACACTTGGCGAGATCCGGAAGTTTCATATGAGAAACCTATGATTTTAATTAATTCACTTGGATTTGCCCTAATTTACCCTAAAGAGGAGGTTAAAAGCAAATTTACAAAGTCATTTTACATTTACTTTGCGATAAAAATGAGTTTTTACAGGGCACCGATCTTTCAAACCCTCATACGACTACCTACGGATGCATATGGCTTGCAGCAGAACAAAATACGTGAACATCACTGGTATTTTGTGTCTGTTTCACATAATCATCAGCATAGTTAGGAGAATAAGTGTAATTAAGTAAGTAATTGAAACCCCCCTCTTGTCATTTCTGCATGTCCAGGTAGTATGATTTCTACTAGTTTGAAGCTATGAACTAAGCATGTTATAATGAAGTAATGATAAATGAGTATAATGTACATCACACCGTGAGAATATATTGTTGTGTGCATGCATGAGAAATATGGTATGGTAAGATTGGTATGTTTTATTATAGAAGACAATGGCGGACAAGATACTAAGCAAGTCTGACACCAAATTTCTTAAGCCCGTGTTTGCTCAACCTGAAGGTGTACAATTTAAATATGGTGTCATCACAGATACACATCAAGGAAATACTAATTTGGTGGCATGGTCGGCTAAGATGAGTGATGAAAAGAATAACAGCACCTTGTTGGATGCAGTTTTCGTGTTAGGGATGTGGAGTGTTGCAGGATTCCCTTACTCAATGGAAGCTCCGGAATTAATTGTTGAATGTGCAAGGAACTACAACCCACATACCAGAAAAGTAGAGAAACATGGTAGGTTTTATGCTGATCTATCTATCAAGGGGATTACAGCCACTTTCAATTTTCCATTAGGGAAAAAGGTATCTAGTATAGATCTGAAGAAGTTGCAAATTCAATATGAGAATAATAAGAAAACTGCTAGAAAGAGAATGTATCAATGGAGGGTGAAGAACAGTCCCTATCCTACGGCTGCCAAGCTACCAGTGCATCTGTATAAGTTTGATTTCAATGATGAATATCAATATATGATACCTCTACCCAGCAAAGTGACAAGCCAGCCTGACACTGGAAGTTTTAAAGATTGGATGTATGGGGTCATCCTAATGTCTTTTAATATAGACAACAAGCCACTGTGGGCAAAAATGATAAGAGATGCCCTACATGATCAGCTCATGAACCTAGGAGGTCTGGAGTGTGCATTTTACATGACTTCATATGTGGTATGTTCATGTGCCTATAAAGGTATATTTGATGCACTTGTAATAGAAGGAAAGATTGGTGGCACTACTAATGATGCCCACATATGGGATCATTATCCTCAGCTGCAAAGAGTAAATTACCTCCCTGATCATAAACTAGTGAATGATGCATTTTCTATGCATCTGGTCAGGACAATGGAGGAAGGCAGGACTAAAAGACTGAGCATGGAGGCTCAAGAGGTTATTTATAGGCATGGTGCCTAGTTTATACAATATGCTACTTTCTCCTATATTAGGATAGAGGGTTTTGAAGGTTAGCCCATCATGCTCCCCAGGTATCCCACTGATGCACTAGTGTTAATGGAGTTTATGAGGCAAATATCCACAATACTAGATGCATATAAAACAAATAATAAGCTTCCACCTATTGTTTCCAGTAACAATGGGTTGGTATATATGCCAAGATTCTGAAAACATAAAGAAAGCCATAGCTGGCTTGAATATGATGAAATTACAGCCATTCCCACTGGCAAGATCATATGATCCATATGGCAAGATGCAGAAGATCATGGGGAAACCTATCCATCAGAGGCATCTTGAAGATTTCTGGGTGGATTGTGAGGATGAAGCCGAAGCTAGAAGGAGAAAATACCAAAGGTTAACTCTCAACCAGATTAGGACCTTTGATTGCATCCTATTGCCTATACAATTAAAGAAAGATGATGGCAAGATCATGGTAGATGAGTATGAAGAGAAAAGGATACATAATGACACTGTCTCAATACCTAATCTTACTCAACTTGAGGATATTTCATTGGATCAGTTCACAGGCAGGACCCTATAGTTAACCCAGTCTTCGATAGATAACCAAACAAATGCACTAAAGAAGAAGGGTGTAGCCCTTAGAGTTGATAATAAGAAAAGGACACAAGATATTCCTGATGAGGAATATGATGATTTCCTGATAGAGAAGAGGAAATCTAAGGGAGAAAGGTTGCCACCCCAGCAACAACAAAGAAAGAGACCCCCCAGAGGTAAGAAGACTGATAATGAACCTAAAGGGGTGATAATTAAGAGAGTAGTTATAATAGCTGAGGATGCGTCCACATTAGGACAGGCACTGGCCACATTAGCACCACCTCCCATGGATAAACAAAAAGCTAAAAAGATCTAGAGGCCAGCGGTTGAAACTACTGAAACATATGAGGAGGGTCAGACATTACAAAAACAAATGGAAGAGGATGTTCCTCTTGATGAAGAGCCTGGAGAAGAAGACCCAATGCCCCTCATTAGAAAAAGAAAAGTACCTCAGGTGATGGCCTCCACACCTAAGAAACCAAGAACATCCATGAGAGGTGAGATAAGACATGATCCTATAATGTTGAGAGGAGAATGTAGTGAAGTGTTCCGAAAAGAGTTGCAACATAATTTACCACTCCCTACCATTGTTTAGTTTAAGATTGAACAGGCTGAAGAACAAATGAAAGAAACCACTAGTGCAAGGCAAGGAGGTCATTTCTCATTAGATGAGACTGTAGACCTATCAGATGATGAAGTGGTAGACAATGTTGCCTCGCAACGAATGGAGACTCTTGTTGCTTACACCCGCATAACACCACAAGGAACACCATCAGTACAGGCAGCAGTGTTACAAGAACTGAAGCAAGTAGAGCAGGAGAAAGAAAAGAGCCTAGAAAAGGTAGCCTAGGAAATGGGGTTTGATAAACTAGTGGATTAAGTAACTAGTCTCAAAGTGATAGATTTAATACACATGGAGGATGTAGCACATTCTGAAAATCCAGTGGGAACACCTGAGAAAACAGAAGATATTGAGAAAGTCAAGCTTGTAGAAGTGGAAAGCCACACTACATATATGGGTCAACAACAACAAGATACATCTACTGAACTCAAAATAGTGGAAGCACAAGAAAATGGAGCAAAAGAAAAGGATACATCAATTGATCCTGCCCTCAAAGTTCAAGAAGCAATTACTACAGGTGCGGAGCAGATAGCAGCTTCAGATCAGGTTGATGTACCTAAGATAGACACAATAACATCCACTGATATGAATAGGCCTTAGGATGAGGAAATCACCAAACTAGATGAGGTACAGAAGGAGGCAGTGCATGATCATTAGGTGGATGTATCACAAGATTCTCCATCTCAAAAGGAAGCTCCTCTAGAAAAAGAAATTCGTCAATAGGAGGAAATACCCCAAGATCACCCTCTTGATGAAGAGCATCATGAGGAAGAAATAATGAAGTCACCATCTCCATCAAAAATAGATGTAGTTTTTGGGGATCAGGATGATCATCATGATGATGGTGGACGTCCAAGATCCAGAGACAAAGTTCCTCCATGGCTTGAGAGAGAGATAAGCACAGAGTCTGGATTAGAGATATAGGAGTTTGATGTTTCAACATTGTTTTAGGAAACTCTAATGAAGCCAAAGAGGAAGGCTAGGTTGACTTCGGCCATAAGAAGAGATCCTATTATGGGCAGAAGGACCACCCAAGTAGCCGTTCCCACAGTTGACAAAGAGAAAGGCAAGATCACTTTGGATGAATTCTAGATTAGTACAGTAGATTTGGGATTTGCCAATGAGGATCAAGAAGGCCAAGAAGGAAAAGATATAATTGATTCATTGACCCAAAGGGTGAAGAGGGGAAAGGAGAAAAATAAGCAGTATAAAGAGCACATTACTCAGCTGCATGCCTATATAAAATGGTTCACTAACTGTAACGCCCCACATGAACACCTTAGAGAACAACACATCTACTCTATGCAAAATGGAATAAATTTTTTTTTTTAAATGAATAAAGTGACAAAGTAATGTTTAACTCATCTAAATACATCATTCGACCTAACGACTAGTTCTCTAAGATATCATGGAGGCATTACTTGACCAACAAACAATATAATTCTGACATACATCATTAACTAACCTCAGTAGAACATTCTAAACCTAATGCATTAAATCAATAACATTTACATCAAATAACCAATCATTAGGATCAAGTACATAGTTACAATTTCTTCTCACATACAAGTACATCATTACATGTTACTTAACACCTTCTAAATACAAACATTATAAATCAACTGATACACAGACAAGAACATGAATACAAATCACTTAATTCATACCTGGTGCAAGACCTGACGGCTGATACGCACAATACAACATCCTCGCACACGAACAATAGCAAGGGAAAAACCAATGGATAAAAGCTCTTCCACCAGACCATGTGGAACCCTAAGGTCCACCCCCTGAGCTAGGAGTTAACATAAGGTTCCCACTACAACATATAGTCAGGTAGACAGTAAACTATAAGACAAGTCAACACATAACTCCAACGACACAAGTCAGTATCACAAACAACTTAACAACACTTCCAGAGGCAAGCACATAACGAATGGGGAGAGTACCACTAGGGAATGCTAGGCTGCAGTAGGAAGAGTGTCATCGCATGGTCCTGACATGGGTTATCCTGATAGCCTCTCACTAGGCACCGGCCCCCATCTATGGTTATCCTGACAGCCTCTCACTAGGCGCCGGCCCCATAGGGTGACTCATGCGGAATCAACCTTCCTTTCGTGAGGACAAGGAAGTTGATCTTGCCAACCAGGCCTTCTCTACCCATCCTTAGTCTAAACAAGCACTACAGGCATGGGAGAGGAAATCCAATTATCTTGTTAATGTGTAATTAACCCTTTCCCCCCAGTTCATTTTAGGTTTTCACTTAATTAACAACTTTCAATGGGTTATCCTGACAGCCACTTTGGGCGCCGGCCCCACATTGAAAGCCACTCCCCTACCTGCATCTAGAAACCCTAAACATCAAGCAAGAAAACATCATCATGACAACGATGATACATGAACCATGCAAGGCATTAACCATCTTGCAAAAACAATTATCCTCATATCCACATGTATATGTAATACTGCAAGGCATTCACCATCTTGCATATCAACTTAATTACAAGGACATACTCTTAAAACAGTGCATCAACATCACATCCGTTACAGTACTCAAAGTCTCCCCATTCACAAAATCTAATAAAAAAAACCATTACAAATAAATACAATTAAAATGGTCGACAAGCCATCCACAAGGGAATTACTACCACCCCAAGGTACATTCACAATCAGATCATGCATCATTCACGTTACCCTTTGCCTCACACATAACTAGAGACAACATAACATCGTATAATCAATACACATAAAACACTATACTTGAAAACCAATCATGTTAAACTATGCCTCTGGACTAACAACCTAACAACTTGCACAATAGACCCCATTACATCCAACAATCTCACTACAATGCTAATAAACTCAATATCGGGTCCATTTAATCACACTTCAATCAATAAAACCTTCATAAAGATATTATAATAAAATCGTTACCGAGATTAAATTAATCATCAATAATCATTCCTATTGTAATTAATATCATCTACAATTCTTTATGGTACAATGAATTAGATCTAATAACTTAACTACAATATTAATCTTCATTTGATCTTGCACCTTTAAAACTAACAATCATATAAATTATGCAATTTCTCATTAGACTTTACCCATACGTTTTCCGGACAGTTTGGAGATGACAACAATATCGTTTTAAACTAATAATAACAATAATATTATTAAACCATAATAATAATACTTTACTAGCGATGAATCATGCATACAAGTTTAGGAGTTTATACAAGACAGTTTAGAAAAGTGGATCAACCCATATAAACAGCCTAAAGCTCCAAATAAGGCTTTAAACCTAAACAAACAACTCTACGACTATTTCGCATAATTGATCTTCCTTAAGAATTAGACTCCACAAATACTTCTCCATGCCTTTACCTTAAAATACACTATTGCAGCCATAATTAAAACACTAACAACTAACAAGCATCTAATTTATATATTTAAATCACTGAGACATTTCACATAAATTTCAATTAATCTATATGAGTTGGCCAGATGGTCGTGTTCTGACGGGAATTGTAGAGGTAAAGAAAATACTACTGAACATTTGATGAAGCAGCCACTGTGTATAGATAGATTTTGGAATCTTGCTCACAAATGGAACCTGCCATGGAACATTTGTTTTCTCCAAAGCACTATCTTCACCATGGATCAAGTAACTAACTATACGTGGAGTGCATGATGTTTGATGTTTACGATGGCACAAATCTTGTAAAGATAGTAGTGAAGGAGAATCATCAATTTCCATGAAAACTATAGTAATTGCCAATGACAAACTCAATTGTGTAGGCAGAACCAAGTTTCTCAGTGGAAACATTATTTAGATTTCATACAATTCTGCATGTGATTGATTTTGCAAAAGCGTATTTTACATTATTCATCATTTCCTGCATTCACTTGGTCTAGCTCTCAGTATATCTAGCCAAAATATGACAAGAGCACTGGAATAACTAACAAGGATTTGCTCAATCGTGTTAACACAGTACAAGAATTCTGAAAGGCCAACATCTGAAAGTCATAGATCCCTAAAATTACTTTCTAGGTTACAAGATTCATTCAAATCAAACAGTTATGCTAGGAGATAATTACACTGCAGTAGGAGGCTTTATTTTTGCAAACATTCAGCACAATGACTAGACTACCAACACTAAAGTAGCTCCCCAAATCTGGAGGTTACCGAAGAAGGTAGATTTAGTTGAGAGACACTAAAGTAGCTCCCCAAATCTGCACTGGTTGTATGGATGTGTTTTCCTTAGTGCCTTCACAAGCGCACCAATCACACCAAGACTGGTAAGTCGCAAGAATTCATATGGCCGTGAATTGCTGACAATGTTCAGAAAAGGATAAAGATATAGAGGTATATCAGCATTGAGAAAATGACCTCTAGTGTTAGGATGAGATGCTACAGACTGAAGAAGAGCTAGTGCATTGCAAACATGGTTTGATGCACCTACTATTAGCTTAGGTGGTGTCAGCAAGTCATAAATATCTACAACTTCCTTCAATAATACTGTAATGGTGCCACAAGAATCAAACTGAAATATGAAAGTAGATCAGATTATTGTTTCCTGAAAACTGTAAGGGCGCTGCTTGGAGCAAACAAGAAGTGAAGCTCTAAGCTTGTTAATGTATGTATCTGATGGAAGAAGATGAGTGAACGGAGAAGATGCACTATATAGATATGGTAGAAAAAGAGTAACCGAACCACTTCAGCTAAAGTTCCCAAGTCTCAAAAACTTTATATTACACTCCCTAACATTTAACACAACACAAAAGTTACACAGTTGATTCCACAAGATTCTCACACGGTTAGACATAGTGAGCGATTACTCATAAAGATAAATATTAAGAATATTACAAGAGACCTGGGTCAAGATACTCACATAACTGGTATTATTCCACGTTGAGTGACTAAATCATACTCTTATCAGTTAACTGCATCAAGCATGCCATCCCCTGAGTGGTGGACTGTTAATTGTGTGGCAGATTACCAACTTGGATGGACCTTAAAAGTTTTTTTATGAATTTTCAAAACTAATCACCACTGGTTATCAATAGACTTGAATAGAAGAAGTCCATATCTCCATCAAATACATTGGCCATTACAGCATTCAAAATCAGTTATAAACAATAAGGAGAAGTCACAGAAGAACGGTGTGCATTTAGGATTGTAAATCTTATGGTGCAATGTTGCATTTAGTATCAGAAATGGCAATTAAAACCCTGAAAACATAGGTATATAGATATAAAACAGAGGTATATGGAGATAAAGGCATAAGGAAAAAGGAAAGGTAGAGTCAGGAATTGACAGAAATGAAATTGAAACTTTCGCAGAAAAATTTAAAATCAAAATATCAGAGTTTTAGCCTCCAAAACCCAACTCTATTGCGATATCGCAGTTTCAGCATTTCCAACCAACCATACTTAATGGAAAGTGAAAAGAATGCAACTAAAATCAACTTCAACACTGGAATAAAAGAGACAGACCCTAAAGATACAAAGCTCCCAAAGATTACGATCATGTCTAAACTGGGTTTGCTTTACTGGGCATGTGGAGCAATGCCACGATTGTCCAGTAGTGAATCCTAGCATCCTCTTCTCTTAGATTGTTTATCTTGTACACATTGTAGGTTTAGAACCAATGTATAACACTTGCCAACATGGATCAAAGAGAGATCTAACTACAATGAAGTAACTGTTCGATCTTGTAGCCCCATTGCGATCAATAAAAAAAACACAGGTTTCAAAAAAACACAAGTGCGACTCTTCAGATTTGATCAGTATTTTTGGTACAAGTAAGAAACATAAAGTAGTAAATCCTTGAATTTAAGCAGAATTTGAGCACAAGGTCTAAGAGATGGAAGGAATACAAATATGGCCATACAATGGCAATGACTATAAAATCTGCACAAACAGATTCTTTGAGAAGACATGGAAATTTTCAGGCAAATGCAGTTATCAAGCATACCACTAAAACTGAAATCAAATACAGAATAAAGGAACTTGTTTTCACTCATTTGACAAGATTACAGGTTTGATGCTGCTCCCAGATCCCGGCTTGCAGCTCCAGCCTCCTTCTCGAGCCTCCTACTCTGCTCTCTGCTTTTTCTCCTTCTCTCTGCTTGTTAAATAGTATTCCCCCTCTAGGGTATAAACACACGATCCAATGCCAGCCGCCAATGAAAAATATAGCCTTCATACTTTTAATTTTTTTTATAACATCACAATGTAACCTCCTATATCTTTTTATTTACTCCAGAGTAACTTTCATTTAATAAATTACAACTTATATCTTTTACTTTATTTAATTTAGTATTTTGTAGAAATATTTAATATACAACAACTCATAAATACTTTATTTAATCATATATTTACTGGCCACATATATTTACTTTCATATTTATTTTATTAATTATAAAACAATTTCCACAACTTAATGCCACTTTATAACTAATTTATCTCCTTTAATATTTATTTTTATTTATTTAATAATTAATATATATTTGTTATATAACAACTAATAATTATTTATAAATCTATTTAGTAGACATTAAACAAATTTATCGATTTATATACCACAACTAACCAATCATAATTCATACAATTACTCGACCATCAAGGATAGAAAGAAAGCAAGATGACAACCCATCGAGACGAACAAAACTGAGAACAATGACTATCTGAAAACTAAAGACTTATCCTCTACAAGGATGACGGATGACTGGGGAACCTTATGTTAACTCCGATCAACAATTCCATTGGCTAGGGCACACTCAGACCTGTTAGTTCAGGTGGAGTCGGTGCCCGGTACCTGCATCCTGCAGCAAACCTCTAGGTTAAACATATATATGCAAACATGAAGTCATGCACACAGTAAACAGAAATCGCAGCGTGGCAGGGTACTCAGACATGAGTAATGCGACACTATTCTGTTTACCTAAATCCATCCATAAATAAGTATTCAGTTGTCTACAAGAGAATAGAATAATCAATTTAGTATGATCTAGTCTAACAATTATTGTTAAAGCATCATAACCATGATTAAATATCACCTTAAACTCAGAAGTAACATTAATCCATTTCACCAAATATGTCCATCAAAGTGTGAAACATAAAATATTAGTAATCCAAAATCACCAATCATCATCATAGCAATAGGTCCATAAACAACTCAGCATACTAACAGAGAGTCCAATGTCATGATATCTAATCCTACTAGAAAAACCATCAGTCCAATAGAAGGCAAGGTGAGGGGCACTACACTAACCCTGATGATATTTCAAGTGATCATGTAGTCCCATTGACTGTTATTTCCCAGGATGAGGTGAATAAATTGGATCTAATGAAGCATGAGTCATCAATAATGAGGAAATGGATGATATCCGCATTTGATGGAGTGGAGGAAATAGTGAAAGCCTCTTTGAAGAGGTGGAATTCTTTAAGCATCTCAAGGAAGAAGGTCGACAAATTATAGATGGAGACAGGAAGAAGGTCCTTTTAGTTAGAGAAAGTATTGAGTGATTTAGATGAAATAAAGAGGATTAATCCTCAGGTTCTCATAAGTAACCAAGTATTAGATAATAATACTACCATTTTGATTGATATATGGTACAAGGACATCCGATTTCAGTGTGATGTGCTCAAAAGATGCAACAACAAATTAAGAGACATCAGTATGAAGTTGCATGAAATGATGTCATATTAGGTAGACATCTTGGAGACCTTGGAAGGTGAAGTAGAGGGAAAGATTGAAAATCAAGATGAAGAGTTTTCTATTAAAGCTCTGCATAACAATTTCCAGCTAGTAGTTGATGACCCTCTAAATCACCTGACGGAAGAAGTCATGGACAAAATCGTGAGGATCAAGGTCAGAGTGGAAAACTACAATGAAACATCTAGCAGAAGGAGTAAATTAGAGGCTCTCCGAGGCAACTACCAAATACACAAGCACGCCATCACCAAAGCAAGAACTCAAGATGGCGGGGAAGTAGAAAAGATAGTACAATCTTATGAAAATATCTGGACATCCATGCAGGTCCATATACAAGGAGAAAGTCATCAAGATGATGAAGATTTGGGAAGCAATGATCCTGATGCTCCTAATGATGAAGATGATGAACTTGAAGGATAAAGAGTAAATGAAGATGCAATACAAAGAAAATACATAAGCATCTGATACTTAGGAAACTAAGCAATTCAGATGGTTGCCAGTTGGCAACCTGTGCCACATCAAATGCTGACAAAGTCAAAGATGAATACCAGCCATAGATCTTAAAAGATAAATCATGAGCGTAGGTCATTTATAACCGCTCCCTCACCTTGTTCTATAAAAGGTACAGGGATGCCTTATTTTGAACATTCAAAACTTAATTGAAATCTATTTGTTGAAGTATTCAGGGCTTATTTCAAAGTTGTTGTATACATATATGTTCTTTCATACTTAATGAATGAGAAGATTGTTTTGATTACAATCCATCATAAATCTTGAGTAATCAGTGTATGAATTCTTGATATGTGCTTTGATTTGCTGCGTCCCTTGGAGTGCATATCAGCTTGCATGTGTTGTCTTCATGCCTTTCCTTTGAAGTTAGCATCGACTGTATCTAGCTGTGGAATGTCTTGGTGAACATATGGTTTGATTTCTTCTCTTCATGACTGTATCTGATGTGTATGTGGTTCAATAACTGAAGGTTCATCATTATTTGAAGTATTCTTTTCAATTTCTTTCAATTTTAGAATAATTCACCATCACAATTGCAGTAATTGACAATCAGAAGCAAATAGTAATAAATATGTAGATATCTCAAAGATAACTAAAACTTAGTAGCATATTTGAGTTAAAGCATGTCAAATTGACACATATCATGCAAAGATTTAAGTACAAATATATCATCTAGAGAAATATACTGTGAAATAACGTTTCTTTGTAGCATCTTATCAGATCTTGTTGGTGAAAGTAAGGCCCCAAAATGGAAAATAGTAATGCACATCAACCACTGAGTAACGTCAGTAGGTTTTGAACTAATCCACGGAGACTTGGGATCATGAATTCTCTAAATTCATCATATCTTTCAAGATGAGTAAAGGTTGTGCAATTTTTATTCTATGTTTGCTTATGACTAACATCATGATCAACAAGGACTCACAATGTTATGGATGCTAAAAGGTGATCCAGGAGGTGTTCCAGATGAACTTCCTGTGTGTGATATTTTAGGATTCCAAATCAAAGGACTCCTACTTTGCCTTTTATCAGATAATTCTACAAATATATCTTCTAAACCAGACCTAGACCTAGTCACTCTTTTACCGTTATGAGCCAGCTCTACTTGAAACAAACCCTAACTCTAATCTGGCCCTCCTTCTAGCACCAGAAAACTATTAATGATTATTCTAACACAGTCATAACAATAGTTAAAATTCACATAAAATGAACCAAATTGACTTGAAAGATATGAAGAAATCGATTAAGATTTGCTTAATCCCAAGTTTAATATGGTCAAGTCTTGACCTGTTGGGCAAATTTAGTAGGTTGATGTGAAGCTGTAATGTTCAAGGGGCCTTACATGATTTACGGTTTCTTGATGATTTACTAGACTCAGATTATGCAAAAAATCATAAATATTAGCATGTTGTTCATTCCTTTTGCATAAACTTGTTACTGTGTTACAAAAGCTCAGTGTGATTTATATTATTGCAAGCTTTTTCTCTTCTTCAATATTATGAAAACTACCTACTTTTAAGTCAGCTATGCATGCTTCTTTCAGATATGAGATAATCTCCTTTAAATTTTTATCTTTTAAGTTAAGTATTTCAGATGGTTTGGGAGAAGTTAGAAAGATTTAATCTAAACATCATTCATTCTACCACAGGATCTAAATGTTCTGTTATGCACTTTACAAGTAATGCAACAAATTGATCAAATCCACAGATTAAACCTCAGATGTAAGTTCTAAGCATTTTCACAAACATACATCTAAGATTGCAAGCTTTAAGAGAGATTGTTTTAAATACAAAGAAGAGCCAGAAGACACTTAGAAGATAGATACAGAATTCTAGATTCATATATGTTCAAAACAGACAGTCATATATGATTTACAATGTATGAATGACTCTTAGCTTCATTAATCAAATTACAGAAAAACTTGAAAGCTTTATAGATACAATAAGGAAGCAGGATGTTCCACACATTCCTTATTGCATACACAATTGACCTCCTGCTACTTCTAAACTAAAAGGTCCCTCTATTCTAAATGTTATGCTTTACAAATCTCTGCTATTACAAATCTTTGTGTAGCCCCTATGTAAAGTTTTACAGTGTAAAGGGGGTGATATATAGCTATGACCATCCCCAATACAGCTCCAAAACCCTAGTTAAACAATGGTTCAAACCTCCAGTTACATCATCAACGGTGGAGAAATCCCACCTAAAATATCTTTGATCGGCATGCATTAGATTTGGGTGCAATATGTCCTTCTGAAAACCCTAGCAGCTCAAAATATCCTCTGTTGTCTGCTGTAATAATGTTTCCATCTACATTTTGTCTTCATCATTGAAGGCCTCGACTTCTTGCGCTTCCTTGTGATCTGATCTCCTCCTCTGATGTCACTGCCATTAAGTTTCACCAGCTTCATATCTACAAACCTACAAAATAAACAAAAAAGTGGATTAAAAAAATGCATTAAGTCACCTCATCCATTCATACCTAGTCAGAATGTTAGACGTGCATTAATCACAGTCACTGAAAAAACTACATATATATTGTTTACATTTCCCCTATTGAAGTTATTGCATCTACATTTGGCGGGAATCCACCTACTGTACCTATGAATTAAATGTTATGAAGCACGGAAAGGGGGGGATATTCAGGAAGGGGGTGATATTCAGGAAGCGGGGTGATATTCAGGAAGGGGGGTGATATTTAGGAAGGGAGGTGATATTCGGGAAGGGGGGTGATCAATAATTGAAATACGACCCCCCCACTGAATATCAGGTTTGACTAAAACTTTGACCGCACATAACCTTCCTATTTGGCCGAATTTTAGTGTGATGTAAAAGGCAAACCTGCTTAAAATTTTACACTCTTTCACATGGCAGGCCTTTTGAGGAAAGAATCATACTTTGAAATTTTGGGTCAGACTTCAAGATCAGAAATGCACCTGACATGAAGCACCTACATACTGACTAATGCCACCTCTTTTACCATTACTGCCCAGAGCACAAAAACAAGGGACCAAGCCACAACAGGGGTCCTTATTTTGCTAAGGAGCAAAATGGGGCATGTTTTAAACATCACAACAATAACCAAGACCCAAATACTACAACACTTTTCAAACTATTTAACATGGATACAATAAAAGACTTTAAATCTCTCTTTTTAGATTAAATCACAAACTTACTTAAGATAACAATATTCTAATCAAATCTCAAAGATCTATAATTTCATCTATGATTTATTTTATAACTTACTACTAAAATTCACATCTAAAAATTAACTCAACATTACACCATTGAATAAATTAAACCGGAAAGCACTATAAGGTTTTCGCTCTCTTTTAAAAATAAAATCCAAATATTATTCCACTCAAGAACTATAAATCCATCTAATATTTGTTTATTATTTATTTATTAAAATCACAATTAATCTCTAATAAATTATCCATTTATTAAAAACCAATGTGCCACAAGATAGTATAAACTAAATCATAACTAAACAAATTTATATTAATAAGATAAAATAAGTATAACTAATATTTAACTCAATATTTTTAAATTCTAGAATGTAATACCAAATGTCTTTTATTTAATCACTATCATTACTAATTATAACCTATTAATACTCTAATAAAGTTTTAACTCAATATTTAATTCTATTTATCTAGTATCACCATAAAAATCTACTACATTAAAAAAACCTAATTTATTTATTTAACAAACTTGTATCTACTGAAGCAACTTTATTTAAATAAAATTAATTTTAAAATAATACAACTCTATCCTAATATTTTAAGATAAACTAATATTATCTTATCACTATTGCCTTTAATGAGTTTGAAAAAAAAAGAAAGTCAAATTAACAATTTTAATAAATCAAAACTACAAAAAGCACAATGCAAGATTTAATAAATCAAAACTAAAAAACACAAAGCATGATTTATGATTTGTTCAAAGAGTTACAAATAGAAGTTTTCTAATTCTAGGCTTATAAATCCATCTAATATTTATTTAACCAATACCTTAATAATTCAATTCACAATAAATCTGTAATTTAATATTCACTTATTAAAACAAAGTATATTGTTATAAATAAACAATTTATGACTAATACAATAAAATAAATAAAATTATTAACTCAATATATTTAATTCTAGTATTGTAACATCATCTAACATTGGTTTAAAAGCTAATACTGTCATTAAAATCTAATACAATCTTTCATCTACTAAATCTAATCTATATTTAATAAAAAAATATAATACAAATCTATCCTAACAAAATATATATAAGTTTGACTAATCAAAAGTTACATCATTTTAATTCCTAAAGAGTAATTTAATTTGTATTTGACAATTGTTAACTATCACAAAATAATAATTATATAGGCAAGTTTATTAAACATACATGGAGTTGAATTTAGAAAATTCCTAATTAGATTTAGTTGTCTATTCTATGAATTCTTGCAACTATAAGAAAAGAAATCAAGTGATATGATTTTAATTAAGGACCCCCCAAAAAAAATCAAAGAGAAGAGATTGAAAGAAAATTCTGAGGATTTGATCAAACAAAGAAGAACGGTCTTCCAGAACAAAGCCATGTCAATACAGATTCAGGAGAATGAAACTAATACAAATTTTCAAAGATTCAGAGGATCAGAGATTTTCAATTTGTTCTGTCAGAGGAGGGAAAAGCTTCAAAAAAATAAATTCAAAAAACTGATTTCAGGCAAGATGCAAGACTGCCATTTTTTTTTTTAATTATCTTTATATTTTTTTGATTTTCTATAGAGAACAGCCCAACCAACAATAAAGTTGAAGATTTTAGTCTAAGAGCAGTCAAAGAAGAATAAACAATAACCAAATGATTTATTTGGGAGCTTTAAAATCTAGAGATATGAGGAATGAAGGAGTCTTCTAAGGTTTAAGAAAGAAAAGGTGAATGATTCTATCAGAAGGAAGCCATGAGGAAGAGATAGCAAAACTGATTACAAAGACAGAAATGAAACCAGTATGAATTTTTAGAGATACCTATGTAAGGAGACCAGAATTTGCAGAGGGACAGAGGATAAAAGAAAATCATCTAGCTAAGAGGTTTTAGGCTAACTCAGACAAGAATTGGATAAAATTCCTTTGGAATAGAATTACTTAGCTTAGAGAGTGCCTAGACAAAGATTGAGATTCAGTTTAAATCTAATAGAAATATTTTTCCAAAAGAATGCATGGAGGAGGATGTACAGTGGTCAAATGGAGGCACATTTTGCATTTTTTGTGTATGAAGTTTTGTGAGGATCTAAATAGCAAAGATCATACGGCGACACTATGGGAAATTTGCTCAATTAGATTTGTTTGAAATTTATTTTCTTTGGCTTTCCATCCCCCATCATACGACCAAGAATTAGCAACAAAAAAAGGTAGAACAGTTTCTAAGTGGGAAGAAAGAAAACTTCAAGGAAATAGAGAATGAACTCACACGATGGTGGAAGAAGTAGATTAAAATTTGTAGAATAAAGCTAGGCAAAACAATTGACCCAAAGAGGTCATTGATATGATCTGTCAATTACAAGAAAATGATTGATGAGCAAGCTAATCAGAAGTAAGAGTTTTGGTGATATTCTATTGAGTTTCATTTCAATGTGTGAAAAAAGAATAAATATCTCATTTTCTGGCAAAGTAGTCTGATAAAAGATTGATTCAGAGTAATATCAATTAATAATTTGTTTGATAAACTTTTGTAGAAATCCTAATTGGATTGACGGAGGTTAAGAGATTGCTAAGTTTCTCAAGAATGGAAAACAAGCTATTAGATACATAATGGTGAGAAGAAAGCAAGAATTTCACTAGAATAAAGACACGGGTTTAATTCCACTCAAGAGATTCAACAAGATTTTAAACTAATTTGTTTCAATTGCTACAGAAAACACAAGTAAACATACCCAAAAATTTGATCCAAAAACTTCAAACATTCCTCAGCTTTTCTCTTCTTCAACTTCTCGTAACAAATTTGCCCAATTTTTCTGTCCCCCTTAACTAGAACAATTCTCCCATAAAATAATAACCCCCAGAAGAAAAAATAACCAAGACTCATTAATTTTCCACTACCAAAAATTTGTTACAGAAAATCACACTACTCTGAAGCAATTAAATTTTTTACTCTTTTGAGAGATTCCCCAAATCTGGAATCTTATTCGACAACTCACATGAATTAATTTGCTAACTAATATTATTCTACTAATTAACATTTACTATTCTATTCTAGAATTTTAATTTCATCTATTATTTGTTTAATCAATACTATAATAACTCCACATACCACATGACAACCAACATCTTGAAGCAAGGACCAAAGGGTGACACCTCGACTCATGGTCACAAACTGAAGACTGAAACTGACCTAGGGAAAACCCATGTTATCTCTTTTCAACTGTATCCATTGGCCAAGGGTACACTTAGACCTGCTAAGTCAGGTGGAGTCGATGCTCGGTACCTGTAACCTGCATCGAGACGATAGGTTATATACAACATACACATATATATCAAACCCATAGAGTCAGGGAATTGCAACATAGTAGGGTGCTCAAAATGAGTAATACTACACCATCCCTACTCACAAGCATAACAATAAACACAAACATCTCTAATCAGACAACATTAAATCCATATAGCATAGTAACATTATTCTGCATAATCAATTAACTATCAACTATGTAATGCCCACCTTGAACACCTTAAAGAAATACACACTTATGCTATATGAAACAGGAATTTTTTTTTTTTAAATGTTTAAGATAACAAGTAATGTTAACATAACTAGTTACGACATATTCTCTAAGGATTCAAGGCTGCATTACTTTACAAACTAACTAACATGATTTAGCATACATCAGTAACTAATCTGAATCCAATGCACAATTAAATAACATAATCTTATTCATTGCATGACATCGTATATTCTAATCTACATGATCAATTACATAACTGAAATGCTTTCCTTACACATAAGTATATCATGACATCATTACATTGCCATTTTTAGACTACATCAAAATTACATACATAATGAATGTTCTGTTACACAAATCTGGTACAAGGTTATACACATACATCATCGTCATCATTGGAACAACTACAATTGTCTGCAAACTGAGATAAATCTTTTATGCACATGAACTTCGACAAGAATAACCAATGGATAATATAGCTCTTCCACCCGACCATGTGGAACCCTAAGGTCCACCCCCCGAGCTAGGAGTTAACATGAGGTCCCAAACAATGACAGTCAGGTAGACAAAGACTAACATGAACAAGGATGACCAACTCCAATACAACATATGGCAATAACATAAACAACACAACACATCATCCAGAGGCAACACATAACATATGTGGAGAGACCAAACAAGGAATGCTAGGTTGTAGTAGGGAGAGTGTCATCGCACGGTCCTAGCATGGGTTATCTTGACAGCCTCTCACTAGGCGCCGGCCCCCATCTATGGTTATCTTGACAGCCTTTCACTAGGTGCTGGCCCCATAGGGTAACACATGCGGAATTGACCTTCCTTTCATGAGGACAAAGAAGCCAATCATGCCGACCAGGCCTTCTCTACCCATCCTTAGTCTAAACAAGCACTACAGGCCATGGGAGAGGAATCCATTAATCTTGTTTAATGTGAAATCTACCCTTAACCCCCTAGTTCTTTTTAGGTTATCACTTGATTAATCTACTTTCAACGAGTTATCCTGACTGCCACTTTGGGCGCCGGCCCCACGTTGAAAGCCACTCTCCTTCTTAACACCTAGTAAACTCTAACCATCATACAAGGCATTATAACATTACACATACACGATCACTGCAAGGCATAAACCCTCTTGCATTACAAATGGAATCATAACACTAGTTGTTATTCATTACCTATAACATTACAACACCTTACTCTATTTCAGATTCCCAGGTCTCTCCATACAACAATTTTGACAAAACAGATACAAAATAGTCACAAGTGGCTAAATATCTCATCTAGAGATTATTACTTCACAAAACACATAATCAACTTTGGCAATACCTCATTAAATTTCGTACCATGTTTAATCCACATAATCATTATTGCATCATGAACACAAAAACAACTATACACATGTTGCAAGTACTCGACTACGACAACTTAGCCTCTGGAATTCAAGTTTGACCACCCTCAATTCGACTCTATACGACAACTTGTTTAATTCAATTCAGATTCTATAGATTAAACACTACAATTCCTTCTCGGTTTAGTGTAAACAACTTCTGTAATAAAATGAACATTAAATTGCAACAATTAAATTAATACCTTACAACTAATTATCTAACTAATCTTTATTCTGTTTCAAAAGATAAATTACTTGATTAACTAAATAATTACAACAACTCATTCGTAAAGAAACCACTCAAATCAATTATAATACTTAATACCTACTTACCCTTACGATTTTCTCATTATCCTATCATATATATTAACTGATACACTCCATATCTTTGGACCTTCTCTATTGAATTTCTTCCAACTTAGATTGATTTAATCAATAAAGCTTCAACGGAATACAATAAACAAATTATTTTACCAACCAACTTACCATTTTCCACCGTAGAATGAGTAATAATATTCTGATGATTTTCGTAATAAGAATGTCTCTAGAAAGATTTTATCAGAGGTGATTTAGTTCTATCGGGACAGTCATTTCTCAAGCAATTGTCACTTGATAGTTGTATATACCATGTTTTGTTTCCAAGGCATTCTGGTTTTCACATAGATACTCCTACTACAACTGTCTCAAGCATTATAACCTATCGAGTTGTAAGAAAGATCGTGAACGATTTGGCATTTATCGTAGAGGAGATGTAAAATTGTTATTGACTGTTTTGCCATTGAAATGGATGATATTTATTTAGTCTCATGACTTCTAACAGCGTCCCTATAGCTCCCTCTAACTGCAAGTTGATTTAATTGATGGTAATTGGTTTTAAAGCAATTTTCTCCCCTCTTAAGATATATCTCACAAAAGACAATAATAACAACAGCAATCTCCATTAGACAGTCTTCTTATATCCATTGCCTACTCGATACTCCTTATGGTTGTGCAAATTTGCAACTGTGATAGGTGACTACATTATTAGGAGACTATGGGAAAGAGACATGTTTATCTCTGACAGGGTTTAACCGATTACAAACTCATTTACAGAATTCAAACAGCTAATTACTGTATGTGCTTAGCCGATTACCTTGTAGCGTTGGCCTTCAGAGGAAGTGCCAAATGGCATCACCGAGATATCTGCTAAGTTTGTGATGGTTGTGTGGGCTGTTTTGAAGTCCGTTGAACTGGTGCGAAGGTGTAATCTATATAATGGAGCCTTTCTAGATATGCGCCCAGCTATATCTCTAACTCTTGGGATGGGTTGATTGCAGGTTAAATACAATAATGGACTTGTTGCAAAGATTTTAAAAACTTTCTATAGAGCACAAAACCATTAAACTGCAATAAGGGAACGCCCAAATCTAGTTTTAACACCCTACTAAGGTAGACGTTTCAAAATCTAAATGATTGCAAGTTGAATACATTGTAAATATAGATTAAAGGGATGGTGCAGCGTATGATCATTGATCGCCAGATGTTGGCCATCAGAAAAGAAGAGCCTACATCTCATAAAACTGAAAGTATGCAGGAATGATATAAATGAATGTATAGAATTTAAACTGTAATACTAGCGATCTGTGATTTGATAACTTAGCTAAGATGTTTCACATGTTTATTTTTTCCTATAGAATGCTATAGCAATAAAAAAATGCTCCAATATTATTTTTACCATTTACAATGGTGCAGCATTTAGATTTAAGTTGCAATATGCGTAACTATCAAGGGATCGTGGCAACATAGGAATGGGCGATAACATCATACTGGCTTTTAAATGTGATTCACAAATATAGATTGCCACACTTAATCCATCGTCTAAATCTGTTCTCTTTAAAATAAGACTAGGGTTCAATGCCATTTAACTGACCGGCTATATATGCACAGTCCTAACGTTATATGCTCGATGGTTTAGTTTAAAAAAAAATGCCATTAATGAAATTCGATAATAGCAGGAAAGAAAATAGAAATTGCTTTGTAAAAACCTTTGAAAGACCTTAATCCAATACGAACAGAAGAATACACGATTGTATATATATATATATATGAATGGAAAACTAATTAAGTAGGAACTCCATTCACAGCTTATTTCTGTTTCTGTTCCAGAGGCAAGGTTTTGTGACACTTAAAGGCGTTCCACACAACACAGAATTACTATTACATATCAATTCGCCTGCACAGAGCCGTTAAAAGGTTGCGGTGTGGAGTTGGAGTCTATTATAAGCGATTATCAGTTGAGGATAAAAAGTGTTTGTGGAAGATCGCACCATTGAAACTATGAATGAAGTTGGTTACCCTAGAGATCTACGGCTTCCCTATTGAGGCACCCTTATCATCTACCACTGGGAATATGCGCTAATCTTGAGGACGGGTTTCTCATGAGCTGTAAAAATGCTTAAAGCAAAATTTTAAAAGAATTCGCTGCAATTCACAAAGGATGCGTTATCATGCCAGTGTTCAAAACCTTCTATCATTTGCAATGGGTAAAAGCATTTTCTACAGAATGTTGTGATGTCACTGCCTTCATCTACGATCCCAAAGAAATACACTATGTTTGCCGGTAAATAGAGTGGGAGGAAGACAATCACACAACGAATTCCTTGGGCATAAAGGATTTAAAACACTAAGAGATGTTACTGTTTAAATGCAGAGAAGATAGTCTACTAAAAATAAACAGAAGGATCCAACCATGGAGTGGGAGAAAGTAGTTAAACAATGAATCCTCTAAGCAGAAATTGATTTAGAGACCTAAGAATTAAGCTACCTAAACACAGAGGAGAAGGACTACAGAAATGAGCACCCGGTTCAAGATTTGGTGGGGAAAACTCAAAATACAATTTGATTTCAGATCGTAGTATATCTTAAAGTGAATATTCAACCAACAAACCATTTGGAGTGAGATAAACAACAACAACATTTGCAGATTCAGAATAAGGTTCAGAGATAAGGCATTCGGTGGAACCTGGCTACGATGTCAAATCGACGAGTCTGCTTCAATTGCTGCAGTTCCGAGCTTCTTTTTCCAGCCTTCTTCTCTCTTCTTTCACCTGTAATCCCCCCTCTTTGCCTCTACAAGCTTCTCTTTTATAGAACAGTCCCTTCCATCTTCCAAGGAACTTGGCACGCGATCCCGTGCATCTTCCCCCCTCTAGATATATTTTTATTTAATTTAATGATCCCAAAAGGTTATTTTTTTTTTAAAATATTAACACATAATTCTGACAAAATTTAATTTCTTTCTAGCCGACCAACCATATTGTTATTAATAAAATTGTAATATTACATCAATCTATAATTTTGTAACTATATTTTAATTTATTTTATTAATTAAGTTGTAAATCACAATTTACAACATGATTACAACTATTTTATTTATTTAAATATTTATTGTAAATAATATTATATTGAACAATACAAAATTTCTTACAACTTTATTTAACGATTTTAATTCCCCTAAATTAGTAATTTATTTACAACAAGTATATTCAACTATCCACAATTATATTTTTCTGTATAATGATTCTAATTAAAGCACAACACTACCTTACACACTTAGACACCTTCAGACCTAATTAGACTTCAAGGTGCAATATTACCTGACAGCAAGTCATGATTGAATGACAAACAATAACCACAAGGGTATACTGACGACCAGACAATACTGACTAGGGACCTCATGTTAACTCCAATCAACTAATCCATTGGCAAAGGCACGCTTAGACCTGGTACATCAGGTGGAGTCGGTGCCTAGTACCTGCATCCTGCAGCAACGCACGGTTAAACATAACAAGATATATATATCCACATGCAGTCCTATAGTGAATGGAAATTGCAGTGGGGTAGGGTACTCGAGAGCGAGTAATACGACACTATTCCATTCACGTTTATGAATAAATAATTAACTATGTTGAACAAGATTTTCTGTTTACTAGTCAACAACATAAAATGATCAACTATCTCACAATCCCAAATAGTGAATAACATCAAAACATCTGTAACATCTAGTTCATTTATCAAATTCTAAAACATAAAATAATAGAATCCAACATTAACAACTGTTATCATAATGATTAGGTCCATAACGAATTAACAAAATAACAAAAGATCCATCATCTACTGTCTAAGATACTGTCATAATGTCCAATACTACTAAGCAAACATCAGTCTGATAGACGACAAGTTGAGGGGCACTACATCCTCCCCCCTAGGATGAGGCTTACTAATGGAAGCCTGCGAACAAATAGGATATAGCTCTTGCATTCAGGATATATCTTCCCAGGTAGCTGAAGTCTCATCACTAGGATCCCATTGGACCCTTACTTGCTCTATAACTCTGCCCCTGAGAGCGAGTCGCATGTGCTCCAAAATGCCTACGGGCTCCAAAGCTAGCTACCCGTCCTCTACCTGCAAGGCATTCCAATCAAGAACATGAGAAATATCTAGATGATAAGGTCTAAGAATAAATACATGAAATACATCATGGATGCGCGACAAGCTAAGCGGTAAAGCAAGACAGTATGCAACAGGACCGATTCTCTCCAAAACCTCGAATGGCCCTACAAAGCGCGGTGCGAGCTTAGAGCATTTTCCATAACGGATCGGAATCTTTCGCGAACGCACCCGCAAGAATACCCGATCACCCACTGAAAATTGACGATCAAGTCTATGAGCATCTACATATTTCTTCTGTCTATCCTGAGCTGCCACCAGATGCTCTCTAATGCGATCAACCTGCTGCTCCATCTCTTGGAGCATTTGTGGTCCTAGGAGAACTCTATCCTCAAGACAATCCCAACTCAAAGGGGTATGACAAGGATGACCATATAGGGCCTGAAAAGGAGACATGCCAATGGAACTATGGTACCCATTATTGTACGCAAACTCCACCAAATACAAATAATCTTCCCAATGGTTTTGTTGATCCATAACATATGTTCGGAGCATATCCTCGAGGACCTGATTGACCCTCTCAGTTTGCCCATCAGTCTCTGGATGATACACTGAACTGAAGTTCAGCTGAGTTCCCAATGCATGTTGAAGGGATGTCCAAAGAGCTGAAGTAAAAACTAGATCACGATCAAATATAATCTTGCGAGGAATCCCGTGCAATCTGACTATATCCTCCATGAAAATTTTGGCCACAGATGAAGCATTATATGAAGATCCGATAGGAGAAAAGTGTGCTACTTTCGTAAGCTTGTCTACAGTGACCATTATTGCATCATGGTGACGAGAGGACATGGGTAAACCAACTATAAAATCTATTGAAATGATGTCCCATTTCCATTCCGGAATAAGGTGTGGCTGGAGAAGACCTGCGGGATGCCGATGTTCTGCCTTAACCCTCTGACATTCTAAGCATCTCGAAACAAAATCAGCAATATCCCTCTTCATTCCGGCCCAAAAATATATCTAACAAAGGTCTGCATACATCTTCTTGACACCTGGATGAGTAGAATAAGGTGCCCGATGTGCCTCGGTCATGATTAGGGTGCGGAGACCCTCCGTAGAAGGCACATAAATGCAACCTAAATGTCGCAAGAGCCCATCTGACTCAATAGAATATCTGGCATATCTACCCTCCAAGGTTCTACCAGACTCAACTTCAGCTTTCACTTCCTCATACCATCTATCTGCAGGGAGTGAAGCAAGAATCTGTCCTCTCAAATCCACTCCAAGAGTGATTGATGAAAGTTCATGTCTTCGCCGACTAAGAGCATCTGCCACCACATTCTCCTTACCTTGGATATATTTTACCTCAAAATCGTACTCACATAGAAACTCCATCCACCACCTCTATCTCGCATTCAGGTTTGGCTGAGTAAAAATGTACTGTAAACTTCAATGATCACTGTGTAGCTCAAACCGATGCCCCAATAAAAAGTGTCTCCATCTTACTAATGCATGTACAACTGCAGCTAACTCTAGGTCATGTGTAGGATAGTTCAACTCATGATCTTTGAGTTTACGGGACTCATAGGCTATCACATGACCCTCCTACATTAAAAATGCTCCTAAACCTTCCAAAGATGCATCAGTACATACCACAAAATCTCCGGCAGGATCAGGCACTACTAGAATAGGTGCAGTAGTTAATCGCTCCTTAAGAGTCTGAAAGGCTGCTTGACACTGTTCTAACCAAATGAACTTCTTTCCTTTTCTCTGAAGAGAAGTTATAGGGTGAGCTATCTTTGAAAATCCTTCCACAAATCGTCGATAATAGCTTGCTAAACCCATGAAACTACGAACCTCTGAAACATTGGTAGGAGCAGGCTAATCCATGATAGCTTGAATCTTTGAAGGATCCACCACAATACCCTTATCGAAAATAACATGTCCCAAATATTTCACTTTTGTTTGAAAGAAATCACATTTAGCCAGATTTGCATATAACTGATTTTCTCTTAAACACTGCAAAACCTGTCGCAAATGTTCTTCATGCTCCTCCATAGACCTTGAATAAATCAATATATCATCTAAGAATACCAAAACAAATCTATCGAGATAGGTGCAAAATACACCATTCATTAGACTCATAAACACTGATGGTGCATTTGTCAACCCAAAAGGTACAACAGTGAACTCATAATGCCCATAACGGGTGCGAAATGCGGTCTTGTGGATGTCAGCCTCAAAGATGCACAACTGATGATATCCAGACTTTAGGTCTATCTTTGAAAACACCTTAGCTCCCTTGATCTGATCAAAGAGGTCATCAATTTGTGGCAAGGGGTATCTGTTCTTCATAGTCACCTTATTAAGCTGTCGATAGTCTATGCATAACCGTAGAGATTCATCCTTTTTCTTCACAAAAATGACTGGTGCTCCCCAAGGAGAGACACTAGGATGAATGAATCCCTTCGCTAATAACTCTTCTAGCTGCAAGCGAAGCTCCTTAAGCTCCTGGGTAGTCATCCGATATGGAGCTCGTGAAATAGGTTCTGCTTCGGGAACAAGGTCTATCTTAAAATCAATATCACGCTTTGGTGGCATACTCGGGATCTCGCTAGGAAAGACATCTTCATACTCCTTGAGAATAGGATGATCATCAAGGGATGTCTCCCTACTCTCCCCAAAATCTAAGTCATTAACCGTTACTGCAAACAACTTGCATCCTTGACGCAAACATCTCTTCAATTGCATAGCAGAAATCATGCGCAAAGAGATGGGTCTCTGAATCCCAACCACTTCTACTTCATTGCCCGATTCATCAACACACCTCACTAATTTGTGGCGACAGTCTATCACTGCTCGATGAGCATCCAACCAATCCATTCCCAACACTATGTCATAGGATCCTAATGGTATAATGAGAAGATCTACCATGGTAGATAAAGGACCTATCCTCAACTCGCAACCATACACAAGAGAGTCTACTGATACCCTAGATCTCGAGGCCAATTCCACCTGCCACTTAACATCTTGCTTTGCTGCCACTAATTTGCAATGCTCCACTATAGAAGGGGAAATGAAAGAATCTGAAGCACCATAGTCAAAAAGAATAGAAATAGTAATACCTCGCAAGACACCTATAGTCTCCACAATGGTACCTTGGTGCTCTGCTTGGCGATTATCTACCGCCGCAAACACCCTATGTGACCTGCCTACATCTCCAACAGTTGGCTCTGAAGCTGCGGGCCTCTGTCCAAAACCTGAAGTATTCTTACGTGGGCACTGTCTGGCAATGTGGCCCTGTTGGCTGCAAGAGAAACATCCTGTTCCCCTACCAAAACCTCCACCGCCTATAGGAGCATTTGACTGCCGAAAACTTCCTCTACTTGCTGCAGACTATGTACTCTGCGCCGGTTGACTTGCACGATCACGTTTAACTCTCTGCCAACTTCGATCTTTTCTGGAATGAAATCTACTACCTTGCTGATATTGAGAGTTTCTTGATTTCATCTGGGAATACTGTTGTTGTTGTTGTCCACTTTTAGAAGGTACATGTTGACTCCTTGAGTTACCTGCTGTATGGGGCTGACCGCTTTGGAAACCAAAACCTGCTTGAGATGTATTACGAATCTGTACACCTGTATGACCCCCTAGGGCCATGGTCAAGTTCTCCTCCACCAGTCGAGCCTTCTCAACTGCTACCTCTATGGTCTTTGGCTTGAAAACATGAACTCCTCCACTGATGCATGCATTCAGACCTCTAATAAAATGCTGGACTAACATGGCCTCGTTGTTTCTAATGCCTGCATACTGCTTGAGTTCGTAAAACCTACGCTCATACTGTTTCACTATCATGGCTATCTGTCTCAACCCATGGAACTCGTCCGCTCAACATTGCCTCCAGTGGTCAAATAGAAATCGAGCTTTGAACCTTTCCAGAAATAGTTCCCATGATACTATCGCAATATCTAAATGCAACTTTTGTTCCTCTAGTCGCCACCATGTAGAGGCAAACCCTCTGAGATGTATGATGGCACATCTTGCCTTAGTGTTGCTACCATATGGATGCATAGCAAAGCACCTCTCCAAATCAATTAACCATGTCTCTGCTTCCATACCACTACCAGAACCATCGAAGGTAGGAGGACGGGCTCTCATAAGGTCTCTCATGTGGCCTGCAAGAATAGCTTCTTGTTCAGCGGTGATTTCTCTCCTTCTGGGAGATCGTTCCCTTTCTCTCTCTTCTGGTTGTTCCATCTCCTGCCTAGGACCAAGACGAGCAAGAACCTCCTCAAGGAGTTGGTGTAGTTGAGCACCCTCGGGTTGATCCTGATTCTCTTGATTCTCACTTCCACCTTCTTGTGTACTCTCATGAGGAGAACTAGGAGGAGGGCTATTATCAACACCTCTCCCATGACCCCTACCTTGTCCACGTCCTCGACCTCGTGCCCTAGGCATCTTCCTGGACAATACACCCAAGAACAACTTCAGGTTGCTAGGCGAGGACCACGAATAAATATGTTGTCCAAAGTTTAAGAAACTAGTATAGCTTAATGGGTTAATTATAAAACCAGAGTACCCAGTGTTAGAAACATGGCTCTGATACCAGATGTAACGCCCGCCTTGAACACCTTAAAGAAATACACAATTATGCTATATGAAACAGGAATTTTTTTTTTTTTAAATGTTTAAGATAACAAGTAATGTTAACATAACTAGTTACGACATATTCTCTAAGGATTCAAGGCTACATTACTTTACAAACTAACTAACATGATTTAGCATACATCAGTAACTGATCTAAATCCAATGCACAATTAAATAACATAATCTTATTCATTGCATGACATTATATATTCTAATCTACATGATCAATTACATAACTGAAATGCTTTCCTTACACATAAGTATATCATGACATCATTACATTGCCATTTTTAGACTACATCAAAATTACATACATAATGAATGTTCTGTTACACAAATCTGGTACAAGGTTATACACATACATCATTGTCATCATTGGAACAAGTAAAATTGTCTGCAAACTGAGATAAATCTTTTATGCACATGAACTTTGACAAGAATAACCAATGGATAATATAGCTCTTCCACCCGACCATGTGGAACCCTAAGGTCCACCCCCCGAGCTAGGAGTTAACATGAGCTCCCAAACAATGACAGTCAGGTAGACAAAGACTAACATGAACAAGGATGACCAACTCTAATACAACATATGGCAATAACATAAACAACACAACACATCATCCAGAGGCAACACATAACATATGTGCAGAGACCAAACAAGGAATGCTAGGTTGTAGTAGGGAGAGTGTCATCGCATGGTCCTAGCATGGGTTATCTTGACAGCCTCTCACTAGGCACCGGCCCCCATCTATGGTTATCCTGACAGCCTCTCACTAGGCGCCGGCCCCATAGGGTAACACATGTGGAATCGACCTTCCTTTCATGAGGACAAGGAAGCCAATCATGCCGACCAGGCCTTCTCTACCCATCCTTAGTCTAAACAAGCACTACATGCCATGGGAGAGGAATCCATTAATCTTGTTTAATGTGAAATGTACCCTTAACCCCCTAGTTCTTTTTAGGTTATCACTTGATTGATCTACTTTCAACGGGTTATCCTGACTGCCACTTTGGGCGCCGGCCCCACGTTGAAAGCCACTCTCCTTCCTAACACCTAGTAAACCCTAACCATCATACAAGGCATTATAACATTACACATACACGATCACTGCAAGGCATAAACCCTCTTGCATTACAAATGGAATCATAACACTAGTTGTTATCCATTGCCTATAACATTACAACACCTTACTCTATTTCATATTCCCAGGTCTCTCCATACAACAATTTCGACAAAACGGATACAAAATAGTCACAAGTGGCTAAATATCTCATCCAGAGATTATTACTTCACAAAACACATATTCAACTTTGACAATACCTCATTATATTTCATACCATGTTTAATCCACATAATCATTATTGCATCACGAACACAAAAACAACTATACACATGTTGCAAGTACTCGACTATGACAACTTAGCCTCTGGAATTCAAGTTTGACCACCCTCAATTCGACTTTATACGACAACTTGTTTAATTCAATTCAGATTCTAGAGATTAAACACTACAATTCCTTCTCGGTTTAGTGTAAACAACTTTTGTAATAAAATGAACATTAAATTGCAACAATTAAATTAATACCTTACAACTAATTATCTAACTAATCTTTATTCTGTTTCAAAAGATAAATTACTTGATTAACTAAATAATTACAACAACTCATTCGTAAAGAAACCGCTCAAATCAATTATAATACTTAATACCTACTTACCCTTATGATTTTCTCATTATCCTATCATATATATTAACCGATACACTCCATATCTTTGGACCTTCTCTATTGAATTTCTTCCAACTTAGATTGATTTAACCAATAAAGCTTCAACGGAATACAATAAACAAATTATTTTACCAACCAACTTACCATTTTCCACCGTAGAATGAGTAATAATATGCTGATGATTTTCGTAATAAGAATGTCCCTAGAAAGATTTTATCAGAGGTGATTTAGTTCTATCGGGATGGTCATTTCTCAAGCAATCGTCACTTGATAGTTGTAAATACCATGTTTTGTTTCCAAGGCATTCTGGTTTTCACATAGATACTCCTACTACAACTGTCTCGAGCGTTATAACCTATCGAGTTGTAAGAAAGATCATGAACGATTTGGCATTTATCGTAGAGGAGATGTAAAATTGTTATTGACTGTTTTGCCATTGAAATGGATGATATTTATTTAGTCTCATGACTTCTAACAGCGTCCCTATAGCTCCCTCTAACTGCAAGTTGATTTAATTGATGGTAATTGGTTTTAAAGCAATTTTCTCCCCTCTTAAGATATATCTCACAAAAGACAATAATAACAACAGCAATCTCCATTAGACAGTCTTCTTATATCCAATGCCTACTCGATACTCCTTACGGTTGTGCAAATTTCCAACTGTGATAGGTGACTACATCGTTAGGAGACTATGGGAAAAAGACATGTTTATCTCTAACAAGGTTTAACCGATTACAAACTCATTTACAGAATTCAAACAGCTGTTTGCTGTATGTGCTTAGCTGATTACCTTGCAGCGTTGGCCTTCAGAGGAAGTGCCAAACGGCATCACCGAGATACCTGCTAAGTTTGTGATGGTTGTGTGGGCTGTTTTGAAGTCCGTTGAATTGGTGCAAAGGTGTAATCTATATAATGGAGCCTTTCCAGATATGCGCCCAGCTATATCTCTAACTCTTGGGATGGGTCGATTGCAGGTTAAATACAATAATGGACTCGTTGCAAAGATTATAAAAACTTTCTATAAAGCACAAAACCATTAAACTGCAATAAGGGAACGTCCAAATCTAGTTTTAACACCCTACTAAGGCAGACGTTTCAAAATCTAAATGATTGCAAGTTGAATACATTGTAAATATAGATTAAAGGGATGGTACAGCATATGATCATTGATCACCAGATGTTGGCCATCAGAAAAGAAGAGCCTACGTCTCATAAAACTGAAAGTATGCAGGAATGATATCAATGAATGTATAGAATTTAAACTGTAATACTAGCGATCTGTGATTTGATAACTTAGATAAGATGTTTCACATGTTTTTTTTTCCTGTAGAACGCTACAGCAATAAAAAAACACTCCAATATTATTTTTACCCTTTACAATGGTGCAGCATTTAGATTTAAGTTGCAATATGTGTAACTATCAGGGGATCGTGGCAACATAGGAACGGGCGATAACATCATACTGGCTTTTAAATGTGATTCACAAATACAGATTGCCACACTTAATCCATCGTCTAAATCTGTTCTCTTTAAAATAAGACTAGGGTTTAATGCCATTTAACTGACCGGCTATATATGCACAGTCCTAACGTTATATGCTCGATGCTTTTGTTTAAAAAAAAATGCCATTAATGAAATTCGATAATAGTAGGAAAGAAAACAAAAATTGCTTTGTAAAAACCTTTGAAAGACCTTAATCCAATACAAACAGAAGAATACACGATTGTATATATATATATATATATATACGAATGGAAAACTAATTAAGAAGGAACTCCATTCACAGCTTATTTCCGTTTCTATTCCAGAGGCAAGGTTTTGTGACACTAAAAGGTGTTCCACACAACACGGAATTACTATTACATATCAATTCGCCTGCATAGAGCCGTTAAAAGGTTGCGGTGTGGAGTTGGAGTCTATTATAAGCGATTATCAGCTGAGGATAAAAAGTGTTTGTGGAAGATCGCACCATTGGAACTACGAATGAAGTTGTTTACCCTAGAGATCTACAGCTTCCCTATTGAGGTGCCCTTATCATCTACCACTGGGAATATGCGCTAATCTTGAGGACAGGTTTCCCATGAGCTGTAAAAATCCTTAAAGCAAAATTTTAAAAGAATTCATTGCAATTCACAAAGGACAGGTTATCACGCCAGTGTTCAAAACCTTCTATCATTTGCAATGGGTAAAAGCATTTTCTATGGAATGTTGTGATGTCACTGCCTTCATCTACGATCCCAAAGAAATACACTATGTTTGCCGGTAAATAGAGTGGGAGGAAGACAATCACACAACGAATTCCTTGGGCATAAATGATTTAAAACCCTAAGAGATGTTACTGTTTAAACGTAAAGAAGATAGTCTACTGAAAATAAACAGAAGGATCCAGCCATGGAGTGGGAGAAAGCAGTTAAACAATGAATCCTCTAAGTAGAAATTAGTTTAGAGACCTACAAATTAAGCTGCCTAAACGCAGAGGAGAAGGACTATAGAAATGAGCACCCGGTTCAAGATTTGGTGGGGAAAACTCAGAATACAATTTGATTTCAGATCGTAGTATATCTTAAAGTGAATATTCAACCAACAAACCATTTGGAGTGAGATAAACAACAACAACATTTGCAAATTCGGAATAAGGTTCAGAGATAAGGCATTCAATGGAACCTGGCTACGATGTCAAATCGACGAGTCTGCTTCAATTGCTGCAGTTCCAAGCTTCTTTTTCTAGCCTTCTTCTCTCTTCTTTCACCTGTAATCCCCCCCTCTTTGCCTCTACAAGCTTCTCTTTTATAGAACAGTCCCTTCCATCTTCCAAGGAACTCGGCACGCGATCCCGTGCATCTTCCCCCCTCTAGATATATTTTTATTTAATTTAATGATCCCAAAAGGTTATTTTTTTTTCTTAAATATTAACACATAATTCTGACAAAATTTAATTTCTTTATAGCCGACCAACCATATTGTTATTAATAAAATTGTAATATTACGTCAATCTATAATTTTGTAACTATATTTTAATTTATTTTATTAATTAAGTTGTAAATCACAATTTACAACATGATTACAACTATTTTATTTATTTAAATATTTATTGTAAATAATATTATATTGAACAATACAAAATTTCTTACAACTTTATTTAACGATTTTAATTCCCCTAAATTAGTAATTTATTTACAACAAGTATATTCAACTATCCACAATTATATTTTTCCGTATAATGATTCTAATTAAAGCACAACATTACCTTACACACTTAGACACCTTCAGACCTAATTAGACTTCAAGGTGCAATATTACCTGACAGCAAGTCATGATTGAATGACAAACAATAACCACAAGGGTAAACTGACGACCAGACAACACTGACTAGGGACCTCACGTTAACTCCAATCAACTAATCCATTGGCGAAGGCACGCTTAGACCTAGTACATCAGGTGGAGTCGGTGCCTAGTACCTGCATCCTGCAGCAACGCACGGTTAAACATAACAAGATATATATATCCACATGCAGTCCTATAGTGAATGGAAATTGCAGTGGGGTAGGGTACTCGAGAGCGAGTAATACGACACTGTTCCATTCACGTTTATGAATAAACAATTAACTATGTTGAACAAGATTTTTTGTTTACTAGTCAACAACATAAAATGATCAACTATCTCACAATCCCAAATAGTGAATAACATCAAAACATCTGTAACATCTAGTTCATTTATCAAATTCTAAAACATAAAATAACAGAATCCAACATCAACAACTATTATCATAATGATTAGGTCCATAACGAATTAACAAAATAACAAAAGATCCATCATCTACGGTCTTAGATACTGTCATAATGTCTAATACTACTAAGCAAACATCAGTCTGATAGACGAAAAGTTGAGGGGCACTACAAACTAACCATGTCACAACATAAACTGTAATAACAATAATGTCATCATAACACATGTCAATAACCACATTAGTCAACCATAGTCCATCATGGACATAATAAGAATAAACCATAAATCTAACCACTCAAATGTCTCAAAATTGTCTAAAAGTAATGGAAAACTATCAACTGACACAAGCCAAAATTGAGGGGCATTACATCATGTCACAAACTTTTTTAAGAGACATTCCCTTTCACTAGGAAATTTGTTTAATCTCCTAATAACACCATGTTGCTTGGCAATAACACCAAAATGATGGGGGTTGCCAATCCTTTTCATTAAATAATATGAATCTAAGGTTGGTGACCAAAGGTGATCTGCAATAGGGGAAAGAGATCTTTGGAAAACAATCCCTTGTACTTCACACTTCTAGGAATTGAAAAGCACATGTGCATAAATTAAGAAGCACACTTCCATGAAATTAAAGAAAATCTAAAAGAAATAAAATCTCTGAATTTAAAAAGAAATGATAAAACTAAAATTGAAAAGAAATGACATCACAAATAACACCTACAAGTTAACAAAAAAAGAAGTTTATATAATACAAAGAAAAATATAACAATAACACAACACATTGATCTATCTTCCTTAGAATGAGTGGCCAACTCATTCCTTGGAAGATGATTTTTAACCAAATTCACAAACTTGTTGCCACAAACATTAGAAGGAATTATTCAAAAATAATGAAGATATTATTGAATAGTATGGAAGGTTACATTTGTAATTTCATGCTTCCAATAAAATCCTTATTTTGGGGTATACATCTCAAGTCAATCTCAATCTCCACAAAATATGGAGAGAGATTATTGGAATCAAAATCTTAACAAAATAGAAGATTATGGCAAGATTTGCTTACAAATCTTCTTCATTTTTCTTTCATGAAGAGAATCTATCCTAATGATTTGATTCTCATTTTATTGCAAAAATAAAATTAGATATTAATTCCTTTAATTTATATAGAACTCAAGCTTCACTTGCATTTATTACTAGAGCTCACTAGTAACCTCTGGAGCTGACTATGTGACTTAGTTGTACTAAACTCCCCTTTTATTTGAAATTATGCATGCTATAGAAAAACTAAAGTAGGTTTTTGTTCAACTCATTGTTATGAGAAAAAGACCTTTCATATTTCCATTTTGTCTTTTCTTTCTCGGGTTATGTATCGTCTTGTACTATCTTGGAAGATATTGTCTGGACTGGACTCACATAAGAGGTTACTAAAAAATATTTTTCTTCCGAATGGTAACACCTTTAGAAAAATAGGATTTTTTTTCAACTCATTGTTATGAGAAAAACCTAATCCTAGATTTCCATTCTATCTTTTCTTTCTTAGATTATGCAAATTCTAGTATTTACTTGATGGATTTTTTCTAGACTGTCACATAAGAGCTTACTAAAATTAACTTTACTTCCAAATGGTAACAATTGCAAAAAAACTAAATGAGGTTTTTGTTCAAATCATTGTTTTGACCAAAAACTTCTCTTAGATTTTATTTTTGACTTCTCTTTGTCTAATTATGTAGACTTTGAAGCTATCTAGAGCTAACTAAAATGACCATAACTTTTGTATACAAGGAGCTACTCCATAATTGTTGTACATTTCTAGAGCTAGTATGGACTGCATATGTGCAAATTGACATTTTTTTTCCTAATAATCATTATAAATACCTAACAAAGAGATAACAATAAATTCTAAAGAAATAACCATGATATATACTTTCTATTTTATTCTAAATAAATCATAAGTTTGGAACTTACACTTAGATCTAGCTTGTATGTAATTTATGCAAGGAAAACAAATGTCATATTTTTAATATGATGAGCCATTCTAGGGCTCATCACCAAAGGTGCACTAGAATTGTCAAGCAAATTGTTGAATAGAAAATAGGAGATTTTAGACATGTGTCTAGCTTATTTTTAGTTTGGCTATATTGTATATGTAGTTATTATTAGTTTTATCTTTTTGTGAAAATTTATTTTTGAATGTATTTGTTTTAGATTATCTCTCCTTACAAAATATTGTGATTCCATATCTTTAATTTTAGTTTGAGTTTTCCATGCAAATTTATTTCTTTTATGTCAAGGTATTTCCTTTAGCCATTTAGACAAGAAAAATGTATTCTATGATACAAATGCTCATGACATAGTAAGGTCTATTCATGCACATAATATACATTTGTTAGAAGAGGTACTTGAAAATTACTAGAATGGGGATACTGTAGCATATTAACACAAAGATATATAGCCATGAAACTATTTCATATGAAATGCACACCTGATTTCTAATATTTTATGTTATGTGTAATGCCCCACCATGCAACCCTAGAGAAGAGTTCAACTAAAGCAATAAAAGGCAATTTTTTTATAAAAAGTAGAAAGAATGAGAACAACACATAACTTAGTCTGATAAAAATGAGTTAAATTAACATCTCTAGGGATAACATGGCTGCACTATTGAAAATTAAGTTGATCTAATGACAACCATGATACATTCTAAATCCAACAATATCAAATGAATCAATACATACATTTAAGTCATCAGAAAAGTCAACATTAGGATCTTGCATATATGATGTCAAATATATTTACAATTTCCTTATAATAGAATACATCAATACAATGTCTACAATGTCACTTGCTGATTAGATCAGAGAATATACATCAATATAATAATACATGGTTCAACTGATATACAAGGCTAAAATACAAACATAAATATTTGTCTTCTCCAGCAAAACAAGATTAGTGATCTTCTACATGATATCTCCTCCTCGTACACGAACAACAACAAAGGGACCAATGGACATAAGCACTACCACCTAACCATATGGAACCCTAAGGTCCACCCCTCCATGCTAGGAGATAATAATAAGGTCCCATGACAAGAATAGACAAGAAGACAATAACTAGGAAGAACAAGGACTACACAAGACTACAACAACATAGGGCAATACTCAAACATCACTTCCAGAGGCAACCACACAACGACTGGTAAAAGTACAACTCAAGAATACTAGACTGCAGTAGGGAGAAGTGTCATCACATAGCTTGTCATGGATTGTCTTGGTAAGCCTTCCTAGGCCTCGGTCCCCATCTTGGGTTGTCCTAGTAGCCTCTCCCGACTCCTGGCCCCCATACAAACTCATGCGGAATTAACATACCTTTCATGAGGACAAGGTTGTTGATCTTGCCATTCCAGGCCTTCTCATGTCATCTCAAGCCTAAACGAGCACTTGAGCCATGAGTGAGGCATTCACTTATCTTGTTTAGTGTGATTAACTACCCAAACCCTTAATTCATTAATTAGGTTATCACTAAGTTAAGACACTCTCACATGGGTTGTCCTAGACACCACTTTGGGCTCTCGCCCCCATCGAGAGCCACTCCCCTATCGGCATCTAGAAGACCCTACTCAACAAGCATAGAAATGATCATAACAACAAATATACAAGAACCATGCAAGGTATTACCTTCTTGCATAACAACTAAATCATAGGACAATTTTTGCAACATTGCCCCTTAGCTTCTGTGTGAAGCAAACCAAAGCCAACATAATACTTTTACATTTTCCAAAATACCCCCATTTACAAAATCTGATGCACTACTTAATGCATAAACAACACAACAATTGAACCAACTCATCCTTGCAAGACTTAGTTCCGCATCATGACACTAACAATTATAGCATATACATGAAAACAAAACATTAAAACCTATGCCTCTGGAACTAACCTTGACAACATGACTTAACCATGATGATTTACACAAGTTTCACTCACAACAAAATATAAATACAACATTTTATAACAATTCTTAATAAGGGAAAACGTAATGATAATAATACTAGGTTTAAATTTGGATCTATCAATACTTAATTTGCAAAACATGATAATTTAAATCAAATTTATACAAATACAACTAAAACTCAAACTTCTTTACGACACAAAACATGAATTCAAACCTAGACCTTCTAGGCCTTTGGAAATCACTAACAACATACACAAAGACTCATTATACCATTTACACATAAAATCAACTAGCATTACATCAATATTCCAAAACTCAATATTTAAACATCTAACCTTATTCAAGATTCAATTAACAAATAATAAAATTGCATAACTCAAGGGTAAGATTAATTTTATATTCTACCCTATCACGTAATCCTTAATATCAACAATTTTTAAATAACAACAATATATATATTTGAATCGATTGATTAAATAAGGTCCTTAAACAAATTGCATTAATTAAAGCACTTGAATTCACAATAAACCAATTTTCTATTAACAATTACCAATGACTCATATTTCATGATCATAAACCTATTTTCAAATCCTCTTATCAAATTTCAACCTAACATAATCATTGCCATTAAATTCTAATAATACAATACCAAAATTACATTAAATTTATCAACAATAAATATATATTCATATCAATCTCCTTATTGAGCTAAATAAAACAATAGATTCTATGTTATCACATGCATCAATTGTGATATTAACTATATCAATACAATTTTAATATCTAAACGAAATGAATATGAATATTTAACATCATATATGTCAGCTAGGGGATATCAACTAATAAGTTTGAATTAATAATAATGGTAATAATAATAATAAATACTTTGAATCATGGATAGCAAATATTTTTCATCCAAGACAAATTAACATTAATGGAAACTCTAGTTTGGAAGAATATAAAATAACTAAACTATAACCTATAATATATACTTGTTTTTATCTCGTAAAATACCCTTATGTGCCATAACTATAAAAGCTATCCCTTATTAAGTCAGTATAATCAACTATTATTTCATACTAACACTAGCATCCTAGGAAAGAAAGAAACTTTCTAATAAATAAAATCTTAATTATTTAACTTCCTATTACTTGCAATCCACAAAATGAAACTATCTATTTGAGACTAAACATTATCAAATGCAATGATTTAAGGAATGCAATGCTTGCAAAATATGTACAAAATGAATTGAAAGTTTTAAACAAATGCAACTGGCAGGATTAAGTCTGATTTGATCTCAATGAATGCAATGATTGTAGGTTATTCACAAAATGGATTTGTTGAATAGCCTTTAAAGACTTTCAAACAAAGGCAATTAGCAGGGGTAAACTCAAATTTCTAGCCTTTACTGACATCCTCTCTGCATGCGCCTAAATGGGAGCTTGGCACAGGTTTGGACATCCATCAAAACATAATGTTGGGGAAATTTTTTTTAGATATTATAGTTGGAAATGAGTCAGTTACATGTATGTGGAAACATAGACAAACCACATGAACTATTTGACAGAATGCATCAAATAAATGTCATCTACCAGAATGCAAGGATCACAGATATGCATAAAATGGATTTATTGGACAGGCTTAAGAACCTTTCAAGTTAGGATTCGGCAACACGGGTTTTGTAGCTATGTATTTCTAGATAGATTTGTATTCATTGGATCACACCCAGTTTGTACATGTGAAGGTCTACCACTTGGTAAAAGATACAGTCAAAATGATATTTTTAGTAGTTTCTAGGCAGTCAACTTCTATCTCAATTTGTACGCACATGAAGATGAATCTCAAAATTTTGGGACATGGGTTTTGTGCAGAGTGGCCCATATTACATAGTAATGTGGGCGATTTTCTAAAATTTGAAAAGATTTAGGCATTACGGTTGGATCTTCAAAGACAACTTACAAAAAGATAAGTAACACCCAAATTTATTGAAAACAACCAAATCACTTATTCCAAATTCGTGAGGGGTTGTTTCATAAATTTTTAGAGGTTGTTGGATTTTGTAGATTTAAGATAATGAAAATTGCCTCAATAGATGTCATTAAACATCGTAAAGATCATAGAATAAACACATAATGGTTTTATCGAAAGGCTTTAGAAAATTTTAAGCAATAAAACTGATAGATTTTTTTTAAAACAAGATTCATCAAACAGAGATAAATACAGATGATGGTGGAACCTGGGTCCTCTACACTAGAAGTTTGTTGCCTAGGTTGAATGTTGTAGCCACCAAAACTAGCTTCCCAATCTTCCAACTCCCAAATTTCTTCTTTGCTTCCCCCCAAAATCCAGAGAGGTATAAAAAGCAAAACAAAAATCTATCCTCTCCATTACTAAGCCCCTCTAGCACCACAATTAATTCCCATTACCCCAAGCATGACAAGCTAAGATTAATTCATTTTGGTATTAACCACAAAAGATTTTCTGACAACATAACAGCAACCTCATAAATAATCTTAAATTAAAAAATGGAATATATTAAGATATCATTCACCAATAAATATTTCATGAGTTTAATGACAAATCATAAAACACTCAAATTTATTATTATTAATAAAATATTGTTATTATTATTAGTATTATTATTATTAATGTCCTTAGAAGACCGATAATTTATTCTATGACAATGATTGACCAAAACATAATCGAACAATTACAACTTAAGCTATCCAATGCCAACAAAACTTGATGACCAAGCAAGATGGATAGATGACCACAACAAAGGTGACTGACCATTAAACCCAACTAAGCAAACTGACAGATCAAAGGACATGAACTCACCCTCTTCGAGGGTGACAACAAGCTGAGGGACCTTATGTCATCTCCAATCAACAGCTCTCCATTGGATATAAGGTATGCACAGACCTACCAGTTTAGGTGGAGTCGATGCCTTGTACCTGCAACCTGCAACAAATGGAATGTCAAGCATATATATATATATATATATATATATATATATATATATATATATATATATATATATATATATATATATATATATATATATATATATATATATATATATATATATATATATATATATATATATATATATAACCATCTAATGAAACACACAGTGGAAGAGAATCGCAACGTCGCAGGGTACTCATGCATGAGTAATGTGACACTGTCCCTTACACTGATCAAATCCACAAGTAACCATATCATGCATGCACATCAGTAACTAAACAACTAAATGAAAATATTATCAGATCATTGCATTAAGCACATGATAAAATTGATCCACATAATCAATTGAGTCCATAACTAATCATAATATAAACATAACCAATAGTTCTTATAGTATCATCATAGCAATAGAAAAGTATCATCATAAAAATAGTAAATCCAAGATGTCATAATGTCTAAATAGAACAACTATCAGAAAGCCAAAATGAGGGGCACTACATCCTCCCTGCCTAGGATGAGGCTTACTCCTGGAGGCCTGCAACAAAATAAGGGTAGAGATCTTGCATCCTGACACAACCTCCCAAGCAACAGAATAATTATCATTAGGTTCCCACTAGACCCTTGCCTGCTCTACGCCCCTACCCCTTGAGGGTCAACCCCTGATGTTGCAGAATGTGCATGAGCTCCAAAGAAAGCTACCCGACCTCTACCTGCGTTCTCCAAGACTATTCCCTAATGCTCTACTGGTGAGGAGAAACCACTGCAAACACCCTGTGTGACCTACCTGCATCACCTATGATTGGTTGTAAAGCTACTAACCTATGACTAAATCCTGCAACATTCTTCTGTGGACACTGCCTGGCTATATGGCCCTACTGACCACAAGAGAAACATCCTATACCTCTACCGTAACCTCCACCACCCTTGAAAGGCATTGGACTACTAGAAATTATCTCTATTAATTACAAATTATGTGCTCTGAACTAGCTAATTAGGATGATAATTCTTGGCTCAGTGCCAATTACGATCTTTTCCTGACTGAGTACTACCACCTTGCTGAGGTTGAGAATTCTTTGATTTTGAATGGAAATATTTATGTTGTTGCTGATACTACTATCTGCCTTTAATGGGTGCATGATGGCTTCTCAAAGAGCCAACTGCTTGAGACTAACCACCATAAGGCCCAACACCTGCTAGAGGCGCACTACCAATCTGCACACCTATAGGACCACCAAGATCCATTACCAAATTATCTTCTACCAACAAAACCTTCTCAACTACTACCTCCATGGTCTTAGGCTCAAAAACATAGACTCCTCCACTGATATGGGCATTCAAGCCCCTAATAAAATGTTGAACTAACATAGCCTCATCATCGCCAATGCCTACATACTACTTAAGATTATAAAATCTATGCTCATACTGCTCTACTGACATGGCCATCTATGTCAACTCATGGAATTCATCTATGCGGCACTACTTCCAATGATTTGACAAGAAATGAGCTCTAAACCTCTCCAAGAATAACTCCTAGGAAACTGTGCCAATATCTAAGTGCAACTTATGTTCCTCTAAATGCCACCATGTAGAAGCAAAACCTCTGAGGTGCAAGATGACATATCTCACCTTGGTTTTACTACCATACGGATGCATGGCAAAACACCTACCCAAATCCAACAGCCAGGTCTTTGCCTGTAAACTGCTACCAGAACCATCAAATGTGGGAGGACATGTCCTCAAAAGATCTCTCATGTGGCCTGCTAAGATACCCACTTGTTCTGTTGTCATCTCTCTTCTCCTAGGAGACCTTTCTCTTTCCCTAACCTCTAGCTGATCCACCTCTTATCTGCTTCCTGTCTGGTCTACCTCTTGCTTAAGGCACATATGAATAAGGACCTCCTCAAGCAATTGATGCAACTGAGTTCACTTTGGCTGACCCTAGTTCTGAATATTCTGACTCCCGCCTTCCTGAGCACTCTGATGAGGGGAACTAGGAGGGGGTGTACTGCCACCACCTCTTCTGTATCCCCTACCTCGACCCTGACCTCGACCTCAACCTCTAGGCATCTTCTACACTAAACCAACAAAGGACAATCTCAGGCTGTAAGGTGAGGATGAGAAAAAGGGAAAACATACACTATAGAATCTACACAACTAGGAAAACATAATGGGATTATATATACCTATTCTTAATTTTTTGTTCACATTGAAAATTAGTTGGACCTAGGTGTAATTGTTCAGAAGGAAAAATAGAAACTTCAAAGTTATGCATTCTTGAATGGTTGATGCCTTGACAAAGTTGAAAAGAAGATCCAGTTGTCAGGATAACCCATCAGTCCAAACATGACTGATAAGTTATCATGACAAAAGAATTGATCATCAAAAGATCAAACATTCAAGGAGATACAGTTGTTCTACAAAGTTTGTTCTTTCAGGAGTTATAAGTTAAATTGATTATTCAGATTAATCAGGTTTGAATAAAAGAGAGAAAGATGTTCTATTACCCTGTTATTTCATGTCATGTTTAAACATACATCCAGGCATCTGTTACTTTATCTCATGCATTGATTAAAAAGGAAATACATATACATCATATGCATCAGAGAAACTAATTGATCATGTTTTAAAGAAATGTTCAAATGTGTCCCACACAAGCCGTGGGAGTAACTAAATTGAGCAATTGCAGACATGCAAGATATGTATCTGTTTGATAAAAGAAAAGAGAAAAGAACACATGATAAATTTAAACATCCATCATTGCCTAATGATGGAGGTTGCTGTTGAAGCTGGTCTTCAAGTCTTCAGTCTTCACCCTTCTCTCCAAGCCACCATCCAATTGAAACCTGTAAAAATGTTTGGGACAGCCTGGTTAGTGCTCTGGATGTTTATAGTTATCACATGCTTTTATCAAATAGAGACATCTACTTATCATATCATGCATTCAGATAATAATTCATATCAGATAATGATACAAATCAGGAATAAATCATGAAGGAGACTAATCAATGTTGTTAGGTACTTTTTTTTGCTAACTTGTTTGTTCACTGTGTAGGTATAGGACAAATTTTGTTGCTGATTTGAAGACAAATAAACGTGTGGATTATATGTGGCTCCCACAAGGGTTTGAGCCCAACATGTTTCTTTCATTTTTTGAAAAGAGTACCATACAAGGATAGGATGCATCATTCTAAGCTATATCATGCATCATCTAATCAACTTACATGAAGAACATGTCAAAATGACATCATTACAATTGATTGAAACAAATCAGAGCTATATGACTGAATCAAGATTGACAAAAAGACAATTTTAGAAAATCTAATTATAGTCATGTAAGGAGTGATACAAGTTTTCAGATTATTGTGCTTGATAAAGAGAAGAGAGATAGAGCAAGGAGGAATAGTGGAAGGTAAGACAATTATAAAATAATATGCCAACTTGACCACCATAAAATAGAACTTCACAAAATGTACGAGATAGGTGTGCAGTCATCCAGAAAAATGATATAAACTTTGTAAATGGCTATCACCAATGCCTTAAAACTTCAAACCATCAAAAGATACATGAAGATGAATGCTACAGTCCAAATGGAGTTAGATGTTGAAATAGTCAAGCATCCAAGGATGAAGCACATAATACATAAGCAAAAACCCCAACACAGTGAATGGTCATCACAAACATGACAGTCAACTTTCAAGATCAAGTGAGAGACAGTCATGGCTAAAGTGGAAGATACAAATAATAGTTACATATAGGATGCTCACTATTCATCAAATGATAAAGACTGTCACTAACCATCAATGTTCTTAAAGAAGGAGCAAGCTGTAGAGTAGCTATGTATGTCATCACTTACATGACAGTCAAGTACATATGCAAAAATAAGAGACTATCATGTATGAAGTTGTAAATATAGAGAGATATAGTACAATAGAACAAAAACAATGCAAGAGTTCAAGAATGAATAGAATGATTCCATACATTTCAACATTATTGTGCTTCGACAAAACTTTATTTCTCATGCCCAAGTCAAGAGGATGCCACACAGTCAACAAGATGCCATGCAAGATGTAGTCAAGAGAGATACAGTGCAGTCAAGAGGATGCCATGCAGTCAAGAGAGATAAAGTGCAATAAGGAAGACACAATCCAAGAGAAGTGAGATAAATGAAGACCAAGACAGTGACCAGTGAAGTGGTTTCTATAAGCAAGAGACATTCATGATACATCATAATGGTCATTGTCCATCTACAGAAGAGCATGAAAAATGATAAGATAGGCAGTTAGTGTGCACAAGAATGACTACAAGAAAATGGATGGACAAAGAACACATATCTATAATACAAAGGTACATAAATGATGAAAGTGTGAACAACTAGAAGAGATACAAAGTGGCTACAGGTGTAACAGCCAAAAAGAAATAAAGACATGTGTCTATGCTACAAATATGCCTTGAAAGATAGCAAGAAACAAAAAATTCATGATATCTATGCACAGAGGAGTCCAATACATATAACAGTGAAGAGATAGCATGATACATGTGCCATAGTATATATCCAGATGCAATAAAAACAACACACAATCAAAGATGATGTTACATGACAGAAGTCCACTATGCTACAACTTGCAAAGTTGAAGAGTATAAGTATCATATGCTACTAATTTAGAGAAGCTATCTATGCATAAGAAGAACCTCACAAAATGTAAAGAATACCAACATGTGCTTCTACCCAGTAGCAAAGGTGGAATAATAAGGTAAAATGTGTCATCAACAAGTGTGAGACAATCACAAAGATAGGAGGAGAAGTGTTATGAGAAGCAAAACAAGAAAACCCACTTCCTAATACTTTAAAACCCTTATACTTTCTGCCAACAAATGGAGACTAAACCACAGTCAAGGTGGTGCTGCACAAAAAGAGAAGCCATTTTTTTAAAAGAATTTTTACCCATGTCAAAGGACCAAACCCTAATTATATATTTGTAGACACAATTCAAAGCTTTCAAATAGATGCCATTATATATTCATAACCATGCCAGAGGAAAAAGAAATGAGAAAGAAGGTATACCCATCTACTAAATTAACAAGATTTTTTCGAAGATACTTCAAGCTTTTTTTTTACAAATAAGGAGAAAGATCAAGTAAAGCGGTATGGCCATGGCATTACAAGGTTTTTCTATGCAGGATGAAGTCAAAACCCTCATCTTCAAGTCTCACAACCCCTCAAGTAGCTATAGTTTTTAATGCCTATTTTCAAGAGATGCATAGCCATGGCATGTAGAGGTTCTAAAAATGGAGAAGGTGTCAAAACACTCATCTTAAAAGGCTTCAAAACCCTCAAGTTTCTGCATAATGAAAATAGATTAAGACAAAAGAAGAAATATATAGCCATGGCTGACCGTGATATAGCATTTTTTTGCTATAAAATGCAATACTCATGTCTATCTACAAACTTGTCATGTTATAAGGAGTGAAACCAAAGATAATGAAGCTACAAAGATTAAATAGCAAGTGCTTACCCTTGTTGCTGGCAGGAAGAAAGATCTTCTATGGCCTCACAGTGGCCTCAAACTTCTAGAAGAGTAGATGAAGACCATCGAGAAAGAAGCATACAGAAACAGAATGAAGGTATTAAAGAGTGCACAACAATAGAGGTATTCATAGCAGTGAAGAAGGCCATGACCATTTAAATGAAAAAAGCTACAAATACTTAAATGTTTCATATCAAACAGAAAGTAGAGTTACCGTGTTTCTAACTCATGTAGAGTTCCATGGCAATGATAGGGAAGAACTATTGAAGGAAGAAGACCAAAGCCATGATGAAGACAATTGAAACCCTCGGCCGACATGAAGGTTGTAGAGCTTGAAGAAAGAAATCAAGTGAAGAGTGAATGAGCCAGTTAGGGTTATTTTCTTTCTTTTTTCTCGAGTGCATTTTTTGGCTTACAAAAACCAATTATTACTTTATCCAAATTTGTTGTTGTGGTCAAGACTTCCCTAGCCATCATAACATGGAGTGGCCGACAGCTACACCTTAGAATTGTTTTTTCTTTTTCTTAAGTCAAGAGGCTGATGTAACATGTGGGAAAGGCTCCAAGCCTTCTAAAACCATTTGAAGATTCCTTGGTGGTCTGATGATTAAGGAATAACAAATCACATGCTCAAGTTCCTTATCCATTTCCAAGCATCCAAGGATAGATATCTCCTCATTATGCATGGTGAATAATAGCCAAGAGGGTGTATGATTTTAGACATGGTATATACATATGCAATACATGGAGTTCAATGATAAACTTTCATGCATGGTGGAGATATGACTTCATGGGTAATAAGGTATTGTCTTGTAGTGATGTGATTATTGCATAAAGGAAATTACATGGTGGCAGTATTGATGGTGACAGCATATGATGGGCATTTTTTATGCATGGGGTCAAATTGCATAGTGGAGTTATTTTTCCTTCCTTAACTTCAAAATTGCATATGGGGATATAAGGAGATTTAGAAAATGGATGTATGTGCACAATGGCAGCAAGGGGGAGTTATAAGGATATTTATAGATTTTTGTTTGGTGCATGGAATGCTACAGGAGTGACTCAATTTCTTTTTATTTTCCTTGCAGAGGGAGATATTTTTCTCATTCATGTATTGGAGTGATAAGGAGTAATATTTTTCTTCTAATCATGCATGATTTTACACATTTATTAATTGTAAATAAATAATAAAGTAATACTCTATAAATTACTTTATTATTTTCCACAAGTTTTAAAATTGAAAATAGAACAAATTGTAACCAATAATAGAGTAATATTTTATTACTTTATTATTTATTCACAATCAATTCTGCTCATGCAAAATCATGTAAATTGATTAGTTGAGTTAACTAGGCCACCTAGGAGGTTTTGCATGACTTTTATGAGTATTTTTAGGGTCCTTAGTCAAAATTTTGGTCAAACATATGGAGAGGCCCAAATTGAAGGTATTTTTGCTCAATTTGTGGCAGTTTTAGATCCTAATTTTGAGGGTTTTTTAGGTTGCTCAGGAATGAGTATTTTTAGAGGTAGTTATCTGCAAGTCTATATTTTTTGCATGCCTCTTGGAGAGAGCAGACCTATATATTGAAAAGAAAAAGTTTGTTTTTGCTAGTTCTTGATTCTCATTTTGATTCAGATAGATTAGAGAATTCTTGTAGCTCACTTTTACAGTTTTATTGAGAGATCGACATGTTATAGGTTATCTTTTGTCTTTTGCAAAGCTTTTCTTTGTTTATTTTAGATCAGTTGAATTACCTTTCCTTTTAGTGTTGAATGTTGAAGTGATTTTGATGAAATTTTGTTGTGTTTTATTATTAAACCTGAAAAATTATTATCTCACCTCTTTGTTTACAACATTAAAGGATACATTCATCATAGGTCTTAGGCTATGTTAACCAGAAATAGTCTTTTTATGCTTTGAAAAAACCATTTCCTTCATAAAAACCTATTTTTGAACCTTCCTTAGAATCATTTTTGTGGTATTTATGCCAAGTTTGAATTGTGTAGAAGTTTGATTTCTAGACAAACATTGTGAATTAGATTGCATTATTTTTATCCATATCAGGTGCATCACCATTTTCCCTTTAGTATTCATTTAGTTTCTTTCTTCCCTTTTCCCAAAAAATAAAAACATACATCTCAATAGAACATTTGAAGGGAACCAACCCACAATCTGGAGGTCTAATCTCGTCATACAGTACCCACAACCTGAGATTAGTCCCATGTTACACGGAATTATAGTGCTTTAACCAGCCTTGCATACGTGTACAATTCCTAGTGATAAGAGCTTTTGGCACACCTGGTGGGACTTTGAATTGATTTTCAGTTCAAAAGGACTTATTTCTTTTTGCTATTTTTGGTATGAGTAGTAGAATTCCATCCTTTTAGAGGTTTCTTATCTGTACCTAGTGACTAATACTTTGGTTTTTTCAGATCAGATCTTGCAACCTATTGAAAAATATCAAACAAGGTCAAGTAAAAATTCTAAGAAGAAGCATAATCAGTTATCTCCACCAAAAAGGAGAATAAAAGAAGAGAAAGAGGCTAATATAATAGATTTATCAGTTGTTACAGATCCACCAAGTACACATCCTAAATTTGCTTCACATCAAAATCCATTGTTTGCAAGTTCATCAATACAATTTTTAAGTTCTCCACCAGCAAGCCCAGAAGAACAGATTCTTATTTTCCAAGAGGAACCACTTCTTCTCAAGTTTACTGCTGAAGAACCTGTATTACGGGAAATATTCCAAGAGGTTTCAGTCCAAACACCAGCTCAAGTTTTACCCACTCCAATGTCTTTACTAGGAGGAGGAGGAGGAGGAGTATTACCACCTCCTGGTGGAGAAGGTGGTGGAGGATGTGGAATAAATCCACCACCACCTCGAAATCAGCCTTTTGTGTCTTTCAATGGAGGCGGCCTTCTGACTTTTAATCAGCATGATGACATACTGATGGCTGCATTGAAAAGTTTACCAAGTTTTATAGGAGAAGATGGGACTACGCCCATTGAACATATTAGAGATGTGTCCTCTTTATGTGCTGTTCACCACATCACTGAAGAAAACATTGCAATCATGTTGTTGGTAGCATCATTAAAAGGTAAAGCTCTTCAATGGTTTATAGGATTAAGAGTCAATTCAATTAGATCTTGGGATGAATTAGGTGCTTCTTTAAATAGGTAATTTCAAGACAAGTCTAATCATTTATCACTAGTTGAACAAATGACTACTATTAAGAGAGCTCCACAAGAGCAAATGACAGATTTTAATTTTAGATTTCAGAAAACATGGAATAGAATCCCTGAAACAGTAAAACCATCATAGAGCTTGTTTTTTTGTATTATTTAAGGGCATTAAATTCTGATATTGTTGTTATGATACAATCCATGGGAGGTGTAACTTTACCAGCTACTTTTGATATTGCAATAAGAGCATAAAATAGTTTAATACAAGCTGGTAAGATAGCACCTAGGCCCCCAAAGCCAATTTTTCTAGATATACAGCCTTTAATACCAATTTCAGCCCCACATATTTTAGCAATACCATCTTTTAGTTATTCAGCAAATACACAAAATAATACAGATCCCATTCATTCTAAATTTAGAGAGATGAAGGAAAATCAGCAAAGCATAGCAAAAATACTGCAGACTGTGACCAATGACTTAGTGAGTTTGAAAATTCAAACAAATTAGAATAACAGACCTTACCAAGCAAATAGACCTAGTTATTAGGTAGATTATCAGGGTTAAAGAAGAAATTACAACAATAGGCCAAATTAGCAGTACAATCTAAATGCTGTCAGTACAACAACTTAGAATGAGCAAAATCAAGCCTCTACATCAAAAGATTTTCATATTTTGTCAAGATAGCCAACTATAGAAAATAAGTAGCCAGCAAAATACCAACCAGAGGTTGCTATCCCAAAAGTATAGAAAAAGGTTAGTGGCCCTTTTTTTAATATTTTGTATCATATGAAAAAGATAATAGTAAGCATGTCTATTTTAGATGCTTTACACATTCCAGGACAAAAAGATTTGTTACAAAATGCTCTATCTCAGTTGCCTTTGTCAAATGGGGTACAAAAATCACATCAACCTTAGATTATGATTGCAAATGAAACAGAAAAAAGAATAGAATAGACTAAACCAGTTGGTAAACCTCCTGCATTTTATGTCACTTTGATTGTGGGTGACTATTTAGTACATAATTGCATGATAGATTCAAGAGCCAGTAGTCTAGTTATGCCAAAACAGCTAGCTGATAAGTTAGGTCTAAAATATGAACCTATTGTTAGAGGTGTTGTACAAATGGATGGAACTGAAGTGAGTACAGTTGGAATGTTAAAAAATTTAGGCCGTACTCTACATGCTTTTCTAAACTTTGTTATATACCAGGACATTTATGTCATTGATTTGCCACCTACCTTTTCCATTTGCTTATCCAGAGATTGTGCAACAAGGTTAGGTTGGTATTTATCATCTGATTGGACACATTTATTCTTCAAAACTAGATATGGAACCAACGTTACAATCAAGTTTGAACCACTAGCAAAAGATCATTTGGAACCTTACACACCCAATTCTATAAATGCAAATCTTCCCATTTTTTATCAAGAGAATCTAATTCCTAGCCAAGATCTAAACACGCCTTTAGAAGGAATACCAGATTTGGTTCTAGACCAATGGGTAGTAGAAAATCATGAAATAGGTCCATTTGAGCAAATGAATGAGATTGGTCTTGGTGTGTACATGATTCAAGAAAATAATATAGTTATTCCAAATTTGATTAAAGAAGAAAAACAACAAATTGTAGAGTCTGAAAATTATGTTTGGGAACTATTTTTTGATGGTTCTAGAAACAAGGTAGGAGCTAGAGGAGGAGCTGGTTTAGTTTCTCCCACAGCTAAGAAATATTATTCATCTTTCATATTTGCATTCAGCTGTTCTAACAACTCAGCTGAATATGAGGCTTTAGTTCATGGACTAGAATGGGTAAGGAAGAGAAAAATTGGATGTTTAAAAGTTTTTGGAGACAATGAGTTAGTGGTTAAACAAGTCAAAAACCATGCCGCTACAAAAAATGACTTGCTAAAATTATATAAACATAGAGTTTGGGACATGATAGAAGAGTTTAATGCATTTAATCTCATATTTGTACCTAGAACTAATAACAAGCAAGCTGACAAACTAGCTGCTATAGGAGTTGAATATGATATCCCTATTGAAATGAAGAATATTCACTCTCCTTTATATGTCAAAGTTGTTGTTAGACCTTCAGTTCCAGATAATAATGTTAGTTGGCAAGTGTTTGACAGTGATGAACAAATTGTAAATTTCTTAATAGAAGAAGCTAAATTTTCTGCAGGTAATCAGTAGAATTTTGTACAACAATATGATGATCAAGTACTTCAGTTAAGATCAAATAAGTTACCCAAGGGGCTTAGTGACCTTGGAATCTATCTTTAATACTAATGATCAAGTAAGAAAGGACAAGGTCATATTGTCAATAAAGTAAGAACATTATGAACCTATTGATATTTTTAAAGGAAAGTTGCTCAAGCTGGGAAAGATATGTACAAAAAAAGAACAACAAGCATTCATCTAGCTTTGTCAAGAGTTTTGTAAAATTTTTGCATGGGAATATGGAGATCTGAAAGGTTTCAACACTGATTAGCTCAACACATGATAGAGCTAGAACCCAAAGCTAAACCTGTCAGGCAGAAGCAAAGACCATTGAGTCCCAAACTGGAGGTGCTCATGAAAATAGAACTCAATAAAATCATTGAAGGTAATATCATTTTTCCTGTCAAACATACTACATGGGTTTCTAACTTAGTTCTTGTTAGAAAGAAAAATAGAGAAATCAGATTATGTGTTAATTTTTGTGATTTAAATAGAGCATCTTTAAAGGATCATTATCCTTTACCATCTATGGAACAGATATTGTAGATTGTTTCTGGATCAGAGAGATTTTCTTTATATGATGGTTATTCAGGTTATAACCAAATTCTTGTGAAAAAGGAAGATCAATACAAGATAACTTTTACCACAAAATGGGGCACACTAGCATATAGAAAGATGCCATTTGGCTTATCAAATGCAAGTGCAACATTTTAGAAAGCAATGGACATGGCTTTTCAAGGCCTGATTAATAAAATTGTGCTTGTATACTTAGATGATGTGACTATTTCTTCTAAAAAAGTTGAAGATCATTTTCATCATTTAAGACTAATCTTTGAGAGAAGTAGAGAATTTGGAGTATCATTAAACCCAAACAAAAGTATTTTCTCTATTCATGAAGGCAAACTGTTGGGACACATTGTGTCTAAGGATGGAATATCAATTGATCCTGAAAGAATTACTGCAATATTAGTACTACCTCTTCCTGCACATAAGAAAGGCTTACAGAGCTTTCTAGAAAGAATTAACTTTGTAAGAAGGTTTATTCCAAACATAGCAACACTTTTACAACCTCTTATAGCAATGTTGAAGAAGAATATTCCCTTCAGCTAGACCAAAGAAGAAAAGTAGAGTTTTGAAGAAATAAAGGAAGCACTTACTGCTGCTCCAACTCTGATAAATCCAAATTTTGATAAAGACTTCATTTTATATGCATTTGGCAATGTGGATACTATATCAGCTATGCTATGTTAGCAAAATAATGAAGGAATGGAACAACCTGTGGCATTTTTCAGCCAGGTTCTGCATGACTACGAGGTAAGATATTATTTTGTTGAAAAGCATGTATTATCTATTATCAGGAGCTTAAAGAAATTCAAACACATGCTTTCAAATAATAGAATTAAATTAATGGTTGCTCACCCAACAGTGAAAGAATTTTTTCTTAGTGAAGATTGAAACAATAAGAGAGTAGGATGGATAACAAAGGTCATGGAATATGACATACAAATTAAGGTAACCAAGTTGGTCTAAGGCAAAGGACTATGTGAAAAACTTACAGGAAATGAAGGATACACCAAGGAACTTGAAGGAGAGGCTGAGACAGTGATTCAAAACAATGAAACAACTGCTGTCCCAGACCCCCCTGCAAGTTGGGTGCATGATATGATTCATTATTTGCACACACGTGATTGTCCACAAGGCCTGGATAGATCTCAAAGAAGATATTACATATTACAGGCAATCCCTTATGCCATAATTGATGGAATTCTATACAAGAGAGATTTTAAAATGTTTTACTAAGATGTGTATAGCCAGATCAGACTCAAAAGATTCTAGAAGAATTTCATGATGGACCTGTAGGAGGTCACTTTACAACTAGAACAACAGCTCTAAAAATTATGAGAGCTAGTTACTATTGGCCTAACATGTTCAAGGATGCTCATGAATGTGTAAAGAAATGTCTTAAATGTTTAGTTTTTGTAGGTAAACAAAGACTGGCAGCAATGCCCTTGCATCCAATTCAAGTGGAACAACCATTTGGCAAGTGGGGATTGGACTTCATTGGTCCTATTAACCCACCTTCAAGCCATGGACACATGTGGATCTTGACTACTACTGATTATTTCACTAAGTGGACTAAAGCAGTTGCTTTGAAAGATGCTAATGAAACATCAATCCTGAAATTTTATCAAGATCTGGTGTCCAAGTTTGGAACTCCTAACTCAATTATTTTAGATAATGCTTTAGCATTCATTGGATTAAGAATATATGATTGGTCTGTCAAAAATAACATATTCTTGAATACTTCATCAAATTATTACCCTCAAGGTAATGGACAGGCTGAATCAACTAACAAAAATCTAATTAAGATTATAAAGAAAATAGTTGATGAGAATTAGAGGTCTTGGCATGATAAATTAAAGTTAGCACTGTAGGCTGATAGGATTACACCTAAAAGATCAACAGGTAATTCACCTTATGTGCTTACATATGGAAAGGAAGCCAAGTTACCAATAATAGTGGAGTTGCCAACACTTAGCTATGTAAAAGAGCTAGAGTTACTTGAAGCACAACCAATGGAAATCAGGCTTGCATAGCTAATTAAACTTGAAGAGATCAGAAAAGAGGCTTTGAAAACATTGGAAGTACACCAGGCCCAAATGAAAATAATTTTTCATAAAAGAGCAGTACCAAGAATTTATAAAAAAGGAGATCTAGTTTTCAAGTGGAATGAATTGAAAAGCAAACTAGGACAACATACAAAGTTTGATGTAATGTGGGATGGACCATATATAATCACAGAGTGCAAGCAAAACAATGTATTTCAGCTTGCTAAGTTAGATGGTGAGGTGTTCCCAATCTCAGGTAATAGGATTCACCTCAAGATATGTTACTAAGTAAGGTAGCCTTATGCTACAAATAAGTGATTTTGCATAGTTAGTTTCAGTTTTGTTGTTTTGTTTCTAAGAAGTGCTTCTGCACATGTAGCTGGTTTTGTTTTAAGCAAATTAGTTTTAGTTTTAGTTTTTTCAACTAGTTGCTATTGTTGTTTTTAGTTAGTGTGAGTTGTAGAACTTCTCTAAGTTTAGGGCAGAAATGACTCTATGCCTAATGAGAAGGCAAGGCTACTGGTTCTAAACAGATTAGTAGGCAATCACCCCTAAGAGGTCGCCATAAACGTTACTAATTTTTTGTTCACACTAAAAATTAGTTGGACCTAGGTGTAATTGTTTAGAAGGAATAATAGAAAACTTCAAGGTTATGTATTCTTGAATGGTTGATGCCTTGACAAAGTTGAAAAGAAGATCTAGTTGTTAGGATAACCCATTAGTCCAATTAGGACTGATACGTTATCATGACAAAAGAATTGATCATAAAAGGATCAAACATTTAAGGAGATATAGTTGTTCTACAAAGTTTGATCTTTCAGGAGTTATAAGTTAAATTGATTATTCAAATTAATCAGTTTTGAATAACAGAGAGAAAGATGTTGTATTACACTATTATTTCATGTCATGTTCTGAACATACATTTAGGTATCTGTTACTTTATCTCATGCATTGATTAAAAAGGAAATACATATACATCATATGCATCAAAGAAACTAACTGATCATGTTTTAAAGAAATGTTTAAATGTGTCCAACACAAGCTATGGGAGTAACTAAACTAAGCAATTGCAGACATGCAAGCTATGTATCTATTTGATAAAAGAAAAGAGAAAAGAACATATGATAAATCTAAACATCTATCATTGCTTGATGATGGAGGTTGTTGTTGAAGGTGGTCTTCAAGTCTTTAGTCTTCACCCTTCTCTCCAAGACACCATTTAGTTGAAACCTACAAAAATGTTTGGGACAGCCCCATTACTGCTCCAGATGTTTACAGTTATCACATGGTTTTATCAAACAAAGACATCTACTTATCATATCATGCATTCAGATAATAATTCAAATCAGATAATGATACAAATCAGGAAGAAATCATGAAGGAGATCAATCAATGCTATTAGGTACTTTTTTATGCTAAGTTGTTTATTCACTGTGCAGGTATAAGACAAATTTTGTTGTTGATTTGAAGACAAATAAACATGTGGATAAAATGTGGCTCCCACAAGGGTTTGAGCCCAGCATGTTTCTTTTCATTTTTTGAAAAGAGTACTAGAAAAAGATAGGATGCATCATTCTAAGCTATATCATACATCATCTAATCAACTTACATGAAGAAGATGTAATCATGACATCACTACAATTGATTGAAACAAATCAGAGCTATTTAACTGAATCAAGATTGACAAAAAGACAAATTCAAAAAATTAGATTATAGTCATCTAAGGAGTGATACAAGTTTTCATATTATTGTGCCTGATAAAGAGAAGAGAGACAGATCAAGGAGGATACAAGAACTTATGTATCATTTGAACAAATTACAGAATAAAACTTGTGAAGGGTCATCTCATTATGACAAGTGAGTAAGATAAAATTGCATTTTATACCGGGTATTTCTCATGTTGTTTTCATACTGTTTAAAGATGATCAAAGTTTAAACAGCTATATCACATTCAAAGTTGCAAGTGTCTCATAGAAATAGTCAAGTAAATGCCACATGGAACAACAGATGGAATAGTGGAAGGTAAGACAATTATAAAACAATATGCCAACTTGATTGTCATAAAATAGAACTTCACAAAATGTACAAGATAAGTGTGCAGTCATCTAGAAAGAAGATATAAACTTTGCAAAAGGTTGCCACCAATGCCTCAAAACTTCAAACCATCAAAAGATACATGAAGATGAATGCTATAGTCTAAATGGAGTTAGATGTTCAAATAGTCTAGCATCCAAGGATGAAGCACATAATACATAAAAAAATTCCCCAACACATTGAATGGTCATCACAGACATGACAGTCAACTTTCAAGATCAAGTGAGAGATAGTCATGACTAAAGTGGAAGATATGAATAACAGATACATACAGGATGCTCACTATTCATCGAATGATAAAGACTGTCACTAACCATCAGTGTTCTTAAAGAAGGAGCAAGTTGTAGAGTAGTTATGTATGTCATCACTTACATGACAGTCAAGTACATATGCAAAAACAAGAGATTGTCATGTATGAAGTTGTAAATATAGAGAGATACAGTATAGTAGAACATAAAGAATGCAATAGTTCAAGGATGAATAGAACGATTCCATACATTTCAACATTATTATGCTTTGACAAAACTTTATTTCTCATGCCCAAGTCAAGAGGATGCCACATAGTCAAGAAGATGCCATGCAAGATGTAGTCAAGAGAGATACAGTGCAGTCAAGAGGATGCCATGCAGTCAAGAGAGATACAGTGTAGTATGGAAGATACAGTCCAAGAGAAGTGAGATAAATGAAGATCAAGATATAGGTACAGTCACCATCACCATGGACAACCAAGACAGTGACCAGTGAAGTGGTTTATATAAGAAAGAGACATTCATGATACATTATAATGGTCATTGTCCATCTATAGAAGAGCATGAAAAATGATAAGATAGGTAGTCAGTGTGCACAAGAATGACTACAATAAAATGGATGGACAAAGAACACGTATATATAATACAGAGGTGCATAAATGATGAAAGTGTGAATAGCTAGAAGAGATAAAAAGTGGCTATAGGTGTAACAACCAAAAAGAAATAAAGACATGTATCTGTCCTACAGATATGCCTTGAAAGACAACAAGAAACAAAAAATTCATGATATCTATGCACAGAGGAGTCCAATACATATAACAGTGAAGAGATAGCATGATACATGTGCCATAGTATATATCTAGATGCAATAAAAACAACACACAGTCAAAGATGATGTTACGTGACAGAAGTCCATTATGCTACAACTTGCGAAGTTGAAGAGTATAAGTATCATATGCTACTAATTTAGAGAAGCTATCTATGCATAAGAAGAACCTCACATAATGTAAAGAATACCAACATGTGCTTCTACCCAGTATCCATAGTGGAATGACAAGGTAAAATGTGTCATTTGTAAGTGTGAGACACTCACAAAGATAGGAGGAGAAGTGTTATGAGAAGAAAAACAAGAAAACCCACTTCCTAATACTTCAAAACCCTTATACTTTCTGCCAACAAATGGAGACTAAACCACAGTCAAGGTGGTGTTGCACAGAAAGAGAAGCCATTTTTTTTAAAAGACTATATACCCATGTCAAAGGACCAAACCCTAATGATATTTTTGTAGACACAGTTAAAAGCTTTAAAATAGATGCCATTATATATTCATAACCATGCCAGAGGAACAAGAAACAAGAAAGAAGGTGTACCCATCTACCAAATTAACAAGATTTATTCAAAGATACTTCAAGCCTTTTTTTTATAGATAAGGAGAAAGAGATCAGGTAAAGTAGTATGGCTGTGGCATTACAAGGTTTTTCTATGCAGGATGAAGTCAAAACCCTCATCTTAAAGGCTTCAAAACCCTTAGGTTTCTACATAATGAAAACAAATTAGGACAAAAGAAGAAATATATAGCCATGGCCAACAATGACATAGCATTTTTTTGCTATAAAATGGAATACCCATGTCCATCTACAAACTTGTCATGCTATAAGGAGTTAAACCAAAGATAATGAAGCTATAGAGATTAAATGGCAAGTGCTTACCCTTGTTGCTGGTAGGAAGAAAGATCTTCCATTGCCTCATAGTGGCCTCAAACTTCCAAAAGAGCAAATGAAGACCATCAAGAAAGAAGCATATAGAAATAGAATGAAGGTATTAAATAGTGCACAACAATGGAGGTATTCATAGTAGTGAAGAAGGCCATGACCATTTAAATAAAGAAAGCTACAGATACTAAAACATTTCATATCAAATAGAAAGAAAAGTTACCTTCTTTCTAACTCATGCAGAGTTCCATGGCAATGACATGGAAGAGCTGTTGAAAGAAGAAGACCAAAGCCATGATGAAGACAGTTGAAACCCTCGGTCGGCATGAAGGTTGAAGAGCTTGAAGAAAGAAATCAGGTGAAGAGTAAATGAGAAAGTTAGGGTTATTTTCTTTCATTTTACTCAAGTGCATTTTTTGACTTACAAAAACCAATTATTACTTTATCCAAATTTGTTGTTGTGGTCAAGACTTCCCTAGCCATCATAACATGGAGTGGCCGATAGAAACACCTTAGATTTGTTTTTTCTTTTTCTTAAGTCAAGAGGCTGATGTAACATGTGGGAAAGGCTCCAACCCTTATAAAACCCTTTGAAGATTCCTTAGTGGTCTGATGGTGAAGGAAAAACAAATCACATGGTCAAGTTCCTTATCCATTTCCAAGCATCCAAGGATAGATATCTCCTCATTATGCATGGTGAGGGTGTATGATTTTAGACATAGTATATACATATGCAATACATGAAGTTCAAGGATAAACTTTCATGCATGGTGGAGATATGACTTCATGGGTAATAAGGTATTGTCTTGTAGTGATGTGATTATTGCATAAAGGAAATTGCATGGTGGCAGTATAGATGGTGATAGCATATGATGAGTATTTTTTATGCATGAGGTCAAACTACATAATGGAGTTGTTTTTCCTTCCTTAACTTCAAAATTGTATATAGGGATATAAGGAGATTTAGAAAATGGATGTATGTGCACAATGGCAGCAAGGGGTGGTCATAAGGATATTTATGCATTTTTGTTTGGTACATGGAATGCTACAGGAATGACTGAGTTTCTTTTTATTTTCCTTGCAGAGGGAGATATTTTTCTCATTCATGTATTGGAGTGATAAGGAATTTTGTAATTATTCGTAAGTCCTATTTTGTAAAATAGGCAAATGTATTGGAGTGATAAGGAGTAATATTTTTCTTCTAATCATGCACAATTTTACACATTTATTAATTGTAAATAAATAATAAAGTAATACTCTATAAATTACTTTACTATTTTCCCCAAGTTTTAAAATAAAAAATAGAACAAATTGTAACCAATAATAGAGTAATGTTTTATTACTTTATTATATACTCACAATCAATTTTGCTCATGCAAAATCATGCAAATTGATTAGTTGAGTTAACTAGGCCACCTAGGAGGTTTTGCATGACTTTTAGGAGTATTTTTAGGGTCCTTAGTCAAAATTTTGGTCAAACATGTGGAGTGGCCCAAATTGAAGCTCTTTTTGCTCAATTTGTGGTAGTTTTAGACCCTAATTTTGAGGATTTTTGAGGTTGCTCAGGAATGAGTATTTTTAGAGGTAGTTATCTGCAAGTCTATATTTTTAACATGCCTCTTGGAGAGAGCATACCTATATATTGAAAAGCAAAAGTTTCTTTTTGCTAGTTCTTGATTCTCATTCTAATTCAGACAGATTAGAGAACTCTTTTAGCTCACTTTTACAGTTTTATTGAGAGATCAATAGGTTATAGGTTATCTTTTGTCATTTTGCAAAGCTTTCCTTTGTTTATTTTAGATCAGTTGAATTACCTTTCCTTTTAGTGTTGAATGTTGAAGTGATTTTGATGAAATTTTGTTGTGTTTAATTATTAAACCTTCAAAATTATTGTCTCACCTCCTTGTTTATAGCATTAAAGCATACATTCATCAGAGGTCTTAGGTTGTGTTAACCAGAAATAGTCTTTTTATGCTATGAAAAACCCATTTCCTTCATAAAAACTTATTTTCAAACCTTCCTTAGAATTATTTTTTGGTATTTATGCCAAGTCTAGATTGTGTAGAAGTCAGATTTCTGGGCAAACATTATGAATCAAACTGCATTATTTTTATCCATATCAAGTGCATCACCATTTTCCCTTTAGTATTCATTTAGTTTCTTTCTTTCCTTTCCCAAAAAAGTAAAAACATACATCTCAATAGAACATTTGAAGGCAAGCAACCCACAATCTGGAGGTCTAATCTCATCATAGGGTACACACAAGCTGAGATTAGTCCCATGTTACACAGAATTGTAGTACTTTAACCAACCTTGCATACATGTGCAATTCCCAGTGATAACAATACCCAGAGTACATAGTGTTTGAAAACCTAGCTCTGTTACCAAATGTAATGCCCCGCCATGCAACCCTAGAGAATTGTTCAACTAAAGCAATAAAAGGAAGAATATTTTTTAAAAAATAGAAACAATGAGAACAATATAACTTAGTCTGATAACAATGAGTTAAATCTCTAGGGATAACATGGTTGCACTATTGAAAATTAACTTTATCTAACGACAACCATGATACATTCTAAATCCAACAACATCAACTGAATCAACACATACATTTAAGTCATCAAAAAAGTCAACATCAAGATCTTGCATATATGATGTCAAATATATTTACAATTTCCTTATAATAGAATACATCAATACAATGTCTACAATGTTGCTTCCTGATTACATCAAAGAATATACATCGATATAATAATACATGGTTCAACTGATATACAAGGCTAAAATATAAACATAGATATCTGTCTTCTCCAGCAAAACAATATCAGTGATCTTCTACATGATATATCCTCCTTGCACATGAACAACAACAAAGGGACCAATGGAGATAGGCACTACCACTCGACCACGTGGAACCCTAAGGTCCACCCCTCCATGCTAGGAGATAACAATAAGGTCCCACGACAAAAATAGGTTGTCCTCGTAAGCCTTCCTAGGCCCTGCTCTCATCTTGGGTTGTCCTAGTAGTCTCTCGTGACTCTTGGTCCCCATACAAACTCATACAGAATCAACATACCTTTCATGAAGACAAGGTCGTTGATCTTGCCATTCCTAGCCTTCTCATCTCATCTCAAGCCTAAATGAGCACTTGAGCCATAAGTGAGGCATTCACTTCTCTTGTTTAGTATGATTAACTACCCAACCCCTTAATTCATTAATTAGGTTATCACTGAGTTAAGATGCTCTCACATGGGTTGTCCTAGATGCCACTTTGGGCTCCAGCCCCCATCGAGAGCCATTCCCCTATCTGCATCTAGAAGACCCTACTCAACATGCATAGAAATGATCATAACAACAAATATACAAGAACCATGCAAGGCATTACCTTCTTGCATAACAACTAAATCACAAGATAATTTTCACAACATTGCCCCTTAGCTTCCATGTGAAGCAAAGCTTTAAGCCAACATAATACTTTTACATTTTCTAAAATCCCCCCATTTAAAAAATCCATCACACTACTTAATGCATAAACAATACAACAATTTAACAAACTCATCCTTGCAAGACTTAATTCCACATCATGACACTTTAACAATCATAGCATACACATGAAAACAAAACATTAAAACCTATGCTTCTGGAACTAACCTTGACAACATGACTTAACCATGATGATTTACACAAGTTTCACTCACAACAAAATCTAAATATAACATTTTATAACAATTCTTAATAAGGGAAAATGTAATGATAATAATACTAAGTTTAAATTTGCATCTATCAATACTTAATTTCCAAAACATGATAATTTAAATCAAATTTATACAAATACAACTCAAACTCAAACTTCTTTATGACACAAAACATGAATTCAAACCTAGACTTCTAGGCCTCTAGAAATCACTAACGACATACACAAAGACTCATTATGTCATTTACACATAAAATCAACTAGCATTAAATCAATATTCCAAAACTCAATATTTAAACATCTAACCTTATTTGAGATTCAAGTAAAAAATAATAAAATTACATAACTCAAGGTTAAGATTAATGTTATTTTCTACCCTTTCAACCAATCCTTAATGTCAACAGTTTTTAAATAACAACAATAAATATATTCGAATCGATTGATTAAATAAGGTCCTTAAACAAATTGCATTACTTAAAGCACTTGAATTCACAATAAAGCAATTTTCTATTAACCAATTACCTATGACTCAAATTTCATGATCATAAACCTATTTTCAAATCCTCTTATCAAATTTCAACCTAACATAATCATTGCCATTAAATTGTAATAATACAATACTAAAATTACATTAAATTTATCAACAATAAATATATATTCATATCAATCTCCTTATTGGGCTAAATAAATAAATAGATTCTATGTTATCACATGCATCAATCGTGATATTAACTATATCGATACAATTTTAATATCTAAACGAAATGAATATGAATATTTAACATCATATATGTCAGCTAGGGGATATCAACTAATAAGTTTGAATTAATAATAATGGTAATAATAATAATAAATACTATGAATCATAGATAGCAAATATTTTTCATCCAAGAAAAATAAACATTAACAGAAACTCTAATCTGGAAGAATATAAAATAAGTAAACTATAACCTATAATATATGCTTGTTTTTATCTCATACAAAATACCCTTATGTGCCATAACTATTAAATCTATCCCTTACTAAGTTGGTATAATCAACTATTGTCTCAGACTGACACTAGCATCCCAAAAAAGAAAGAAACTTTCTAATAAATAAAATCTTAATTATTTAACTTCCTATTACTTGCAATCCACAAAATGAAACTATCTATTTGAGAGTAAACATTATCAAATGCAATGATTGAAGAAATGCAATTCTTGCATAATATGTACAAAATGAATTGAAACTTTTAAACAAATGCAACTGGCAGGATTAAGTCTTATTTGATCTCAATGAATGCAATGATTGTAGGTTATTTACAAAATGGATTTGTTGAATAGGCTTTAAAGACTTTCAAGCAAAGGCAATCAACAAGCGTAAAGTCAAATTCTGAGCCTTTACCGTCATCCTCTCTACATGCACCTAAATGGGAGCTTGGCACAGGTTTGGACATCCATCAAAACATAATGTTGGGGAAATTTTTTTCAGATATTATAGTTGGAAATGCACTAGTTACATATATGTGGAAAAATAGACAAAGCACATGAACTGTTTGACAGAATGGATCAAAGAAATGTAATCAACCGGAATGCAAGGATCATAGAGATGCACAAAATGGATTTATTGGATAGGCTTAAAAACCTTTCAAGTTAGGATTTAGCAACACAGGTTTTGTAGCTATGTATTCTGAATAGATTTGTATTCATTAGATCACACGCAATTTGCACATGTGAAGGTCCACCATTTGGTAAAAGATACAGTCAAACCCATATTTTCAGTAGTTTCCAAGTAGTCAATTTCTGTCTTAATTTGTGCATAGATGAAGATGAATCTCAAAATTATGGGACATTGGTTTTATGTAGAGTGGCTCATATTGAGTAGTAGGGTGGGAAGTTTTCCAAAATTTGAAAAGGTTTAGGAGTTACGATTGGATCTTCAGAGACAACTTACAAAAAGATAAGTAACACCCAAATTTATTGAAATGAACCAAATCACTTATTCCAAATTCATGAGGGGTTGTTTCATAAATTGTTAGAGGTTGTTAGATCTTGTAGATTTAAGATAATGAAAAATGCCTCAAGAGATGTCATTAGACATTGTAAAGATCATATAATAAACACATAACGGTTTTATCGAAAGGCTTTAGAAAATTTTAAGAAATGAAATTGACAGATTTTTTTTTAAAACAAGATTCATCAAAATAAAGATAAATATAGATGATGGTGGAACCTGGGTCATCTGCACTGGAAGTTTGTTACTGGGGTCAAATGATGTAGCCACAAAAACTAGTTTCCCAATCTTCCAACTCCCAAATTTCTTCTTTCCTTCCCCCTAAAATCTAGATAGGTATAAAAAACAAAATAATAATTTCTCCTCTCCATTACTAATCCCCACTAACACCACAATTAATTCCCATTACCCCAAGCATGACAAACTAAAATTAGTTCATTTTGGTATTAACCACACAAGATTTTCTCACAACATAACAGCAACCTCATAAATAATCTTATATTAGGAAATGGAATATATTAAGATATCATTCACCAATTTAAATATTTCATGAGTTTAATGACAACTCATAAAACACTCAAATTTATTATTCTTAATAAAATATTGCTATTATTATTATTATTATTATTATTATTATTATTATTATTATTATTATTATTATTATTATTATTGTGCTCAAAACACCCATAATTTATGCTACGACAACGATTGACCAAAACATAATCGAACAATTATGACTTAAGCTATCCAATGCCAACAAAACCTGACGACCAAGCATGATCGACACATGAGCACAACAAAGGTGATTGACCATTAAACCCAACTCACCAAACTGACAGATCACAGGACATGAACTCACTGTCTTCGAGGGTGATAATAAGCTGAAGGATCTTATGTCATCTCTGATCAACAGTTCTCCATTGGATATAAGGCACACTAAGACCTGCTAATTTAGGTGGAGTCGATGCCTAGTTCCTGCAACCTGCAACAAACAAAATGTTGAGCATATATATATATACATCTAATCAAACACAGTGTGGAAGAGAATTGTAGCATAGTAAGGTACTCATGCATGAGTAATGTGACATTGTCCCTTCCACTGATCACATCCACAAGTAACCATATCATGCATGCACATCAGTAACTAAACAACTAAATGAAAACATCATCAGATAATCACATTAAGAACATGGTAAAATTGATCCACATAATCAACTGAGTCCATAACTAATCATAATATAAGAATAATCAACAGTTCTAATAGTATCATCATAGCAATAGACAAGTATCATCATCAAAATAGTAAATCCAAGATGTCATAATGTCTAAATATAACAACTATTAGAAAGCCAAAATGAGGGGCACTACATTATGGTAGGTGAACTTATACACCTTGCTAGGAATGTTGCTTTACTTATTACACTCAAGAGTATTGGAGCATTTAGTTTACATTGTAATTCCAATAAAGACCTTAGTGATCTTTGTAATCACTTACATTGAACCAACATCTAGTAATGTAGTTACATATAAAATTTTGATATTAGCATTTATTTATTTCACATAAAACTTAGTATATCATGCAAAAATATACAAAATTTAACAAAAGTTTTATCTTTTTCTTTAATTGGAGTTAACATGTGTTTTTTATCTGAAGGAAAATTAAGATTTGTAAATGTAGCCAATGGCCATATGCAGCTCTTTCCATCAAAATTTGGGCCTTAAAAAAATGAATAGAATAAATATGGTGTCAGACTTCTCATTCTATAGATCAATGTGAATTTGTAGATAATCATGATATTGATGCTCTCAAAGATTAGGCCAAGATATTAGCTATACTATTGCATAGATTGTTGCAAAATGCATACACATCATCAATGGCCTTTAGCATGGAAGATAAAGCAATAAAAAATGTTGAGAGAAGATAATGAGGTAATTTGTTATTTGTGATAAAGTAGGTGTGGAGATGGTAGGAGTAGAACACAAGTCAATTTACATGTTGTTTTTTATTGTGATGGGGATGATAATCATAACCACCTAATATTTGGTTTAGATGTAGAGGCACCTAGTCCATCCATGCTAACTAGTGTTGCTTCCATGGTAGTTGTTCCATCTATAGCCACCAGTCTCATGGGATTGGTTATTACCTTTTTTTCATGTATTTTCAATTAGTGAAGCATCCATTCTATTCAATGGTTTTTTGTTCCTACATTGTTTTGATGATTAATTATGACACTTCCTTTACTTGGTTTTGAAATGATGATTTTGAATTTAGAAAGCAATATTACTATTGTCAAATTGAATTACACCCTTGAGAGAGTGGTAAAGTAACTCTCCCTTCAGTTGACACAATGGAACCACTCCTAGGCTATGGGTGACTTGTATGTTGGAGTGAATCTCCAAAGAGGATACTTCCCATAGTGTAATATCTAAAACTTGACTATCCTACTATTGTTTGCAATGAAAAGGGTAGAAAATAACATAAAACTGAATTGAAAACTAAAGAAAGGTGATACACCTGATAGTTGAGGACCTCTACTTATTTGAAACATACATAGTTTGACCAATAAACTCACTATGTCATGCATAACTTAGGTTTTTTCACATGTTTTCATGCATAAGTGTTTGTTAGAAAGCAATTTTGAGTTTCAAACAACATTTAGAAGGAATATCAAATGGTTTTCACAACTAAATCATACATAAACTCACCACACAAACTATGACCTACATATTACATATATTTATGCATAAAAGCAATAATAAATGAGACTAAATCTCAAGGACATTGGTGTCATCATAAGAGAATATCAATCATTTCCATAGTTTTACACAAAATGTAGTTTTGAGAAGGAAAAATGACTTATTTTATTAACAAAGAGGTATCATAAAACTTAGTACAAGTCTAAAAATGTTGATATTTTTGAAAAATCAAAGATTACTTGTAATATTTTTCCCTCAAACAAATTACTATTATAGTGTTATTCTCCTTGAACTAAGTTAACACAATAGCCAAAAAACTAGTAAGAACTACTCAAAACTCTCCTAGGTATCCTCTTTTGTTGATCCAACATCATCAACGAATCTAGGAACATGACTTTAATAGAATATATGAGGTGATTACCTTTACTTGTTGAGTCAACATTTTTTGTGGTGCTAGAGGACTTGGTTTCCTAATTTTGCTCCTTGGATAGCTCCATCATGGGGTTAAGGAATTAGTTGTTTGACCTTTTCAATCTCCTCCATTTTGCATGCTCCTCATAGGGCTCCTAGATGCTTGCAAGTCTTCAAAACTACCTTTGGAGTCCTCATAACTATTTCAACTACCTTTAATTCCTTCCAACTGCACCTTTCACATTTTTAGGGAATGTGTTATTAGATCGTTGATATGCCTAGGACTCCTTGGAGGGCATGGGAGAAGTTCTAGGACCTGCCACCGTCTACGAACTTCTCATTCATGACCATTCTTTTACTTGAAAATGCCTCTGCTTTGTATTTTCATCATATACAAGAAATTTGATGCCTTCTTTGAGCTTGAATATGTGATTAGATTAAGTGTCTCTTCCTTTGGAATAGCATTGAAGCTTTTCCTTATCTACCAATTTGGAAAAAAGAAAAATGTAGTGTATATTTCAACTAGGTTAAAATACAGATTGTGTTTTCAACCAAGTTGTTTTCTCAAATGTCTTGAAGTCTCCTAACTTTCTAGTGATGATGGTGGCCATATGACTTCACTCCTTGGCTACTTCAACCATGTCAATATTTTGATAATGTCTTGTCATTGCTCCTAGTGTCTTTACTCTTCTAGTGTCTGAAAAACGTCCTTTCACTATAAACTTTATCACTTCTTTCTCTCATACACCCTAATTCTCTACCATAATACTTTATGCAGGGGCTTTAGATTGTTCACTAGTTTACCAACTTCCCATAGAATGCTTTCAACACTCATATAGATCTCTATTTACTATGTATTTATCTCATACACTACCATTGTTGGTGTATGTCTATCATAGGAGACTCATAACAACATAAGGTAAAGGCCTATAGGCCTACAAGAGAACTCCATGACTATGTAGTTTATTAAACCTAACAAACATTTGAGAACATCTTGACACTCCACAACTACCAAATCTCCATCTCCTTGTCTTTGCATACCCTACACTAGTTTCATACCCATGCTTTCTTCTTTATAAGGCATCTACAACTCTAGCAAACTTGGTCTCATCAACTCTAATGACCATTGTGTAGGATAATCCTTTCATTGAAAATAAGCCCCTTGTATCCATGCGATTGATAGTGTTTGACAAACACTTCCAACTTTTAAACATAGCTACAAATGACAAATGAAATGCAGAATAGCATATCTGACTATCAGATAGATCTTATGTATATTATTATTGCTAATACTCAGGAACAGTACATTCATCATATTACAATGCGCGTTGTCATAGACTCAGACATCTATGTAGAAAGAGGAGCTTAAAATTGGAAGAGCAAGCTAGAGATAATAGCACTCTTAGATTTAAACTCTTCTTAAAACATAAAGAGCAAGCTAGAGATAATAGCACTTTTCACAACTTACAAACCTAGACTCAAAGAGCAAACTAGAGATAATGGTACTCTTTTACAGCTTGCAAACTTAGACACTCCTAGACTTTCTAAGACTTCACTTCTCCAGAATTCGTTGAGAAATGCAGGCGACCCTGTCACCTTATATAGGAGGAGAGGGCAGAACTTTTAACCCCTATCTCATAATTCTTTTGAAATCCATCCATAGAAAGTGGACACGTTGCAACCCTTATCCGAAGGATTACCCGATCGAGGATAAGATTCCTCTGGTGGGACCAATTAATCCATGAACAAGATAAGAGCAAGACCGACAAAACTTTACAAGATTCCTTTTGATCATGAGAGGTATAACTCATGCTTACGATAAGGCATGTAAGATTTCCCCTTTTACCATGGAAGGGCCCACGTCTATCGATTACAACGAGATGATAGATGCTCTCGATGGATGACAAGCCCATCCATTAGCCTAGGACCCGGTACTGTTGGAGGTACTAGAGTTGAGATGACTTGACTAGTTGAACATACATCCTTCATAGAATTCCCCATCAGGATGAGTACAGTCAGGTGAGCGATAGTTTCCACTGGCACCATAGATTGGTATTCTGGGATCATCAACAAAGCAGTCGACACAATTTGCACAGGTTTGCGTGGATGAGTGTGGAATACATCCGAGTGGTTGATTTCCTTCTTGTTCCTTCTAGATGATACTCATTGTTTTCAATTTATATGGACCATGTAATCCTCTTGACATAGCTTGTGGTGTAGCACCATTCATTCGATAGGTCTTTGTGTGGATCCAGATAGGTGTTTGATGCGTATGAAAATATCTCAAGCAATTGCCTACTGTCCAATGCTCAAAAATAGAAGAGGGGCCTGAAGGGCCATAGACTTAGCAAAGATGTCGACTAATTGGATTTTCTTTGGATGAATTAAAAACAAGTTTAAAAATACACCCAGTGTATGTAGTAGTTCCTTCAAACTGTAAATCTTGAGCTGGTGGGTATGGTCCTTGAAATATGTTGCGAATGAGAGTTTTACCGTCTTCAGCATTTAACCATTGTTCTAGTCGTGCTACTGGAGGATTGAGAAATTGAGCTGGGAGAACAAAATCTCCACACCAATTTTGAAGAACATGTCCTATATCAAGATCAATGGGTTCTGCTTCAACTGAAAACTGAAAGAATGGTTGATTAGTCCATAAATCTGGGGAGGTTAGTTGTTGTTTAGCAATTAACATTCTAAACCAATCAAAGAGAAAATCATTGCTCATTTGAAATTTATGTAGATCCCATTACTGGAATGGATTTGTACTCCATTCTCTATGACTTTCTTCATACCAGCGTTGCTCTCTGATTCTAATGATTCGAACAACTCCATCAGTTTGCAGATTGTCCTCATGTCCTTCTCTACTCATAAAATCTGCAAAAATGTTTTCAACTCCTGGAAGATGAATAAAATCAAATTCATAGGTACTGAGAAGTTGAGCCCATCTTAGAAGACGACCTCTTACCACCTTATTTTTTGATTCTTTTCTAAAGAATCCCTGTAGATTTTGTAAATCACTTTTTAACATAAATCTCTTGTCAGCAATAAACATTTGAAAATCTTGGAAGGTATTGACAACAACAAGGATTTCTTTATGAGTACTATGGTAGTCTATTTCACTATTCTTGAAACTACCAGAGATATAATGAACAATCTCACCTTTATCTTTAGGATTGAAGGAGATTGTTTTCTATTCACGAAGAACACCTGCCCAGGCACCTTCGCTTGCATCTGTTTCAACAATCTTAAAACCCTTTCCTGGTAGCTTTAATGGTGGCAACTGGGACCATTTGTGTTTGATGCGATCAATCAATGCATCATGCTTAGTTGTCCATGGTGGTGGCTTCTTGCCGAGAAGCTTGTTTAACTCTAGTCTGTCGTCAGCAAGCTTATGATAGAATCCTGCAATATAATTAACAAGGCCCAAAAACTATTGAAGTTCTTTGACGTTCATGATAGGAAGAAGGGTAATTTTGTTCAGGATATGTGGTTGGGCCTCCATCCGCCCCCCCAAAAGAAGCTTGATGCCAATAAACACAATTTGAGACTGGGCAAAGAAAGACTTTGTGGGATTGACAGCAAGACCATGGTGTTGACATATAGAGACAAATTGATGAAGATGGTCAAGATGGTGAGGCATATCCTGGCTGAAGACAAGAATATCATCAATATAGGGTTGGATAAATTTGGCATAAGGCCAGAAAATAATATCCATTTTTTGTTGAATTATGGAAGGAGCAGTTTTAATGCCAAATGGAAGAATAGTCCATTCATACAAACCCTAAGGAACAGAAAAAGCTATTTTATAAAAATCAGCACTTTTAAGACCAATTTGCCAAAACCCTTTTGTGAGATCAAATTTTGAATAAACATGACTACCTTGGATAGTTTGCCAGATATGATCCTTACTAGACAGAGGATGCCTATTGTCAACAAGACAGTCATTTAACGGCTTATAATTGACCACTAGCCATTTTTCAGGGAGTTCTTTACCATTCTCATCAACCTTTGGTACATACATGGCATGGCATGAGAATGGAGATTCAGAAGTTTGAATAATTTTGAGCCTTTCAAGCTCTGCAACTTCTGTTCTGCAAGTTAATACTTCAGATGAACTCATCAGAAAATAATTAGCTTTTGCTTTGGGCATGAGTTCATTACCTTGAGGATCTCGCTTCAGAGGGAGATCACATGTCAGGTTCTATCTCTGCTTCTTTAAATCTTTTGCCATCACTGTGTCGACAAAAGCAGTTTTGATCTCGGCAAGAGATTCTTGACCTGCGTCAATCTGGTTAGCTAACCAAATTGAATTAACTGGTTTCTTTTTCTTTTCCTTTTCTAGCTTAGTAGTATAAGCTAGATCTTGATAGAGTCTTGGAAGCTGATATCTAATCTGAATGATAATGAAATTGGAATCAATGGTAAAAGGTTCCCATTGTTGGATGGCCTTGCTTCCTATTACTCCATCATAGCCCTCAACTTCATACTGAACAAACAGTAGATTATCCATAAAACCATCGAGGCCAAATTGAATAGGAGCTATGCAAAATGAGGAGCTATCTTCCTTTTCAGAATTACCAAAGGTAATACCTGTGGTTCCTTCCATCCAGGCATCTTTTGGAAAAGCATTGTATCTAGCAATGTTTAGGTCTGCTCCAGTATCAATAAGGAATGCAAGTGGATAGGCCATTATAACTGGAAAGTGGATGGTTAGGATTATTCCAGGACATGAAGTGGTTGGCTTGGCAATCCTTTTGTATGCTTTCATCTAGCAGCTACTTGACCCTTCTTCAAAGGTAACCCTGGGTTCATCTTCTTCTTCTTTGACAGCTTGATGAATTAGAGGGCTGTAAGGTTTTTCATCACAAAATAGTTGTTCTTCTGTGAAAGAAGCTTGAGCCGGTAGTTGTATAGATCCAGTAGAATTATACTAGCTGACATACTTGTCAAGTTCAAGGGCTTTCTCCATTTCTTCTGTAAGATAGAAATTTTCTTCATCATCAATTTCTGAAATTTCTGCCTGAGCTTGAGTAATAACCTTTTCAAGAAAGGCTTTTCTATTTCTTCGCCAGATGCATCGTGCCATACTTCCTGGAGAAGGTGCATCAAGAATGGATTGTTGATCCAAACGACCAAATGGTTGAGATGGTCGTGAATGTTGAGCTATCCAGGAGGCCAGGGCTCTCTATGCTGAAGTGGCTTGTAACCATGTTATTCTGGGATCTCAGTAGGAGAGACTGATAGACCGTACTGGAGAATGGGAGATCTCTTGACTGGGAGCTTAGGTCGGAATGGCCCACTTTCAATGGATGGTTGGAGTAAGAAATAATTTCTTGATTTGAGCTGATCCAATTGAGCAGTGAGCTTTCTCCATGTTTCTTGACCCATATCCTTGGTATGGAGTCATGATTCAATTTGGACAATATCTTTAATAACCTTGTCTAGTTCAGCACGGGTGTCACTTCTGAGCATTCTGTAATAGAAGGAGACTTCCGAATCATCATCAGAGGAGTGAACATCTTTAGTCATTTGATTGACCCGAGTTTGAGGTTGTCCTTGAGCTGATTCATATTCCTCAGACTCAGATGCTTCAGATTTAGATTCTGTACTAGAGAGGATAACATCCTCTGAGTCTGATGGATAAGCATTGATGAATTCATATTCATCATTGTCAACTCCTGCTTCTCTAGCGGCTAGGACTTTACCTTTTCCCTTTTTCTTATTTCAGTCTGGACACTTATTTGCAAAATGATCTCCTTTGTAAATATAGCAGGCAAGTTTCCATTTCTTGGAACCCTTTCTTTTCTTATCCCTTTTCCTGAAGTATCCTTTCTTCCTTGGATACTTATTTTTGAATTTTTTCTTTTTCTTCTTGTAGTGTCTGTCTGAATTATCACAATTTGAACAAGAAGATTTTCCCCTTTCCGAGAATTGATTAGAAGGCATAATCTGGTAGCAAATAGATGAAGAAAGTAAAGGTTGTACCTTTTTTATTTCTTTCTTAGCTTTCCCTTCTTCACAGATTTCTTCATTGATCTATGTTAAGAATTAAAATAACTGTGGATAGGTTAACTCTTTCATTTCTATATTTTCTATTACCAAATTCTCAAGAACTTTCTTGTGATAGAATTCTCCTATCACAGTACCAAAGCTTTTCAGAAAAGTTGTGAACATGAATTCATGATTCTGCTCATGGCGTGACAAATAGAAATTCTCATATTGAACATCACAATATTGTTTAAAATATTTGAGGTCCTTGCATTTACCTTTGATAAACTTATTGTAGGCCAACTTTTCTCTGGTGTCTATTTTTGCAACAAACAGACGAGTTAGCTGAGCATAGACTTGATCTGTACCTTTGTCTAACAAACTTTCTCTGTAAGCATCATCTAGACGATCCCAGACATGTCGTGCGACACCGGTCATTGCATTAAGAGCCTATTTTATCACCTGCTTTTCATTAGCATTAGCATTAGTGGATATATAATTTGTTATCCAGGCTCACATTGCATCTATACCTCTTGTATTCTCAATATCTTCAAAATGATCAAAATTAACAAGGGGCGGTGTATCAACTTTCAGAGTTTGAATATTTTTAAATGGATCAATGGGATTAGATCCATTAGGATTAGAACTTGAACCACGAGCCATCTAGAACTTTCCTTTGGTTTGTTCCTCTGGAGTGGTTTCTCTTAGATTCCCTGTAGAGGGATCATATATCTTTTCAATAACAGGCTATCTAACTTCAGTCTTTAATTTAGGTCCTTCATATTGAGCCTCTGGATATCCCTTTGCACTAGAAGGGAAATTCTTTATTTTTACAATCTACTGTTGTTGAACTGTATGGGTCATGGACTGAATAGTCCTTGACTCTTCTTGAAGTGCAGACTCTATGTCAGAGCATTTTGATTTTATGGAATCACTCATAAGTAATTGTCATTGTGCAATTGAATGAACTTCTTTAGAGATTTCTACAAGTCTCTGACTGTTATGTTTTACATGTATATTTGTAGTGTTCAATTAGGAACCAAGGACATCACAATCTAATTTTGCTTCACTTCTGACCTTCTGTAGAAGTTCTCTCTGTTGTTCTAAAGATCTTTACTAAGCAACCCACCAAGTTTTAGCTTGACTTTTGAACTCATTATATTGGGCTTTGAGTTCCTGAAGATCTTTATTAACAGAGTTCATCCACTGATCAGTGAGACACTTTTCCAAACATTCAAGAGTGGAGATTAGAGAATGAATATTATCTTGAGCACTAAGGCGTGCTTTTTCAGCCTTGATTCCTTCGATCTGATGCCAGATCTTTCTATCCTCAGCAAAGAGCATGGATTTCCTAAGACAAAGATTAGTCCAGTTAAGAAATTTGCTTTGGCTGGTACCTTGGGAGCTTTCAGCAATAGGAAATAAATGCAGGGGCTACAAATCAGCTTTATAGGTTCCGGTTGTATCAAATAAAATAAAATCCCTGAAGGGAGGAATGGTACTGGGAACTAGACAAGGACCTGCAGGAGTGCTTATAGCCTTTTCATGGGACTCAGAAATATCCTGTTCAAGCATGGTAGCTTGTTGAGCTGAGAACATTCAGAAATGACCAGATTTGGGAGGATTGAAAAAAAAATAGTAGTCTTCACATCGATACAACCCATTATCTAATTCAAAAAACTTTTTATGGGTGCATGATGCACTAGCAGGAATGGTTGAAGCTATAGAACTGCTAGGTTTTGCTATAGAGGGGATTTTAAATAAATCTTCAAAACCCTTAGAGGGTTGAAATCTAACGCTCTGGGAGTGAGGTAATGAATTCACAAATGGACCAGGTTGGTTATAGTCTAATACACTTTCTGTTCTCATGGAAGGTCCAGTGCAAAAGGCAGGTTGGTTGCCGGATGAGAATCTGATTACTGCTTGATTATCTATTTCTTCAATTGAGATGCCTATCAATTGTGGTTGCTTTTCATTCTCTACTTCTATCTGACTATCAGTATCCCAAAGATCTAATGCCCATTCTTTAGGCATCTTAATATCTTTATGCTTAACAATTTTGGGTGCAATCAATTGTGTGTTATCACTAGATGATGTCCAAATAGTGGAAAGACCTTCTAACCCATGGGCTTTTCTGGGATTAATCATTAAGGGTATGATCTTATTATACAATCTATAGTGGACCAAAAATGTTAGGGAATGATTGACAGACTTCTTTTTCATGAAGAGATTCATGGTCTTGAAGTTGTATTCAAGAACATCTTTGAGATTTCCATCTTTTAGACTAACTGGAAAGTGTAGTAGACAATCGACATAGATTGGGCCTTTGGACATAGAATCACAACCAGCACCAAGAAGGGAATGAGACAATTTATAAAACTAGGCATCTTTTAGCATCATCAATACGATGATAGGTAAGCCTTTTCTATAATGACCATAGATTCCTATTCAAACATAGGATAGATGGATGAACTGTGGATTATCAGGACTGGCTAAGGCTTCTTTCTGAAATTTTGCAACAAGGCCATCAAAAAAAATATTTAATTTGCCCTTACTACCTCCTGTAACAACATGTTTTAGGGTAGCCACATGACACCATTGGGAAGTTTTATAACCAAACTAATTCTTCAAATCTTTATTTTTATTGAACATATCTATGAGACCATTAGGCACATCTTTATAGATTTTAGAAGCTTTAATCTTAGGCACATGAAATTCTTTATCCAGGAACTGACTACTAGCAGAAACTTCATCTAAAACATTACTACTTGTCTTAGTAGAATTAAATGAACTTTCATTATCAGCAAAGAAATTAGTGAACTTAACTTCTGTGTTGCGATCTGTGGTATGGTTGAAGCTTTCCATAGTCGATCCAGAAGTGCTTGCCCTAACCATTCTGTGCTCAAACTTATGCTCAAATCTACGCTTGAAATACAAATTACTACCTAAAATCTTCCCTAACGCAATAAGCTTGAATGGGACTTACGCAGCGAGGACTTACAACAGGATGCTAGGTTGTATGAGCAATACAGAGAGAAATATAAAGAATATCATCAATATAGGGTTGGATAAAGTTGGCATAAGGCTGGAAAATAATATTCCTTTTTTGTTGAAAAATGGAAGGAGTGGTTTTAATACCGAATGGAAGAATAGTCCATTCATACAAACCCTGAGGAACAGAAAAAGCTGTTTTATAAAAATCAGCACTTTTAAGACCAATTTGCCAAAACCCTTTTGTGAGATCAAATTTTGAATAAACATGACTACCTTGGATAGTTTGCCAGATATGATCCTTACTAAACAGAGGATGCCTATTGTCAACAAGATAGTCATTTAATGGCTTATAATTGACCACTAGCCATTTTTCAGGGAGTTCTTTACCATTCTCATCAACCTTTGGTACATACATGGCATGGCATGAGAATGGAGATTCAGAAGTTTGAATATTTTTGAGCCTTTCAAGCTCTGCAACTTCCATTCTGCAAGTTAATACTTCAGATGAACTCATCAGAAAATAATTAGCTTTTGCTTTGGGCATGAGTTCATTACCTTGAGGATCTCGCTTTAGAGGGAGATCACATGTCAGGTTCCATCTCTGCTTCTTTAAATCTTTTGTCATCACTGTGTCGGCAAAAGCAGTTTTGATCTCGGCAAGAGATTCTTGACCTGTGTCAATCTGGTTAGCTAACCAAATTGAATTAATTGGTTTCTTTTTCTTTTCCTTTTCTAGCTTAGTAGTATAAGCTAGATCTTGATAGAGTCTTGGAAGCTGATATCTATTCTGAATGATAATGAAATCAGAATCAATGGTAAAAGGTTCCCATTGTTGGATGGCCTTGCTTCCTATTACTCCATCATAGCCCTCAACTTCATATTGAAGAAATAGTAGATTATCTGTAAAACCATCAAGGCCAAATTGAATAGGAGCTATGCAAAATGAGGAGCTATCTTCCTTTTCAGAATTACCAAAGGTAATACCTGTGGTGCCTTCCATCCAGGCAACTTTTGGAAAAGCATTGTATCTAGCAATGTTTAGGTCTGCTCCAGTATCAATAAGGAATGCAAGTGGATAGGCCATTATACCTGGAAAGTGGATGGTTAGGATTATTCTAGGACATGAAGTGGTTGGCTTGATAGTCCTTTTGTATGCTTTCATCTGGCGGCTACTTGAGCCTTCTTCAAAGGTAACCCTAGGTTCATCTTCTTCTTCTTTGACAGCTTGATGAATGAGAGGGCTATAAGGCATTTCTTCACAAAATAGTTGTTCTTCTATGAAAGAAGCTTGAGCCAGCAGTTGTATAGATCTAGTGGAATTAAACGGGCTGACATACTTGTCAAGTTCAGGGGCTTTCTCCATTTCTTCTATAAGATAGAAATTTTCTTCATCATCAATTTCTGAAATTTCTGCCTGAGCTTGAGTAATAACCTTTTCAAGAAAGACTTTTCTATTTCTTTGCCAGACGCATCATGCCATACTTCTTGGAGAAGGTGCATCAAGAATGGATCGTTGATCCAAAGGACCAGATGGTCGAGATGGGTGTGAATGTTGAGCTGCTGATCCAAGAGGCTAGGGCTCTCTATGCTGAAGTGGCTTGTAACCATGTTGTTCTAGGAGCTCAGTAGGAGAGACTGATAGACCCTACTGGATAATGGGAGATCTCCTGACTGGGAGCTTAGGTCGGAATGGTCCACTTTCAATGGATGGCTGGAGTAAGAAATACTTTCTTGATTTGAGCTGATCCAATTGAGTGGTGAGCTTTCTCCATGTTTCTTGACCCATATCCATGGTATGGAGTCGTGATTCAATTTGGACAATATCTTCAATAACCTTGTCTAGTTCAGCACGGGTGTCACTTCTGAGCATTTTGTAATAGAAGGAGACTTCCAAATCATCATTAGAGGAGTGAACATCTTTAGTCATTTGATTGACCCGAGTTTGAGGTTGTCCTTGAGCTGATTCATATTCCTCAGACTCAGATGCTTCAGATTTAGATTCTGTACTGGAGAGGATAACATCCTCTGAGTCTGATGGATAAGCATTGATGAATTCATATTCATCATTGTCAACTCCTGCTTCTCTAGCAGCCAGGACTTTACCTTTTCCCTTTTTCTTATTTCGGTCTAGACACTTATTTGCAAAATGATCTCCTTTGCAAATATAGCAGGTAGGTTTCCATTTCTTGGAACCCTTTCTTTTCTTATCCCTTTTCCTGAAGTATCCTTTCTTCCTTGGATACTTATTTTTGAATTTTTTTTTTCTTCTTGTAGTGTCTGTCTAAATTATCACAATTTGAACAAGAAGATTTTCCCCTTTCCGGGAATTGATTAGAAGGTATAATCTGGTAGCAAACAGATGAAGAAAGTAAAGGTTGTACCTTTTTTATTTCTTTCTTAGCTTTCCCTTCTTCACAGATTTCTTCATTGATCTGTGTTAAGAATTGAACTAACTGTGGATAGGTTAGCTCTTTCATTTCTATATTTTCTATTACCAGATTCTCAAGAACTTTCTTGTGATAGAATTCTCCTATCACAGTACCAAAGCTTTTCAAAAAAGTTGTGAACATGAATTCATGATTCTGCTCACAGCCTGACAAATAGAAATTCTCATATTGAACATCACAATATTGTTTAAAATATTTGAGGTCCTTGCATTTACCTTTGATAAACTTATTGTAGGCCAACTTTTCTCTGGTGTCTATTTTTCCAACAAATAGATGAGTTAGCTGAGCACAGACTTGATCTGTACCTTTGTCTAACAGACTTTCTCTGTAAGCATCATCTAGACAATCCTAGACATGTCATGCGACACCGGTCATTGCATTAAGAGCCTACTTTATCACCTGCTTTTCATCAGCATCAGCATTAGTGGATATATAATTTGTTATCCAGGCTCGCATTGCATCTATACCTCTTGTATTCTCAATATCTTCAAAATGATCAAAATTAACAAGGGGCGGTGTATCAGCTTTCAGAGTTTGAATTTTTTTAAATGGATCAATGGGATTAGATCCATTAGGATTAGAACTTGAACCACGAGCCATCTGGAACTTTCCTTTGGCTTGTTCCTCTGGAGTGGTTTCTCTTAGATTCCCTGTAGAGGGATCATATATCTTTTCAATAACAGGCTGTCTAACTTTAGTCTTTAATTTAGGTCCTTCATATTGAGCCTGTAGATATCCCTTTGCACTAGAATGGAAATTCTTTGTTTTTACAATCTGCTGCTGTTGAATTGTATGGGTCACGGACTGAATAGTCCTTGACTCTTCTTGAAGTGCAGACTTTATGTCGGAGCATTCCAATTTTATGGAATCACTCCTAAGTAATTGTGATTGTGCAATTCAATGAACTTCAAAGATTTCTACAAGTCTCTGACTGTTATGTTTTACATGTATATTTGTAGTGTTCAATTGGGAACCAAGCACATCACAATCTAATTTTGCTTCACTTCTGACCTTCTGCAGAAGTTCTCTCTGTTGTTTTAAAGATCTTTGCTGAGCAACCCACTAGGTTTCAGCTTGACTTTTGAACTCATTATATTGGGCTTTGAGTTCCTGAAGATCTTTGTTAACAGAGTTCATCCAATGATCAGTGAGATGCTTTTCCAAGTGTTCAAGAGTGGAGATTAGAGAATGAAGATTCTCTTGAGCACTGAGGCGTGCTTTTTCAGCCTTGACTGCTTCGATCTGATGCTAGATCTTTCTATCCTCAGCAAAGAGCATGGATTTCCTAAGACAAAGATTAGTCCAGTTAAGCAATTTGCTTTGGCTGGTACCTTGGGGGCTTTTAGCAATAGGAAATAAATGCAGGGGCCATAAATCAGCTTTATAGGTTCCGGTTGTATCAAATAAAATAAAATCCTTGAAGCGAGGAATGGTACCGGGAACTAGACAAGGACCTGCAGGAGTGCTTATAGCCTTTTCATGGGACTCAGAAATATCCTGTTCAGGCATGGTAGCTTGTCAAGCTGAGAACATTCGGAAATGACTGGATTTGGGAGGATTGAAAACAAAAGAGCAGTCTTCACATCGATACAACCCATTATCTAATTTAGAAAACTTTTTATGGGTGCATGATGAACTAGCAAGAATGGTTGAAGCTGTAGAACTACTAGGTTTTGCTGCATAGGGGATTTTAAATAAATCTTCAAAACCCTTAGAGGGTTGTAATCTAACGCTCTGGGAGTGAGGTAATGAATTCATAGATGGACCAGGTTGGTTATAGTTGAATACTCTTTCTGTTCTCATGGAAGGTCTAGTGCACAAGGCAGGTTGGTTGCCGGATGAGAATCTGATTACTGCCTGATCATCTATTTCTTCAATTGAGATGCCTCTTAATTGTGGTTGCTTTTCATTCTCTACTTCTATCTAACTGTCAGTATCCCAAAGATCTAATGCCCATTCTTCAGGCATCTTAATATCTTTATGCTTAACAATTTTGGGTGTAGTCAATTGTGTGCTATCACTAGATGATGTCCAAATAGTGGAAAGACCTTCTAACCCTTGGGCTTTTCTGGGATCAATCATTAAGGGTATGATCTTATTATACAATCTATAGTGGACCAGAAATGTTAGGGAATGATCAACAGACTTCTTTTTCATGAAGAGATTCATGGTCTTGAAGTTGTATTCCAGAACATCTTTGAGATTTCCATCTTTTAGACTAACTGGAAAGTCTAGCAGACAATTGACATAGATTGGGCCTTTGGACATAGAATCACAACCAGCACCAAGAAGGGAATGAGACAATTTATAAAATCGGGCATCTTTTAGCATCATCAATATGATGATAGGTAAGCCTTTTCTATAATGACCACATATTCCTATTCGAACATAGGACAGATGGATGAACTGTGGATTATTAGGACTGGCTAAGGCTTCTTTCTAAAATTTTGCAACAAGGGTATTAGAAAAAATATTTAATTTGCCCTTACTACCTCCTATAACAACATGTTGCAGGGTAGCCACATGACACCATTGGGAAGTTTTATAACCAAACCAATTCTTCAAACCTTTATTTTTATTGAACATATCTATGTGACCATTAGGCACATCTTTATAGATTTCAAAAGCTTTAATCTTAAGCAGACAAAATTCTTTATTGAGGAACTAACTACTAGCAGAAACTTCATATAAAACATTACTACTTGTCTCAACAGAAGTAAATGAACTTTCATTATCAGCAAAGAAATTAGTGAACTTAACTTATGTGTTGCGATCTATGGTATGGTCAAAGCTTTCCATAGTTGATCCAGAAGTACTTGCCCTATCCATTCTGCGCTTGAACTTATGCTCAAATCTGCACTCGAAATACAAATTACTGCCTCAAATCTGCCCTGACGCAACAAGCTTGAACGAGACTTATGCAGCGAGGACTTACAACAGGATGCTGGGATGTATGAGCAATACAAAAAGCAATATAAGGAGCAATGTAGTGACTAGTATAACACTTATTGGTGCGTTATGGTTAGACAACAACGATAACAACAGACAATAACATCATCAGCTCTGATACCAACTTTTAAACACAGTTGCAAATGACAAATGAAATGTGGAATAGCATATCTGACTATTAGATAGATCTTATGTATATTATTATTACGAATACTTAGGAATAGTACATTCATCATATTACAATGTGCACTGTCATAGACTTAGACATCTATGTAGAAAGAGGAGCTTAAAATCGAAAGAGCAAGCTAGAGATAATAGCACTCTTACATTTAAACTCTTCTTAAAACATAAAGAGCAAGCTAGAGATAATAGCACTCTTCACAACTTACAAACCTAGACTCAAAGAGCAAACCAGAGATAATGGTACTCTTTTATAGCTTGCAAACTTAGAGACTCCTAGAATTTCTAATACTTCACTTCTCTAGAATTCATTGAGAAATGCAGGCGGCCCTGTCACCTTATATAGGAGGAGAGGGCAGAACTTTTAACCCCTATCTCATAATTCTTTTGAAATCCGTCCATAGAAAGTGGACACATTGCAACCCTTATCTAAAGGATTACCCGATCGAGGATAAGATTCCTTTGGTGGGACCAATTAATCTGTGAACAAGATAAGAGCAAGACCGATAAAACTTTACAAGATTCCTTTTGATCACGAGAGGTATAACTCGTGCTTACGATAAGGCATGTAAGCTTTCCCCTTTTACCATGGAAGGGCTCATGTCTATCAATTACAACGAGATGATAGATTCTCTCGATGGATGACAAGCCCATCCATTAGCCTAGGACCCGGTACTGTTGGAGGTACTAGAGTTGAGATGACTTGGCTGGTTGAACATACATCCTTCACAGAATTCCCCATCAAGATGAGTACAGTCAGGTGAGCGATAGATTCCACTGGCGCCATAGATTGGTATACTGGGATCATCAATAGAGCAGTCGACACAATTTGCATAGGTTTGCGTGGATGAGTGTGGAATACATCAGAGTGGTTGATTTCCTTCTTGTTCCTTCTAGATAATACTCATTGTTTTCAATTTATATAGACCATATAATCCTCTTGACATAGCTTGTGGCATAGCACCATTCATTTGATAGGTCTTTGTGTGGATCCAGACAGCTGTTTGATGCGTATGAAAATATCTCAAGCGATTGCCTACTGTCCAATGCTCAAAAATAGAAGAGGGGCCTGCAGGGCCATAGACTTGGCAAAGATGTTGACTAATTGGATTTTCTTCAGATGAATTAAAAACAAGTTTAAAAATACACCTAGTGTATGCAGTAGTTCCTTCAAACTGTAAATCTTGAGCTGGTGGGTATGGTCCTTGAAACATGTTGCGAATGAGAGTTTTACCGTCTTCAGCATTGAACCATTGTTCTAGTCGTGCTACTGGAGGATTGAGAAATTGAACTGGGAGAATAAAATCTTCACACCAATTTTGAAGAACATGTCCTATATTAGGATCAATGGATTTTGCTTCAGCTGAAAACTGAAAGAATGGTTGATCAGTCCATAAACCTAGGGAGGTTAGTTGTTGTTTAGCAATTAACATTCTAAACCAAATAAAGAGAAAATCATTGCTCATTTGAAAGTTATGTAGATCCCGTCGCTGGAATGGATTTGTACTCCATTCTCTATGACTTTCTTCATACTAGTGTTGCTCCCTGATTCTAATGATCCAAACAACTCCATCAGTTTGCGGATTGTCTTCATGTCCTTCTCTGCTCATAAAATCTGTAAAAATGTTTTCAACTCCTGGAAGATGAATCAAATCAAATTCATAGGTACTGAGGATTTGAGCCCATCTTAGAAGATGACCTCTTACCACCTTATTTTTTGATTCTTTTCTGAAGAATCCCCACATATTTTGTAAATCACTTTTTAATAGAAATCTCTTGTCAGCAATAAACATTTGAAAAGCTTGGAAGGTATTGACAATAGCAAGGATTTCTTTATGAGTACTGTGATAGTCTATTTCACTATTCCTGAAACTACCAGAGATATAATGAACAATCTCACCTTTATCTTTAGGATTGAAGGAGATTGTTTTTAGTTCACGAAGAACACCTGCCCAGGCACCTTCACTTGCATCTGTTTCAACAATCTTGAAACCCTTTCCTGGTAGCTTTAATGGTGGCAACTGGGAGCATTTGTGTTTGATGCGATCAATCAATGCATCATGCTTAGTTGTCCATGGTGGTGGCTTCTTGCCACGAAGCTTGTTTAACTCTAGTCTGTCTTCAGCAAGCTTATGATAGAATCCTGCAATGTAATTAACAAGGCCCAAAAATCATTGAAGTTCTTTGACGTTCATGATAGGAAGAAGGGCAATTTTGTTCAAGATATGTGGTTGGGCCTCTATCCGCCCCCCCAGAAGAAGCTTGATGCCAATAAACACAACTTGAGACTGGGCAAAGAAAGAATTTCCAAGTTTCCCCCATACCTTTCTCTTCTCACAGAACCTCATCTCTATATACACAAGAATGTGCCTCCTAGGGTCGTGTCTTTACAACATTCTTTGACATAATTTTAGGACCATCACAAAGGTCTAGACACCCATCAATCCTCTAACAATGATTTCAAAGAATGTAGGGTTCTAGAAAAACTGTTTATGCAGTGTTCTTTACTTTTTATAAAACCCTAACTACTATCCCTATATGATATCTCCAACACTATCTTATACACCTTTTATCATCGTCATATTGTTCACTATCAAGGACTCATCAAGAGTCTTTTAGAAATAGTGTTTTTGTTATTTCTATTAAATACATTGCAACCTAGAACCATACAACTGCATGATCTTACTTTTATGGACACTATTTTAGATGTGTGTTAATAATCAAATTAGTAAGGACTCTACATTTTGAGGGTTTTAACAATTTACCCAAACAATATCATAAACCTAAATGAGTCTAGAACTCTTGTTTAAGTAGCATGTAAGCCTTGTATCCTCTTATAACTTGGAATTGATCCAACATTTCATTGACATGCAGAGGATCTAGCCCTATCAACATATGCATACTACATTGTTTCAGACTTCCCATTGATATCTCTTCTTTTCTTGTGGTTATACTTGATGATATTTTACAATGATCTTCCATGAATGATAAGTGAAAACTTGTAAATAAAAAAAGGGACAAACCTTTGTGACACATTGTAGACCTCTGTTTCTTATCAACTTCATGCAGACCTCATTTCATTTTCCATGCAAACCTAGACATGATTTCTCACCTATGTGGCATTTACAAACTTATGCATATGAATACCATGTTGGAGTCTAGGACAACACTAAGAGGGGGGGTGAACCAATGTTGTATAATTTCTAAAATCTTTTTCCGCCTTTTATCTTACAGGTCAGAGAGAAAGAAATACATCAATGAATTGTTAATCACATATGCACAAGACTAATAATGAAAGGTGTGAACAAAACCTCATGAGCAAAGCATTAATATACACACACAGAGATGAAAACAACATGAATCATGACACAAGTTTTTCACAAGTGGAGAACCCTCCTGGGGTAGAAAAACCACTCAAAAACTCCCTCACTGGCTTAACTAAAAACATGTCCCACTAGCTACATATAGGTCTCACTGACCAGGCAAGCCTCAGTGGCAACTACAATCAACATTAAATATATAAACAAAATCAGAGGGTTACTTTGTTTCTAGAGACTTCATTGTTCTATCTCTGCATTATTCAACACAAACTTCTTCATCTGTAATTTCATCTTTTATTTTTGCCTTCAAAAATCAAAATGGATATCTCTATGCGTATGTCTTCAAACTACATCTATATACATGCTCTGCCATCAATTAATTTTTAATTATCTCCTATATTGAATTCATCTCAACTCAAATCTTACACCTATCAACAAAGTCCTTTTTGGATGCATATATGTAGCAATCCACATATTCAATTTTCAAAACCCCTGCAATATCAAAAAATGAAAACAAAAATTCATTTCATCTTCTTTCATATTCGTCTTTTTTCTTCACCTTCTCTATTTCATTTTTATTCTACAAAAATGATAAACTTGACCTTTCATTTTCTCTAACATTTCAATCTAAACAATTTTTGTCTTCAATATTATCCCTGCATAAAACATTCAACAAACTATATCTCTAAAAAATAATCTTCAATAAATTCCAATCATTTTGCCCCTGTCAAAAATAAAACAGTAACTCTTCATATTCCTCTATACACTTCAATAACCCCTTCAATTTCTTCTCTGCAAATATGGTCTTCATAAAATAAAAAATCCTCAATGAAACAACTCTTCAATGTTTTCATCTTCTCCAATTTGCAAAAATATTTTCATTTGCAAAAACATCATTTGCAAAAATAACTAATCTTTTTCCTCTCTTTGCAAACAAAAAAAATAAGATTATATTCTTCTTTGCAAAAATATTTGACGCCTTCAAAAAAATATTTTCACAACCATTTGAATCCATTCCTCTTCACAGAAAAATTCCATCTCCTTTTCATTTTACTATCTTCACCATTTTATTCAACAACTCCATTATTTTACCTGCAAATAATAAAACATTCTTCAATCTACAAAATAAAATCTTCAAAAAATTGTCCAACTTCCAAAAAATAAGACCCTTTTATCCTTCCAATAGAATACCCTACATCTTCTCCACATAACATGGTCTTTTTAAAAAAAATCTTAATTTTCTCCACAAAGGTTTCTAAAAAAAACTCCTTAATATTATCCCCCACTAGTTAGGAGAATCAAAAAATCTTCCAAAAATATCTCACAAAAAATCTACCTTATATCGCCTTTTAAAAACCAAAAAAAATCTCCTTGAAAAACTCAACATAAGAATCTCCTTAAAAGTAGGCTTTCATAAAAATTTCCTTAAAAGGCTCAAACAAATCTTCTTTATTTAAAAGACTAAAATTGGTCTTATAAAAGCTTGTTTTTGAAAATGACATTGAAATGCTTTTCAAAAAGTATTCATAATAGAGGAGACCTTAATTTATAAATATATTTGATTTAAAAAAAAAACACCTAAGCTCATGGTAAAGCAAGGGAAGGGGTGGGTCATTTTTATGACTAAGGACCCTTGCGTAGGTAATTTTTAAGTGAGATGACCTGATATTACAAGTCAACAGAAAATTAAGTGAGAAAGTGCATTTCAAAAGTGATGGGCAGAGAATACTTTGTGTTAGAATTTCTTAATGTTTTAATTCTTAATTAAGAACACATCCTTTAATGAAACCGAAATCTATGACAAGATAACAACCGGTCAACTTAACTTTGTCAAGAAGTCTTGATATCAAACCTTCACATATGAAGCATGAAACATGAAGTAGCTTTAGTAATGAATGATCTAAATTTCACTATGATGTATTTGCATCATCAACTCAACACCTTTTTGACATCAATGACAATCAATCTCCATCAATCTCACCCTTTGTCATTGATGGCAAAGCTTCATGATACATTTTTTTTTCTCTCCCTTTTTTGACATCTGATGATAAACAAATATCTCCCCCTAAGAATAACTCCACTGAAATATGTTAAAGCTTGATCATTACATTTACAATCACATTTCATTATGAGGACTTTGAAGACACAAACTCCTGTTATCCTGTTATCTTCATATTGAGCAAAAATTGAGATACCACTTACCAAAATCTTTGATACCACTAGTCTTTCAAAAGATTGAAGGCACTGAACACTTATGCAATTTACTGTCCTAAACTTGTCCTAAAATCTATCCCCTTGCACATTTGCAACTTGAAGAACATTTCAACTCGAGAGCAACAAGTCATCATGAAGCAGACATCTAAAGACATATAACCTGAAGCACAAAACCTGAGAGCAACATTATGTGAGGCATATCAAACAAATCATCAAATCACTATTATAGACTACCCAATCTCTCAGCACAATACCAACTATTGAGATGAAGATTGACATATATCTATTATCAATTCTGATGCAGGGACTTCCAAAGGTCATAACTTTTGACTCGAATGTGGGTTTTCTATGAAATTTTACAGGTGGATGCGTTATGAGGTGGCCAGTGGTTTCCCAACCCACCCTAGTCAGTTGGACCTCATCTTGGCACTTTTTAGAGGCCTAAAACTTTCATCTTGGCCCCCTCAAAATGACAAATTAGTGTTTTTTTTCTAGATTTTTAAAAAGTTACTTTTGTAATAAATTGAAACTCATATTTTGAATTTAGAATATTAGTTGGCATTTCATCCTACCTTAGTTTTAGGAAGCTTTTGGGAAAAAACTAGATTCTCAAGATATCATTGTAAAATTACCTAAAATGGCAAAATCTGACAATTGTCGAAATCTACCAAAAAAGGTAATTTCTTATTTTTTTTTTGTTTTCTTGGATATAAGAGAGTTTTCTCTCATTGTAGTAGTAGAGTTGATGAATACAAGTTTTTTTATGTTCCACTATTCAAATCTTTGGCTCTCACATGATTAATGGCAAAATTGTATTGAGTGTATGTTGTGTGCTGCATCATCTGGTATCAGAGCAGGAAGATGGCTGGGAGAGGAAGAGGGAGAGGTGGTCTTGCCCAGATGCATAGAGAAATGCAAAATCTGCAAAGGTAAGTAGCATAACTTACAACACAGATGGAAAACTGAAGACTGGGTAGAGGAGGAGACGAATCTAATGAAGAGATAGGTTGAGGAGGTGCAGATCAAGATACAAAACATTAGGAAGAAGAATTAGAAGGCATCAGTTTTGAAGAGAGGATTCTTAGGGCCTTAGAAGGGGAAAATGAAGGGGTCAAGGTAGATATTTCAGATTATGTAGGAAGTCTTAAACCAGAGGAGTTGATAGATTGGTTGAATGATATGAGAAATTTTTTCAATGGAAATCCATGACAGAGGAAAAGAAGGTGAAATTCAAATGCACCAAATTAAAGGGTCATGCAATGATTTGGTGTGATCATCTTTAAAAGGAATGAACAAGGAAACGCAAGGATAAGATTAGGACATGGAATAAAATGGAGAAGAAGTTGAGAGAAAAAAATTTGCCCATAGATTATGTGCAAACCCTTTTTCGTAGGTTTCAAAATTTAAAGTAGAACCTCTCTT